>JARWKJ010000025.1:24905694-25290694 GCA_029959095.1 Rhinichthys osculus | reverse complement strand
CACGCCCGGGTACCATCTTCAGCCCGGCCCTGATGGCCGCGGGTTCTGACATGTGTGCAAAGTTTCAGGAGTTTTTGAGCATGTTAAGGCCTCCAAAAGTTTCCCAAAGGTAGTAAAAAAATAATAAGAAGAAGAATAATAAAATATAGCTGCGAGCAGCGATTACGGGCCCAAGCCGGTGGCACCGCAACCCCGGTGCCTTTAGTTACCTAAAGGCACCAGGGTGGCGGTGCCGCCGGCTTGGGCCCTTCATCGCTGCTCGCAGCTATATTTATATATATATATATATATATATATATATATATATATATATATATATATATATATATATATATATATATATATATATATTTATATATATATATATATATATATATATATATATATATATATATATATATATATAAAGCCGGTGGCACCGCCACCCTGGTGCCTTTAGGGTTATTGTGCACGACGTGACACAAAATATCTGCTTGCTATCTGCCGAACGGCTCTGGTAGTTTCGCTTCAGCACTGATGATGTTGTAGAAATAGTGCGCTCTGGTTGTTCTGGATTATTCGGGATTTTTTATTTTATACAGAAATAAATTCTTTATAATTCAGATGAGAATAAAGTTAGTGTTGATTAAAATGAAGGAAAACAAATATATTGATCTGAAATATAGCACATTAATTTAAAATTTATTTAGGTTCAATTACCAAACATACAATCTTAATTTAATTTAAAGCAAACAATACATTTAAAATATATGGGTTGTATGCACATTTTTTTTAATAAAAAAAATATATATCCAAAAAGACAAGGCCTTAAACTTGAACAAGGGTTAAACTCTTGTCGCTGTAAGAGACACAAATGATTCAGCATTTTAAAACGAATCGATTTACTCGAGTCAATGACCAATCCATAAACATCCACTGTCTCATTCATGCAAGCCTATGTAAACAAAAAAAACACAGCCACTGTCCAAAGTGGCAATTATATGATAACGGACACAGCAATGCATCATGTTAAGGTCATCATGTTTGTAGCATGATCCAGGGGATTAAAACGTACAAAATATATTTCAGGCCTAGTGGAGTTGGTAACTAATAATAGTAGATGTGTAAAGTTGCATAAAATGGAAATACTCACTAATGCAAGAAAAAACTACCTCAAAAAACTGTTATCTGTGTTGTTGTTCAGTCACTCCAGTTGGAATTTTCACCCCAAAATGGCGGCCGCGCTACCGAAGCGGTTAGCTGTTACCAAAAAAGCATCAGAGCTTCGCCTCTTGTTCTTCTATACTCTTTGGTGACAGTGGCTGCACTGGCATTCATAACGGTGCGCGTCCGACAAGCGAGCAAAACAGAGCGAACTTTTTTTCATTTCTACTTCCATAGAAATTCATTCGAGCGCACTGCGAGCGCCACCACTATAAATATCCGTGCGGACGTCCTTACTTTACTTTCACTTTTAACTTAGCGATTTAAAAGCCCCCCGGCGGTGTTACACGTCAAATAACCGGTGAGAAAATGTTCTCGGAGTCACATAGGCTACCTAATATATTTAAATACACTAGGCCTACCTGATTTTGAACACAAGAGGGCAGTATAGCCCTATGTATTACTTGATATATTTATTTTTTGACTGAATAGTGAATCCTGGCTGTTTTTAAACTTTTACATTATTCTTAAATTGAAAACAAGAATAAAATGGGTTTAGTTCTGTTATTTCTATAATTGTATCTAGAAATAAATGGTGTATAATTAAATTTTTAAAAGATATGAGGCTTTTAGTGTTTATTTTTTTGACATGATTTTAATCCCTCGCCATAGCAAAACAATTTGAGATATTCAATAGATATTCACAATTATGCTTCTTTAATGTATTTTCATCATGTTAAAAAAGTTTGGTGGGAATAGAATAAACCACTTAAGAGGAGTGGGTAAAAATGTAGAGGCTGGTTTTGCAAAACATCCAAAATCCCACTTCCTTTTGGTCTGGCTTAAAGTTGTTTGGCCCGATGAGATCTATATACCGAGTTTCATAATATTACATGCAAGTGTGTTTGATTTATGGACCAAATTTTCAGACCAAGTTTATGGACCAAGTTAATTTAATTAATAAACTAATTATATAAAACTATTTTCAATGCACTACAATTAATTTGGTTATATGCCTTTACTTATTAATAAAACCTATTTAAAAAATACAAGGCGTAAGCCATTTATTTTCCTTTTTAATGCAGGCAAAACCACACAGCAGTGAAATGGTTAATCTAGCCCCCCTCCCCCTCCCCCTCCCCACACTCACAGACACACACACAGAGACGTAGGCTCAGAGAGAGACACATAAAATGACAATTTTCAAACCAAAATATCTAACTTCCTGTTGGTCGTAGCTAATTACGGTAAATTAGAAAGTTGTCCCGCTCGAAGAGTACAATATACATATCGAGTTTTGTTACTGTAGATAAAACTAACCCCCCCACTTTTGTCAAAAGCATTTAGAAAGTGACACACTTCCTGCTGCCAGTTGGTGGCGCTATAACTTTGACTCACAATAGTTACATCCATCTGATTGGCCTCTTACCACGAACACACTGCTGAAGTTTCATTAAGATCAGTTAATGTATGCAGAAGTTATAACACTTCGTGTTTCTCTTTTCTCGCCATAAATTCGTTTCCTCGCCACGGCCAAACCGTTCGAGATATCAAAAATCCGTCCGCAATTTAGCATCTTCAATGTGTTGTCCTCAAGCTGACCGAGTTTGGCGGTAAACGGATGCAATCTCTAGGAGAAGTACTTCAAATTCCTGAGCAAGCGTTCTCCAAACAACCCATAATAGCCGACTTCCTGTTGGGCTGGCGTAAAACTTGACCGAGGGTAGGTTGTTCGGCCCGATGAGATCTGTATGTGTATTGAGTTTCAGATTAATTCATGCAAGCGTGTTTGATCTATGGACCAAGTTTTGGGGACCCCGTTCAAGGGGGCGCTGTTGAGCCCCCTTGCCACGCCCGGATACCAGCTTCAGCCCGGGCCTGATGGCTGTGGGCGCTGACCTGTGTGCAAAGTTTCAAGAGTTTTCAAGCACGTTAAGGGCCCCAAAAGCCCCTGAAACCTTGAACACCATTAAAATTATAGTCAAATTCCCCAACCCCCCCACACACAGAGACAGAGGGAGAAAATTCTCCTGAAAATCATATTCAAACCAAAATATCTGACTTTGTGTTGTTCGGAGCTAATGACTGTCAATTAGAAAGTTGTCCGGCTCGAGGAGACGAATATCCATACCGATTTTTGTTACTGTAGGTAAAACTAATACCCCATTTTTGTCAAAAGGTGGCGCTACTGAGTCCCTGCACCACGCACGTTCCTAAAACTTTGCACATGTCTACTGGCTAATATATGTGACATGTCTGTCGAGTTTCATGCAATTTCAAGCATGCTAAGAGTCTCAAAAGCATCAAAAAAGAATTTTAAAGTTTGATGTGTTGCCACGGCAACAGTATCAAAGATATCAAAAATCCATTCACAGGTCTACATATGGCGTATGTTTACATTATACAGATGAAGTTTGAAGCAAATTGGGTTAAAATAAGAGGGTGATTTCGAAGCATTTTGAAAGTGACACACTTCCTGCTGCCAGTTGGTGGCGCTATAACTTTGACTCACAAAAGTCACATCCATGTGATCGGCCTCTTACAACGAACACACTGCTGAAGTTTCATCAAGATCAGTTAATGTATGCAGAAGTTATAACACACTTCCTGTTTCACGTTTCTCGCCATAATTTTGTTTCCTCGCCACGGCCAAACCGTTCGAGATATCAAAAATCCCCTCGCAAACTTTCATCCTCAATGTCTTGACTTCATGCTGACCGAGTTTCGTGCCGTTTGTTTGAATTCTCTAGGAGGAGTATTTCACATTCCATTGCGTGTGTTTTACCAACAACCCTAAATAGCCGACTTCCTGTTGGGCTGGGGTAGAAAGTAAGAGTGTGAAGTATATATGAAACGAGGAGATCTACATGTGTACCGAGTTTCATATTATTACATGCAAGCGTGTTTGATTTATGGACCATGTTTTCGGACCCCGTTCCAGGGGGCGCTGTCGAGCCCCCCTGCCACGCCCGGGTACCATCTTCAGCCCGGCCCTGATGGCCGCGGGTTCTGACATGTGTGCAAAGTTTCAGGAGTTTTTGAGCATGTTAAGGCCTCCAAAAGTGTCCAAAAGGTAGCAGAAAAATAATAAGAATAATAATAATAAAATATATATATATATATATATATATATATAAATATAGCTGCGAGCAGCGATTACGGGCCCAAGCCGGTGGCACCGCAACCCCGGTGCCTTTAGTTACCTAAAGGCACCGGGGTGGCGGTGCCGCCGGCTTTGGCCCTTCATCGCTGCTCGCAGCTATATTTATATATATATATATATATATATATATATATAAAAAGCCGGTGGCACCGCCACCCTGGTGCCTTTAGGGTTATTGTGCACGACGTGACACAAAATTTCTGCTCGCTATCTGCCGAACGGCTCTGGTAGTTCCGCTTCAGCACTGATGATGTTGTAGAAATATTGCGCTCTGGTTGGTCTGGATTATTCGGGATTTTTTATTTTATACAGAAATAAGTTATTTATAATTCAGATGAGAATAAAGTTAGTGTTGATTAAAATGAAGGAAAACAAATATATTGATCTGAAATATAGCACATTAATTTTAAATGTATTTAGGTTCAATTACCAAACATTCAATCTTAATTTAATTTAAAGCAAACAATACATTTAAAATATAAGGGTTGTATGCACTTTTTTTTATATAAAAAAGATATATATCCAAAAAGACAAGGCCTTAAAGGGTTAAACTCTTGTCACTGTAACAGACGCAATCTCTCTCTCTCTCTCTCTCTCTCTCTCTCTCTCTCTCTCTCTCTCTCTCTCTCTCTCTCTCTCTCTCTCTCTCTCTCTCTCTCTCTCACACACACACACACACACACACACACACACACACACACACACACACACACGTCAAGTCACTTACATTTTATATGCAATATTGAATAAGCAGAAAAATCGGATTTTCTGCTCTGAAAATATAAATAAGCATAAAAATTGAATAAGCATTTTGAATATTCTAAACAGAATAAGCACTAGTCGCTAATGAATAAGTACTAGTACTTAATGGAATAGATACTAGTATCTAAAAAATAAGTACTAGTAGCATGAAAATAGAGACTAGTAGGTTAAAATGATTAAATGTTAAAACGGCTTGCCATATTGGCTCAGAGAGAGAGAGAGAGAGAGAGAGAGAGAGAGAAAATGACCTTTTAGATACTAGTACCTATTAATAGATACTAGTATTTATTCAATAAATACTAGTACTAAGTCATTAGATACTAGTACATATTAAATAGATACCAGTACTTATTCATTAGCTACTAATACGTATTCAAAAGAATATCTAAAGAATAAGCACTAGTATCTAAAGAATAGGCACTAGTACTAAAGAATAAGCACTAGTCCCAAATGAATAAGTACTAGTACTTAATGGAATAGATACTAGTATCTAAAAAATAAGTACTAGTAGCATGAAAATAGAGACTAGTAGGTTAAAATGATTAAATGTTAAAGCGGCTTGCCATATTGGCTCAGAGAGAGAGAGAAAATGACCATATTCAAACCACAATATCTGACTTTCTGAGGGTCGGAGCTAATTACTTTAAATTAGAAAGTTGTTCGGCTTGAGGAGAAGAATATACACGCTGAGTTTTGTAACTGTAGGTAAAACTAACTAACTTATAACACACTTTATATGTCCTTTTTTAGTCATGAAAATTAATTTCCTCTCCGTGGCCAAACCGTTCGAGATATCAAAAATCTGTCCACAATTTAGCATCCTTAATGTCTTGACTTCATGCACACCGAGTTTGGCAATGATTGAATGAATTGCCTAGGAGTAGTACTTCAAATTCCACAGCAAGCGTTTTCCAAACAACCCATAATAGCCGATTTCCTGTTGGGCTGGCGTAAAACTTGACCAGGGGAAAGATGTTTGGCCCGATGAGATCTATATGTGTACTAAGTTTCATATTAATTCATGCAAGCGTGTTGGATATATGGACCAAATTGTTGGACCCCGTTCAAGGGGGCGCTGTTGAGCCCCCCTGCCACGCCCGGGTACCAGCTTCAGCCCGGCCCTGATGGCTGTGGGCTCTGACCTGTGTGCAAAGTTTCAATAGTTTTTGAGCACGTTAAGAGCCCCAAAAGCCCCTGAAACCTTGAACTCCATTAAAAGCAATAGACAAATCCCTCACACACAGAGACGAAGAGAGAGGGAGAGAAAATTCTCAGGGTTGTATGCTATTTTTTTATATATAAAAAGATATATATCCAAAAAGACAAGGCCTAAACTTTAACAAGGGTTAAACAATCACTGTAACAGACACAATCACACACACAATCACACACACACACACACACACGTCAAATCACTTACATTTTAGATGCAATATTGACTTTTTTCTATTTCAGCAGCGAAAATAGTTAAACAAAGATCACAGCAGAACCATCGAGGATCTCACAGCAACGCGTTCTCATTACTGAATGATTCAGCATTTTGAACGAATCGGTTGACTCAAAGATTCAACGACCAATCCATAATCTGTCTCATTCATGAATGACTCAGCCGTTCGAACGAATCGTTTGAACGAATGAATCAATGACTCGCTCATTAAGACGGTCGCCTGGCGACACCTAATGACGGTTTAGTGATATGTTTAAAAGTATCATTCTTTCCAACGATTGTTAAAGGTTCTCTAAGCGATCCTGGGTGACATCACTTCTTGTTGACGTTCGAACTATTGTCAAACAAAACGGAGGCTAGCTAGACCCTCCCTCCTCCTCATCCGCACACTAACCCCCCAAACCCCGCCCCCAAACCCTTCTTGTCGGTCATTGGCTGGAACAGTTTGTTATGTTTCGGGGAGCGGGTCGCCGCAGTTTGCTTTTGTTGCTGTTTGTGGAGCCTGGGCTGTCTACAGAGATCGCGTTTCTTTACAGTGTGTTCAGGGGACAGGCAGCCAGCGGATAGTGAGGAGATGTTTGCTGTATGTGACAAAAAATGTTTTGGCCTAAAAAACGCGTGACATCGCTTAGAGCACCTTTAATTAACTCATATTTGAAACATAAGCTATATATATATATATATATATATATATATATATATATATATATATACACACATATGTATACACAAAAATAAAATAAAAACACATTTGAAGCGTGTTTGCTTACTAAATTGTGAGCTGAACGAAAGTTGCAGCAAAGATCAGCAACAGGAGTCAAAATTCATTAATCACGAGAGTGAAGAGCTGACTGAAAAAAATGATGATGGAATATTTTGTGTAAAAGCGCCTATTTAAGCGAATCTGTCATTTACTCATTTGTTGTTGTGTATTACCTGAAAACCGGAAACAATCGGCCCCCGATATGGTGCTAATTTTAAAGTGACACTAAAAAGTATGCGGCTGCACTGGCATTCATAACGGTGCGCGTCCATGGCGACGAGCAAGCAGAACAGAGCGAACGTTTTTTCATTTCCACTTCCATAGAAATTCATTCGAGCGCACTGCGAGCGCCACCACTATGTCCGTGCGGACGTCCTTACTTTACTTTCACTTTTATATTAGCGATTTAAAAGGCCTCGCTGGTGTCTAACGTCGATTAACCGGTGGGAAAAGATCCTCACAGCCACATACCTAATATATTTATATTTAATTACAATAGCCATACCTGATAAAAAAGTTTTATGTACTGAGTTGATATCATTTTGGACACAAGAGGGCAGTATAGCCCTTTGTATTACTTGATGTATTTATTTTTTAACTTAATAGCACATTCTGGCTGTTTTTAAACTTGTACATTATTCTTAAATTGAAAACAAGAATATAATGGGGTTAGTTCTGATATTTGTGTAATTTTATCTAGAAATAAATGGTGTATAATTAATTTTTTAGAAGATATGAGGCTTTTAGTGTTTACTTTTTTGACATGACTTTAATCCCTCGCCATAGCAAAACAATTTGAGATATTCAATAGCCATTCACAATTTAGCTTCTTTAATGTATTTTCATCATGTTGAAAAAGTTTGGTGGGAATTGAATAAACCACTTAAGAGGAGTGGGTAAAAAATCAGAGGCTGATTTAGCCAAAAATCCACATTCAGACAAAAATATCTGACTTTCTGTTGATCCGAGCTAATTACGGTAAATTAGAAAGTTGTCCGGCTCGAAGAGTACAATATACATATCGAGTTTTATTACTGTAGATAAAACTAACCCCCCCCCTTTTGTCAAAAGCATTTAGGAAGTGACACACTTCCTGCTGCCAGTTGGTGGCGCTATAACTTTGACTCACAATAGTCATATCCATGTGATCGGGCTCTTACAACGAACACACTGTTGAAGTTTCATCAAGATCAGTTAATGTATGCAGTAGTTATGACACACTTCCTGTTTCACGTTTCTCGCCATAATTTTGTTTCCTCGCCACGGCCAAACCGTTCGAGATATCAAAAATCCCCTCGCAAACTTTCATCCTCAATGTCTTGACTTCATGCTGACCGAGTTTCGTGCCGTTTGTTTGAATTCTCTAGGAGGAGTATTTCACATTCCATTGCGTGTGTTTTACCAACAACCCTAAATAGCCGACTTCCTGTTGGGCTGGGGTAAAAAGTAAGAGTGTGAAGTATATATGAAACGAGGAGATCTACATGTGTACTGAGTTTCATATTATTACATGCAAGCGTGTTTGATTTATGGACCATGTTTTCGGACCCCGTTCCAGGGGGCGCTGTCGAGCCCCCCTGCCACGCCCGGGTACCATCTTCAGCCCGGCCCTGATGGCCGCGGGTTCTGACATGTGTGCAAAGTTTCAGGAGTTTTTGAGCATGTTAAGGCCTCCAAAAGTGTCCAAAAGGTAGCAGAAAAATAATAATAAATATAGCTGCGAGCAGCGATTACGGGCCCAAGCCGGTGGCACCGCAACCCCGGTGCCTTTAGTTACCTAAAGGCACCGGAGTGGCGGTGCCGCCGGCTTTGGCCCTTCATCGCTGCTCGCAGCTATATTTATATATATATATATATATATATATATATATATATATATATATATATAAACAAGCCGGTGGCACCGCCACCCCGGTGCCTTTAGGGTTACTGTGCATGACGGGCAATATCGTAACTCCGCTTTGACCTTTGAGAAGATGTGTGCTGTAGAGCTTGCATTGGTGTGGGCTCTGCAAAAGTGTGCATTGAGGGCACATATCAACCACAAAGTATGCGTGAGCAACCTTCTGAAACCTAAAATGAAAAATGAGACACCCTACGGTCTCATGGACTTAATGCACACATGAAATAAGTACACAAGTTTGAAAGTTATATGAAGTGTGCCAAGACAGAATATTACTTGCCTGATCTGATTAGAAAAATAGTTGGTGTGTGTGTGTGTGTGTGTGTGTGTGTGTGTGTGTGTGTGTGTGTGTGTGTGTGTGTGTGTGAGGCGTGATTGAACAATGTAGACATAAAAACATACCCCGTCCTTTTGTTCATACAGGACATTATTCAAACTGCAAAGTGTTTACTTATATTTGTGTACAATCACAATAAAACACAACATTGTGCTTTTGTCAAACTGTAAACTACAACTGTCACCCAACCGAAATCTCTTACACACACACACACACACACACACACAGTTTAAAAGCAAAAAAAATCTTTTGGACATTCATCATATTGCATTGGTTTTCATTTATTGTCCTCGATCAGAGCCCTAATCTGTTTATTTTTTCAGTTACACATTCTACATTGATTAAAAAAGAAAAATCAAATGTGTTTTTATTTTATACATAAATAAATAATCTATCATTCAGATGAGAATAAAGTTAGTGTTAGTTCAAATTTTAAGGAAAACAAATATATGATCTGAAATATAGCACATTCATTTATAATTCATTCAGGTTCAATTACCAAACATACAAATCTCAATGTAATTTAAAGCAAACAATACATTTAAAATACATGGGTTGTATGCTATTTTTTTTTATATAAAAAGATATATATCCAAAAAGACAAGGCCTAAACTTTAACAAGGGTTAAACAATCACTGTAACAGACACAATCACACACACACACACACACACACACACACACACACACGTCAAATCACTTACATTTTAGATGCAATATTGACTTTTTTTTCTGTTTCAGCAGCGAAAATAGTTAAACAAAGATCACAGCAGAACCATCGAGCATCTCACAGCAACGCGTTCTCATTACTGAATGATTCAGCATTTTGAACGAATCGGTTGACTCAAAGATTCAACGACCAATCCATAATCTGTCTCATTCATGAATGACTCAGCCGTTCGAACGAATCGTTTGAACGAATGAATCAATGACTCGCTCATTAAGACGGTCGCCTGGCGGCACCTAATGACGGTTTAGTGATATTAAAAGTATCATTCTTTCCAACGATTGTTAATTAACTCATATTTGAAACATAAGCTATATATATATACACACATATATATACACACACATATATATATACACAAAAATAAAATAAAAACACATTTGAAGCGTGTTTGCTTACTAAATTGTGAGCGGAACGAAAGTTGCAGCAAATATCAGCAACAGGAGTCAAATTTCATTAATCACGAGAGTGAAGAGCTGACTGAAAAGATGATGACGGAATAGGCTATATTTTATGTAAAAGCCCCTATTTAAGCGAATCTATCATTGTACTCTTTTGTTGTTGTGTTTTCCGTGAAAAATAATAGACTATTGAACTCACAATTCAAGCAATTGGCCCCCGATATTGCACTAATTTTAAAGTGACACTAAAAAGTATGCGGCTGCAGTGGCATTCATTACGGTGCGCGTCCATGGCGACGAGCAAGCAAAACAGAGCGAACGTTTTTTCATTTCTACTTCCATAGAAATTCATTCGAGCGCACTGCGAGCGCCACCACTATAAATGTCCTTACTTTACTTTCACTTTTAACTTAGCGATATAAAAGCCCCCGGTGTTACACGTCAAATAACCGGTGAGAAAAAATTCTCGGAGTCACATAGCAGCTACCTATATTTAAATACAACAGGCCTACCTGATTTTGAACACAAGAGGGCAGTATAGCCCTATGTATTATTTGATATATTTATTTTTTAACTGAATAGTGCATCCTGGCTGTTTTTAAACTTGTACATTATTCTTAAATTGCAAAACAAGAATAAAATGGGTTTAGTTCTGATATTTGTATAATTTTATCTAGAAATAAATGGTGTATAATTAAATTTTTAGAAGATATGAGGCTTTTAGTGTTTATTTTTTTTACATGACTTTAATCCCTCGCCATAGCAAAACAATTAGAGATATTCAATAGATATTCACAATTATGCTTCTTTAATGTATTTTCATCATGTTGAAAAAGTTTGGTGGGAATAAAATAAACCACTTAAGAGGAGTGGGTAAAAATGTAGAGCCTGGTTTTGCAAAACATCCACATTAAGACAAAAATAGCCCACTTCCTGTTGGGCTGGCTTAAAGTTGTTTGGCCCGATGAGATCTATATGAGTACAGAGTTTCATAATATTACATGCAAGTGTGTTTGATTTATGGACCAAATTTTCTGACGAAGTTTATGGACCAAGTTAATTTAATTAATAAACTAATTATATAAAACTATTTTCAATGCACTACAATTCAACTGGTTATATGCCTTTACTTATTAATACAACTTATTTAAAAAATACAAGGCGTAAGACATTTATTTTCTTTTTTAATGCAGGCCAAACCACACAGCAGTCAAATGGTTAATCTAGCCCCCCTCCCCCTCCCCACACTCACAGACACACACACACACACAGAGACGTAGGCTCAGAGAGAGAGAGAGACATAAAATGACAATTTTCAAACCAAAATATCTGACTTCCTGTTGGTTGGAGCTATTGAGTGTAAATTAGAAACTTGTCTGGCTGGAGGAGAACAATACACATACCGATTTTTATTACTGTAGATAAAATTAATCCCCCCACTTTTGACAAAAGGTGGCGCTACTGAGCCCTCAACACGCCCGTTTCTGAAACTTTGCACATGTCTACTGGCTAATAAATGAGATGTGTCTGTCGAGTTTCATGCAATTTTAAGCAATTTCAGGCATGCTAAGAGTCTCAAAAGCATAAAAAAAGAATATTAAAGTTTGATGCGTTGCCACGACAACAGTATCTAAGATATCAAGAATCCATTCACAGGTCTACATCTGCCGTGTGTTTACATTATAGTAGTGAAGTTTGAAGCAAATCGGGTAAAAATAAGAGGGTGATTTCAAAGCATTTAGGAAGTGACACACTTCCTTCTGCCAGTTGGTGGCGCTATAACTTTGACTCACAATAGTCACATCCATGTGATCGGGCTCTTACGACGAACACACTGCTGAAGTTTCATCAAGATCAGTTAATGTATGCAGTAGTTATGACACACTTCCTGTTTCACGTTTCTCGCCATAATTTTGTTTCCTCGCCACGGCCAAACCGTTCGAGATATCAAAAATCCCCTCGCAAACTTTCATCCTCAATGTCTTGACTTCATGCTGACCGAGTTTCGTGCCGTTTGTTTGAATTCTCTAGGAGGAGTATTTCACATTCCATTGCGTGTGTTTTACCAACAACCCTAAATAGCCGACTTCCTGTTGGGCTGGGGTAAAAAGTAAGAGTGTGAAGTATATATGAAACGAGGAGATCTACATGTGTACCGAGTTTCATATTATTACATGCAAGCGTGTTTGATTTATGGACCATGTTTTCGGACCCCGTTCCAGGGGGCGCTGTCGAGCCCCCCTGCCACGCCCGGGTACCATCTTCAGCCCGGCCCTGATGGCCGCGGGTTCTGACATGTGTGCAAAGTTTCAGGAGTTTTTGAGCATGTTAAGGCCTCCAAAAGTGTCCAAAAGGTAGCAGAAAAATAATAAGTCGGAAGAAGAAGAATAAGAAGAAGAATAATAAATAATCCTAAGGAAAACAATAGGGCCTTCGCCCTTTGGGCTTGGGCCCTAATAATAAATAATCCTAAGGAAAACAATAGGGCCTTCGCCCTTTGGGCTTGGGCCCTAATAATCCTAAGGAAAACAATAGGGCCTTCGCCCTTTGGGCTTGGGCCCTAATAATCCTAAGGAAAACAATAGGGCCTTCGCCCTTTGGGCTTGGGCCCTAATAAATAATCCTAAGGAAAACAATAGGGCCTTCGCCTTTTCAAGGCTTGGGCCCTAATAATAAATAATCCTAAGGAAAACAATAGGGCCTTCGCCCTTTGGGCTTGGGCCCTAATAATAAATAATCCTAAGGAAAACAATAGGGCCTTCGCCCTTTGGGCTTGGGCCCTAATAATAATAATAAATAATCCTAAGGAAAACAATAGGGCCTTCGCCCTTTGGGCTTGGGCCCTAAAAATTAATGGTGGTAACAAACTTTTTAACAGTTGTTTTAGCAAAGTCTCCTTCCATTGGTTTAAGCTAACAGTTGATAAGTAGTAAATCCTTCAATGATTCAAATCATTGAGGAAAGATAAGGCTGGGCCCCTAGGATTTAACTTTACTTACCTTTTAATGCCAGCCTGGCAGTTTCTGAAGAATCTGTAACAACTATGAAAAGAGAAATTAAACCATTTGACTGGATATACTGCATTTGGTTCAAATTTTGAATTGACTGAATTTAATTACTTATTTTTAAAAGCATACCTTCAGGAGATGGCCTCTGGAGTAAATTCATTGGAGAGAACTCCAATTCATCTCCAGGGAACGATGCTAGGACATTGGGGTAAGACAACATGGGGGAATTGGGGCGTTGGAGGGTCTGATAGATTCGTGGAGGTGGTGATGGTTGACTGGCTAGTTGGGTCGCTGCTTTGTGTAAAGAAAAAAAATGTGGGTGGGGGGAAGGTGGTTAGGGGCAGATGTGTGTAATGCATAATTAGATTCTCTATTTTTTTTGCAAAAGCTTTATTTATGTACACAAACACACACGCCACAATGTGGCTACGAAACAACAGCAATCTTTCTTGTGTTATACTACTGAGCCTACATACAGTATATTATTAACTATACCTGGAAATAACACTTTGGGGGCTTGGGCGAATCTGCGCTCATTCTGGGGCTCCTCATCCGAATGATAAACTGGATTCGGTCTAAAAGTAAACAAGGGAGCAAAACACTTTAATTTGTCAACTTGTGCATGTCAACAAAAACTGTTAAATTGCACACCAACAACAAATGGTTGAAACCTTTTATATGTTTGCTTTGGACAAAGGCAGATGTGTGCAACTGGAAATTAGACATTCATTATTACCTTCTTTTTCTTTTTAGGCCATGGTGGCTCTCCTCCTCAGACTGGATGTCAGTGGTGTCGCAATCTTTATTGACATATCTGTCCAGGCTCCTCGCTGCCTCATCATGACTGTCTACAAACATAGAATAACAGTCAAGTACAGTCAGAGTCAGGAGAAATATTGTCAGACAGGGGTATGTTCAAATTCTTATACCACGATACCAGAACACCCACCACGAGTTATGAGGAGACGGATTGGTTGGTATGTGTGCCATTCCTGTCCAGGCTGCTCTCGGTTCAGGATGGCTGCATTCAGCCTAATAGAGTCCTTAGGAGGGTATGGGGGCCAGAAGACTTTATCCCCTTCAACCCATGTGTTTGGCACAATTTCAGTTGCACCACTGCTGAACTGAACTACGCACCACTTGGTCATTTTTTTTTTTTTTTTACGCAGGGGATTTCAAAGACTCTACAGAAAACAAAGCACAACAAAATTTACTTATAAACTGACGAACTGACTGCATAAACTGATTATATGAACTGATTTGGACATTTTGGACATTTTAATTGGTATGAATGATGGGAATGGCGATGAACTGTGTTTTGTCAGGATACAGTATGTATTTTTTGCCGATGTGCTGAAGCCTCGTCACACCGACATTCTTGCTCAACCCCCAAACTGTATATACCCCAATGTTTGCAGATGGAAAGGGATACTGGCCATAGGACTCTTTCTTGGTAAAGTTTCGAAAAATTATGTAAGTCTCCTGACCTACCCTGACAATGTTTTCAACAATAGCAATGTCATCTACAATTTGAAAACAGTTATCCCCAGACCTAGATGATAACGTGTACTTTTCCATGACAAGCTTACGGTACTGGTCCCCATAACTTAATGAAGAGATCAACGGACCATCATAATGAGGATGCATGAATTTTTGTCCTTTCTTCACTGTGTCCAAGGTCGGTGCAGGTGATTCTGAGAGCCGTTTTACTACATGCTGTAAAGGCAAGTGAGGCTTGCGCAATAGGTGCTTCAGTTGCGCTAAATAATTCTCGTATGGAAATGCAGATATGTTGTCCAAGGGACCAAACAGACGGTATTCTGACGGCAAGTGTGTCAGCTGATGGACATTGTAGGTGATTTCACCTTTCCCATATAGCTGCCCAAAGTGAGTTACAAATGAAGTCAACAATCCCTGAGCGCAATTAATCATTTCCTCTGATGTTCCAGGAGACCACAGCAGATGCATGGCCACAGAAAGTAACATAAAGTTCTCATAAATTTCAAGGGCAATGGTATTTTTCAGGACTACTGGGCCAGCATAAAGCATGAAATATCGAAACTCTGTAGCCTTCCACCGATCTATTTCAGAGAGGTGCCTGGGTTTCCGGCTGAACTCAGAAGGAGTGTAAGGTCCTAGTCCCTTCAATTTAATGGATATCTCTTCGATTGATTTACTTGACAACCTAGTTGCCAGTGATTTGCCCCTCATCCAAATATATAGCAACTTCCTGGTTACCCCAAGACAGCACAAGTGCATGTAATTTAATGGGAACATTGTCACCATTTTGACCAGACTAGCTAGCGGGGACAGTGTTTGTTTTAAGTGGTGTTCATCATCAGTCATAGAGTTGAAGTCTGTGTCTGTCCTCAATCTAACATTTGTTTCCGGATATGTCATCTTGTTGTGCCATTCACCCACTTGAAAACACTTGTCGCAGCCTGAATAACCATTGTGGCTTTTTATATTTTTAATAAAAGCTCGTGCTGGGGCGTCACATATAAATGAGCACACTTCTGCCATAATCTGCTGCCCATTGTGAACAATGCCATTTTTTAGAATGCCACTAAGGTCCTCAATAAATGGGCCCAAGAACTCAAAGACACTCTTTGGTTTGGTAAAGCCACAGAAGAGGCTGACAAGGAATGGCGATTTTCTGTAATCAACATTAATGGTAGCTAGAATGGGCCAGAACTGAGTTCTGCTGCTTCGGAATAGTGGTAAACCATCTATACTGAACTGCATCTTAATTGTGGTCAAATTAGCAGACAGCTTCACAGATTTCAGTTTTGACATCAATCCAGTAGCTAGGCCAAAGTGATAATATTCCCCACCTTCCATTTTCTCAGTTTTTATTTCACCTTGTGTCTTGAGAATTGTCCGAGCATCTCTTGGCAATTCGGGATGAAACACTCGCAAAATGCTCAAGAGTGCAGTCAATGCTGCTAATGAGACAGAAAAGGAAGAGGCCCAAAATCTTAGGCTCGTCACTAACTCTGATGTTGGTGCTTCAGCATCAGAATCATCTGATTCTGAATCAACAGGCCTAGCTGATGGACAGTCGTAAACAGAGTCCAATGAGAGATGGGTCTCACTGAATGCTGACCTCTGCTCATGTTCCCCTATACTTGGTTGCTCCACAACTGAGCTAGATTCTGAAACACCTGACTCCAATGCTACACTTGGGAATTCAACATGTTCCAGTTCTGCAACAGAGTTGCCTTGCATGTTGGAACCAGTATAGGTTTTCTCATACTGCTGCAGGATTTCTGACTCTGTGGCCCTAAGCATGGATTTAATTTTCCGCCTCTTTGACCAGCGCGATGTCATTGTGCAAGTGGTGCAAGTTGTTTGCAGAAATTAAATAAAATGAGATAAAAAATGTTGTTATGCTTACTTGTGCAATAGTGATCTGTAAAAGAACAGAAAAGACAAAAGTCAGTGATATAAAACAGTAATTAAAATTCACAATCACACAGTGTGACTGTACTTTATACATATGTACTCGGGTAACGAATCGGTTACCTAACGTAACCTCGGTTCTCTCTAGAAGAGGGAACGAGTATTGCGTAAGCTAGCTTACGCTGCGGGAAATATTCATCTTTGCTGAGATATTGAAGCCAAAAAATTATTTCATAATTTGTATCCATTCACAACGCAGTTCCTCTGCGGCAGACCTAGAGCAGGCTAGCTAGCAGCTCATTGGTTCGCTCAGAGAGAACTGCTTAAGCCTATGGGAGAGCGGGGCTGAACCCGCTTCCAATGAGAGGCGCCTGCGCGCTCATTGCGTCATGGCCCGCCAGAATGGGCGTGGCTATGGTGTATATAACAGTCTCTCCCAGGCTTATATGTTGATTTATTTCAGCGTGAAGCGAAACGCTAGTAGCGCAAGCACGGCCGGGAACGCAATACTCGTTCCCTCTTCTAGAGAGAACCGAGGTTACGTTAGGTAACCGATTCGTTCTCTTACGAGAGGTTCTCTCGTATTGTGTAAGCTAGCTTACGCTGCGGGAACACCTGGTCAACGCCGTGCGCGCTATGAATCCACTCATGAATCCCAGGGAGATACCGGGGGATTTTTAACGTGGAGTGAATGTATTATGAGGCCGGCAGAGCGGGCACATGAAGTGTATACATAAGCATGTATGAGGCCGGCAGAGCGGGCACATGAAGTGTATAAGCATTTAAGGAGAGCACAAGGGGCGAACCGGTTGTGTGAGGGACTCCCAGTAATGCAGCTTCTTAGAGAGCTGGTCGTTAGACAGCTAGTAATTTTGCCTGCAAGGCGGGAACTTCCAAGTTGTAAAATCTGACAAAAGTGGACGGGGAGGCCCATCCCGCGGCCACACAAATGTCATGAATGGAAATTCCACAGGACCATGCCCACGATGAGGCCATGCCTCTAGTGGAGTGCGCCCTGATGCCCAGAGGGCAGGGCAGGCATTTAGATGCGTAAGCAGAGGTGATAGCGTCTACTACCCATCTAGACAGTGTCTGTTTAGAGGCGGCCAGACCTTTGGTGCGCCCCCCAAACGACACGAAAAGCTGCTCAGCGCGTCTGAACGTGGCAGCGCGCGTAGTGTACAATCTCAGAGCCCGCACCGGGCAGAGGAGATTGGCGTTGCGCTCACTATCGGATGAAGGCAGAGCCGATAGGGAAATAATCTGAGCCCTGAACGGGGTACCAATCGCCTTCGGGACATAGCCATGTCTAGGTTTGAGAATGACAACAGAATCATTCGGTCCAAACTCGAGACACGCGGCGCTGGATGAGAGCGCGTGAAGATCCCCCACACGTTTTACTGAGGACAGAGCCGTCAGAAAAACGGTTTTGAGCAAGAGGTATTTTAGGTCGACAGACTCGAGCGGTTCGAACGGGGGTGCTTTCAAAGCTTCGAGAACTATAGAAAGATCCCAGATAGGAACCGAAGGGGGGCGCGGAGGGTTCATCCTCTTAGCTCCCCTGAGGAAGCGGATGACTAACTCGTCTTTGCCCAGGGACTGAGCGCGTCGGGGTTCAGAGAACGCCGCGACGGCTGCCACGTAAACCTTGAGAGTGGAGGGGGACCTGCCCTTGTCCAGCATCTATTGAAGGAAAACCAGCAAAGACGGCACCTCGCATGACCGTGGGTCCAGATGTTTGTCGGTGCACCATTTTGAGAACACAGACCATTTAGACGCATAGAGCCTTCTCGTGGAGGGTGCTCTAGCCTGTATGATAGTGTTTCTTACTCCTTCTGGCAAATCGACGAATAGTCGTTGATCACCCATGCATGTAGCGCCCAGCGCCGTGGATGGGGGTGCCAGATCGTGCCGCGAGCTTGAGAGAGGAGATCTGCTCTGACTGGGACGGGCCACGGGGCTGTCTGTGACAGCTGAGTGAGCTCCGGAACCCAATTCTGACTCTCCCAACGCGGGGCTATGAGGAGCACCGAGTGGCATGTGTCCCTGATCCTCTGAATTACCTGTGGTAGCAGAGCGATCGGAGGGAATGCATAGAGCGGGCGGCGAGGCCATTCCTGGGCTAGCGCGTCCTCGCTCCTTGAGAAAATTATTGGGCAGTGAGCGTTCTCTTCTGACGCGAAGAGGTCCACCTCTGCTCTGCCGAATAGCCGCCACAGTATTTGGACCGTTTGTGTGTTCAGGGACCATTCTCCTGAGGAGATGAGGTTCCTGGACAGTATGTCTGGACCGTCGTTCAGATGGCCCGGCACATGCGTCGCTCTGAGCGAGAGCAGGCGGCTCTGAGACCAAACTAAAATGCGGTGTGTCAGTAGGAAGAGATTCCTGGACCTGACGCCACCCTGACGGTTGAGATAGGAGACCACAGCCATGTTGTCCGAACGGATCAGGACGTGGTGTCCCCGAATGAGCGGGAGGAAGCGCGAAAGCGCGTTCTCGACCGCAAGCATCTCCAGACAGTTTATGTGTAGGGGGCTTTCCTGAGTCGACCAATGGCCGAAGGCCGGTGAGCCCTCGCAGACTGCACCCCAACCCGTGTTGGATGCATCTGTCGAGATGACCTTTCGGCGGGAAAAGGTCCCCATCGTGACGCCCTGTCGAAACCATTCTGCTACTGTCCATGGCTGCAGCGCCGTGAGACATGTCTGCGTAACTCTGATCAGCTGGCGGCCCGTGTTCCACGCGCGGTGGGGTACACGGCTGTTTAACCAAAGCTGAAGCGGACGCATGTGCAGAAGGCCCAGCTGAAGCACAGCGGAGGCTGAGGCCATGTAACCCAGCATCCTCTGAAAAGTTTTCAGAGGTGAGCGGGTGCCCATCTGAAACGAGGCGGCCAGTCGCTGTACACTGCGCGCGCGCTGTGTAGACAGGCAAGCCGTCATCGTGACCGAGTTCAAATCTATTCCTAGAAAGGAAATCGATTGACTGGGTTGAAGGGAGCTCTTTGTCCAGTTGACAGAGAGGCCCAGCGTTTTCAGATGGTCGAGGAGAACTGCGCGGTGCGACAGAAGCTCCGTCTGTGATTGGGCCAAAATCAGCCAGTCGTCCAGATAATTCAATATGCGCAGCCCCTGGCTCCGCAGGGGGGCGAGCGCCGTATCCATGCACTTCGTAAATGTGCGGGACGCCAGGGATAAGCCGAACGGGAGAACGGCGTATTGATAAACATGACCCTCGAAGGCGAAACGTAAGAATGGCCTGTGACGGGGATTTATCTGGATCTGAAAATAGGCGTCTATCAGGTCTAGAGAGATGAACCAGTCCCCCTGGCGCACCTGCGCGAGGAGTTTCCTGGTAGTGAGCATCTTGAACGGTCTCTTCATGAGCACTTTGTTCAAAGACCTGAGATCTAAAATCGGTCTGAGGCCGCCGTCTTTCTTGGGAACCAGAAAATAACGGCTGTAAAACCCCGACTCGGTCATAGATGGTGGGACTCTCTCTATGGCGCCCTTTTGCAACAGCGTCGCAATTTCTGAGCGGAGCGTGCCGGCGGCCAGCGGGCTGACAGTAGATTCGAGCCGCGCGCGCACGAGGCGGGCGGCGGCGAAACTGTAGCAGATAGCCGTTCTTTATAATGCCTAGAACCCACGGGGAAATGCCTGGAATGGCTTCCCACGCTTTGGAGTATGCGGCTAGTGGCCGAATGGCTATATCGCCCTGATTGCTGCACATAGCGGGCTGGACACAGTGTGTGGGCGCGCTTTGAATGTGTGTGGCAACGGGATTTGCACTCAGAGAGGAGTCTATGGGCCGTGAAACAGAGCGAGCAGAGAAGGGACACGCGCACGAGCTCGTGGGCGTGTTTATGTTCTCTGATATTAGAGCGGGCTGTGCCCGTTTCATGTGATGGGGCTCTGATAGAGACGCGGGATATGTTATGCTTGTGTGTATGGGTGAGCACATGATTGTGGGCACATTTTCTACACAACTGGCAAATTTTCTCTTTTTGAGATTTCTCTGGGTAGCCGTAAAAACGGCTTTTTGTCGCTCGCAAGCGGGCTGGGACACCGGCTTGTTTGTGGCGGTCAACACTACAGCAGTCGGCGAAATAACGGGGACTGGCAGAGGGCGAAGCTTTGACGGCGGTCCGGCCGCAGCGGGAGAGCACCGTCGTTTTCTTGACTTTGCTAGGCAGACTTCTGATGATCAGGCTTCAGCGTGATCTTAGGTCGCGGGCCTCGTGGGGGCGGCGGTCTGCGGCGGCTGTCAGAGCGAGAGCGAGGGCGGCCGCCCTGTCTGCGCTGGGCTGTTTGAGTCTGCGGAGGGGGGCGCTGTGGTGGAGCTCTGGCAGGAGGCTCGCGAGAGCGGCCCGCGGAAGAGCTAGCGCGGCGGGGCAGAAACAAATTCATCGCCTGAGTAGCTTTCTGGACCTCAGAAAAGCGATCGACGATTCCCGTGACAGCAGATCCAAAAAGGCCCGTCGGGGAGAGGGGCGCGTTAAGAAACGCGGCGCGCTCAGAGTCTCCCATGTCGGCGAGCGTGAGCCATAAGTGTCTCTCGGCAACACAAAGGCTGGCCATGCATCTCCCCAGAATTTGTGCGGCGGCTTTAGTGGCGCGAAGGGCGAGGTCCGTAGCACTTCTCAGATCCGTGACAGCGGGGGAGGGGTTTCTACCGCCTTCGGCCCACTCACGGAGAATATCGCTCTGTAATACTTGGAGGACAGACATAGAATGTAGCGCTGCGGCGGCCTGACCGGCGGCGGCGTAGGCGCGAGCATGAAAGCTCGAGGTCGCTCTGCAAGCTTTCGAAGGAAGCGTGGGGGAAGAGCGCCATCTAGCAGAGGGCGGGCAGAGGTGTGCGGCGACCAAGTCCTCGACGGGCGGCATGGCTGAGTAACCTTTTTCGGCGGCTCCGTCCACCGAGCGCAGCGAGGCGGATATATCAGAGCGGTTTCTAGCCGAGAGCGGGGCATTCCAGGACTTCGTCAGCTCTGCGTGAAGTTCAGGCAGGAATGGGGCGGCCCGGTTGCACGCGGGGGTCGAGCGCCGATGAAAAAAGCTGCCGTCCATCCGGTTCGGGGCCTGCTCGGGTGGAGGAGACCACTCGAGACCGAGGCGTTCGATGGCCTGTGAGAGGAGGCGCATTAGTTCCTCCTCTATCCCGGCGCGGATCCCCGCCGACTCTCTCGTGGATCCGAGAGATGACCATTCTTCACTGTCTGATGCGAGCAGTGAACAGGAGTCCTTCTCCTCCGTGGCGTCATCGGAAGCGACAGAGCGGCCACTCGGCGGCAACTGTATGTCCGGCAGGGGCGGGGAGGGAGAGCGGGAAGCGGGAAGCGGCGGCGGCGGCCCGCATGGTTCCGCTGGGGGCTCCGGCGGCCTCTGGGAGCGGCGTTTCTTCTTACGCGGCGAAGAGGGAGGCGGCGCGGGAGCGGATTTTGCTGCTAGAAGTCGTGCCCGCAGGGACGACAACGGCAGGCTCTCACAGAAGTCGCATCCTCCATCCGCGAGGGCGAGTTCTGCGTGCTCGAGTCCCAGGCAGAGAGCGCAGATGACATGGCGGTCTCCGTCCTCGAGACGAGCGCGGCAAGAGCCGCAGGAAAGACGAGACATCTTTAAAAAGACGCTCGGCACTTTTAGATATAAATAGAGAAAAGAGAAGGATACAGTCGTCGGATGGCGCTAGCTTGCAGGGCGGCTGAAGGTGGCGAAGACGGCCGGCTTCTTCAGGGTCCGGGAGCTCGCTAGAGTGATGGCTTCTCGACGGCGACGGCTTTTCTCAGGACAGCAGAAGCGTGCAGCTTGCTGAAGATGAAATGAATCAACACATAAGCCTGGGAGAGACTGTTATATACACCATAGCCACGCCCATTCTGGCGGGCCATGACGCAATGAGCGCGCGGGCGCCTCTCATTGGAAGCGGGTTCAGCCCCGCTCTCCCATAGGCTTAAGCAGTTCTCTCTGAGCGAACCAATGAGCTGCTAGCTGTATACATGTGCAGATGTATACACTTCATGTGCCCGCTCTGCCGGCCTCATAATACATTCACTCCACGTTAAAAATCCCCCGGTATCTCCCTGGGATTCATGAGTGGATTCATAGCGCGCACGGCGTTGACCAGGTGTTCCCGCAGCGTAAGCTAGCTTACGCAATACGAGAGAACCTCTCTTAAGAGAACGAATCGGTTACCTAACGTAACCTCGGTTCTCTCTAGAAGAGGGAACGAGTATTGCGTTCCCGGCCGTGCTTGCGCTACTAGCGTTTCGCTTCACGCTGAAATAAATCAACATATAAGCCTGGGAGAGACTGTTATATACACCATAGCCACGCCCATTCTGGCGGGCCATGACGCAATGAGCGCGCGGGCGCCTCTCATTGGAAGCGGGTTCAGCCCCGCTCTCCCATAGGCTTAAGCAGTTCTCTCTGAGCGAACCAATGAGCTGCTAGCTAGTCTGCTCTAGGTCTGCCGCAGAGGAACTGCGTTGTGAATGGATACAAATTATGAAATAATTTTTTGGCTTCAATATCTCAGCAAAGATGAATCTTTCCCGCAGCGTAAGCTAGCTTACGCAATACGAGAGAACCTCTCGTAAGAGAACTATCTGTTATTAAAAATATAAGAACAAAGAAAGTTTCATATAAACAACATAATATACAAATTAAATAAACAGTGGTTTATTTTTTTCAGCTACAGTAGATTTAATAGTAGCATTCAAGATATAAATGTAAAATATAAAAATAAAAAACGAAATACACTTTAATGTAGGCCTATAAAATATACAATTCTCATTTTAAGCTAGTGAATTACGCCCCCTCTACTGGACTCCCTCGCCCCCTCAGATCACCATAAATGTTAAAGTGATTTTAATGATAAAATATGCTATTTAAAAATCACATTTGCCAACGGCATTTTCTTCCTATAGTGAATATCAAGCTAAAATAGCAATATTTTAGTTAAGGACAGTCTTAGGGAAAGTCGGATTTTGATTGGTCGTTTGAAATCAGAAAAAGTCTGAAATATTAGTAGCCCATGCGTTTTTTTCGTTTTCATCTTTCGGTGGCTCTGAATCGTCAAAACACCTCTCAAAATACTTGCTATGGATGTGAAAAATGCCGAAAGTCGAACCCGATACTAATTTTTATATGACAGACGAAAGTTAATGAAGGAAACGTGTGCAAACGTGATTGACAACAATTGACAACGTGGGGTTATAGGTATTTATATTTTAACGTGCGTTCACTGCGAAAAGTTCACTGTGTAAAGACCTTTACTGCTGATATGGTTTCACTCATCGAAAAGAAGATTGCAGCTTTATTGAGGCTAAAGGTAAAATTACATATTTTGCTCGTGATTTAAAATGTTTGATAGCCTATTTTGTTGTAGTGGCAGTTGTCCGTGTTATATTTTTGCATTGACATTGCTGTTCAGGTTGTTTTAACAGTAATATTCCGTTAAACGGGTTAATTGTTATATTTATTTGTATTGGCACATTCGTGCCGCGAGATGTTTCTATATGAAGTATGTAGCCGATATTTTTTTCCCAGGATGGTAGGGGGAAGACTCATGAATAGTAATTAGGGAACTCATCCCTGATTGGTCTTAACCCCAGTGACGGGTAGATTTAGGGGCGGGGTTAGGGGTAGGTCATCAGACCCCCAGTGACGGGTAGGTTTAGGGGCGGGGTTAGGGATAGGTCATCAGACCAATCAGGGATGAGTTCCCTAATATAATATTCATGAGTCTTCCCCTACCATCCTGGGGAAAAAAATATCGCCGCCAGGCCTAGTTGTCAGGCGCTGTAACAGTGCGAGCACTTCCCCGCGCTCAGAAAAAGGTGCATGTCAGAACAGACCGCCAATTAAATGTTTTCCTCAAAAGCAGATCTTGGAGAAGATCATCAAAAATCGTGATATCGCATAAGCACTAGTATAAAACGACTGTTAATATTTCTGAAACCAAATATTGAGTTAACTATTGCACACATATCGCAGGGCCTGCTCGAGGATAAATATTTTGGATTTGTATTACGACGGGATGGTCTAATCGGCATTTCCAGTTATAACTCGAGACAGTTCTGCATTGAATAAAGTAAAGGTAAGTTCAGTCATGTCTTCTGTGTAATTCTGGCCCGCCGCGGTCATTTCTGTGGGTAGCGCTAGGTGGAGCTATGCTATGCTAGCGTTGGTTCCGCCGGTGTTCTCCGGCGGTCAGAAGAAATAGCGGTGCTGTGTTAATAGATTTCACGACACTAGCAATGGGTACAGACATGTATTTTGAGCTAGCTATCACAAAAATAGACTGGACTCGGAGGTTTTGCTAACTTTATAACCTATAAGAGAACCACAAAGTACTTTTGGCAGATTTTGACACAGTGGTAAAACAAAAATCTATTTCAGTGACTGCAGCACTGCGTTGGTTACTACACTAACCATTATGTTAACGACCAGCCTAACAGTATTTGATTTGGTACAATTCATTCATATCAAACATTAAGCAAGCTTACCTGTACGCTTGTGCCAAGGGTCCAGAAATGAGCTGTGTCCGGTGCAGTACGTTGGTATACCACCCGTTGATCTCCCGGTCAACCAAAAATCGATGGATTTTCAATCATATTTCCCGGTCAACTATATATCGATACATTTTCAACCATATTTCCCGGTCAACTATATGTCGATGACTTATCAACAACACCGTCGTTCAACTATAAATCAATGACTTTTCAACACAATTACGCGATCGCCCGGTAAACCAAATATCAATGCTTAATCAATCATAAAGATAACTATAGATCAATGTTGTTCCAATATTGTTGCCATCAACATTAATAACATCAGGTTTTCATCGATATGGTAATGGTGATTCAACGTTTATTTTGCATTGAAATTTCAACATCAACCATAATGATGATTCAGATGGAAAAACAATGTTTATTCAATGTTGGCTTGCTGTCTGGGTAGCATCCAGCATATAGCAGTGCAGCAGCATTTTTGACATAGGTCTAATTCTGTTTTCTACGGTGGCCGAGAGCTCAAAGCGCTGCAACTGAAGTAAACACATGCAAATAGAAAAAAATGCATGCAAATAGAAAAAAACACCTGCAAATTAAGAAAACATCTTCATCAGTTTCACAACACACGTGAGCTCCATATACTCACAACACCACCCAAATACAGAAACGCGCTGCAAATAACACAGACCACAACGGAAATGTTTCCAGGGGAACCAAATAAGTGACGAACCCGGCTGGGACGTGCTGGTGCTTACAGCTTAAAATTCTACTTTATGTATTTATTTATTTTTGCAAAACATACAGAGATTACATTTTTATGACATACACCTTGTATACAATATACAAAATGTATTAACAATATGTTCAATGTCATCAGAATACAAATGAGAAAAGAACAATGAGCTGAAAACTAAAATAAATAAATAAAAAAGATAGAGAAGAACATGAAGGAAAGATATTTATCTTTCATCAGTTACACTGTACAAATTGTTTCGTTATGTTTAAATTTTCATAAAGAAAATTTCATACGAAATGTTAGGTAATGTAGGGTGCAAAGTTTTAATGTTGAGACACACATACACACATATTTTAAAAGCTTTTTTGTAAAGTAAAAATAAAAATGTATTTGCAATCGTTATGTAAACAGCATTATATTTCTGTGGTAAGAACAGCTCTTCAGCTGATGGACGCTGTGCTGCGTTGTCATGGGAACATCCCAGGTTAAAATTATGAGGAATTACGTTGTCTTTCGTTGCTCCTTCATCAAGTGCGATCTACACGGCTACATAACAGCACACTAGAGCCCTGCTCACTCCAAAGTCTTAAGGGCTCTGCCATCTGCCCTTCAAAGGGAGTAGGGCATAGGGAAGCTCACGAGCAATAAGCACGCAAGGGGGTAATCCATCAGCCGGAAGTTGAAGCTGCCTCCGGGGGCCGCCATTGTAGCTGGCTATCACCTGCTGTTAGCATCCCATTGACTCCCATTCATTTTGGCGTCACTTTGACAGCGAATAACTTTACATCTGAGGCGTCCAAAGACTCAATTTAAGTCCATTATTTATTTCTTAAGAAACGGGACAATGGATAAAAGGCTCCATTACTTTGTATCTTACGTTATGGTCCCGTAGAAGCCGTTTTTGTAAAAATAGGCTAACGATTGCGTCATAATGGGACGCTCTGTCGCACAGTAGAGAAATGACCGTATAGACAGGAGGAGAAGCTCGTAGGCAATCGTTTACTGTCTATGAGGCAATCGGGTGGACATGGAGGCATAAAGTCAAGGGAGAAGCCCATAGATAGAGAGTTCATAAAAGCAACGGGACAAAATATTTCAACAACAGATTTGTTTCAGATTTCAATTCAGATTTGTCTCGGCACAGCTACTAGAAGGTCAGAACGGTTGCTCACGTGACCTCAAGCTCAGTTTGAACCTGCGCAGTGCGCTTGGCTATCAGGAAGTGAGTGCTTCTATGGGCTTCAACTTTCTCCGTTGAAATCTATGGGGTCGCTGTGTCCATTTCTTTTACTGTCTATGTAAGCACGTCCCAGCCAGGTTCGTAGCTGGGTTCGTCACTTATTTGGTTCGCCTGGACACATTTCCATTGTGGTCTGTGTTATTTGCAGCGCATTTCTGTATTTGGTTGTGTTGTGAACTTTTGCAGCGCGTTTCTGTATTTGGAGCTCACGTGTGTTGTAAAACTGATGATGATGTTTTTTTTTATTTGCAGGTGTTTTTTTCTATTTGCACGCGTTTTTTCTATTTGCATGTGTTTGCTTCAGTTGCATCGCGTTGAGCTCTCTCGGCCACCGTAGTTTTCACACAATTAAATGTTCATTCTCATTTGACTACTACTCAGCCAATAGAAAGAAGGCAGAGGCTCACAAAACGGGGGGAGGACCTGCAGCACCACCTCCACAAATGCAGAGGAGATGGAGAGGATATGGAGATGAGATGGAGAGGGGAGGAGATGGAGATGCAGAGGAGATGGAGGGGAGATGGAGATGGAGAGGAGAGGGAGATGGAGAGGAGATGGAGAGGAGATGGAGAGGAGATGCAGAGGAGATGCAGAGGAGATGCAGAGGAGATGGAGATGGAGAGGAGATGGAGGGGAGATGGAGATGAGATGGAGATGCAGAGGAGATGGAGAGGAGATGGAGATGGAGAGGAGATGCAGAGGAGATGGAGAGGAGATGGAGATGCAGAGGAGATGGAGAGGGGAGGAGATGGAGATGCAGAGGAGATGGAGGGGAGATTGAGATGGAGAGGAGAGGGAGATGGAGATGGAGAGGAGATGCAGAGGAGATGCAGAGGAGATGCAGAGGAGATGGAGAGGAGATGGAGATGGAGAGGAGATGGAGGGGAGATGGAGATGAGATGGAGATGCAGAGGAGATGGAGAGGAGATGGAGATGGAGAGGAGATGCAGAGGAGATGGAGAGGAGATGGAGATGCAGAGGAGATGGAGAAGAGATGCAGAGGAGATGGAGATGCAGAGGAGATGGAGATGAGATGGAGAGGGCAGGAGATGGAGAGGGAGATGGAGAGGAGATGGAGATGGAGAGGAGATGCAGAGGAGATGGAGATGGAGATGCAGAGGAGATGGAGATGGAGGGGAGATGGAGATGAGATGGAGATGCAGAGGAGATGCAGAGGAGATGGAGAGGAGATGCAGAGGAGATGGAGAGGAGATGCAGAGGAGATGGAGAGGAGATACAGAGGAGATGGAGATGCAGAGGAGATGGAGATGCAGAGGAGATGGAGATGCAGAGGAGATGGAGATGCAGAGGAGATGGAGATGCAGAGGAGATGGAGATGGAGGGGAGATGGAGATGCAGAGGAGATGGAGATGCAGAGGAGATGGAGATGGAGGGAAGATGGAGATGCAGAGGAGATGGAGAGGAGATGCAGAGGAGATGGAGATGCAGAGGAGATGGAGATGCAGAGGAGATGGAGAGGAGATGCAGAGGAGATGGAGAGGAGATGCAGAGGAGATGGAGAGGAGATGGAGATGCAGAGGAGATGGAGAGGAGATGCAGAGGAGATGGAGAGGAAATGCAGAGGAGATGGAGATGCAGAGGAGATGGATATGGAGAGGAGATGGAGATGCAGAGGAGATGGAGATGCAGATGAGATGGAGATGCAGAGGAGATGGAGATGCAGAGGAGATGGAGAGGAGATGCGGAGGAGATGCAGAGGAGATGGAAAGGAGATGCAGAGGAGATGCAGAGGAGATGGAGAGGAGATGCAGAGGAGATGGAGATGCAGAGGAGATGGAGATGGAGAGGAGATGGATATGGAGAGGAGATGGATATGGAGAGGAGATGGAGATGGAAATGGAGATGGAGAGGAGATGGAGAGGAGATGGAGATGCAGAGGAGATGGAGATGGAGGAGATGGAGATGGAGAGGAGATGGAGATGCAGAGGAGATGGAGAGGAGATGCGATGGAGAGGAGATGGAGATGAGATGGAGTGGAGATGGAGATGCAGATGAGATGGAGAGGAGATGGAGAGGAGATGGAGATGCAGAGGAGATGGAGAGGAGATGGAGATGCAGAGGAGATGGAGATGGAGAGGAGATGCAGAGGAGATGGAGATGCAGAGGAGATGGAGATGGAGAGGAGATGGAGAGGAGATGGATGTGGAGAGGAGATGGAGAGATGGAGATGCAGAGGAGATTGAGATGGAGATGGAGAGGAAATGGAGAGGAGATGGAGATGCAGATGAGATGGAGATGCCCCTGAGCCTGAATGCTGGAAGGCCAATGGCTGAGGAAATCCCTGGATGGACTTCATCAGAGCCAGTCTTTCCCCAAGATTCATGGGCCTTCATAAAATTTAAGAGGTGCTGAGCATATGTGTTATATTTTATATAGGCTATTTTTGATATTTCCATTTATTTTACTTTGGGTTGGGTTTTTTGTTGGTCCCAACAGATTCTGATGGTAATATCTGTCTTTTGGAGCCTCTTGTCCCAACAGAACCCCAGGCAGTTGTAAGTACTCAATACACCAAAAATTATGACAAATAGTATTATAAAGTTTACTCAATCAAATGCTCATCTTCACAGGACGATGGGGATGAAGAAACAGTTTCTGCTGCCACAGAGAGGCATACAGAGGTAATGTTAATATTATGTGTCTACACATCAAACAATCTACACATTCACATTTCTTCACATTTTTATGTGGAGTAACCTATAGAATCTAAGTTTATATCTAAGTATAAATGGACATTCTCACCCCCACCCCCACCACCCCCAACAGATGAACACGGTTCAGTGATTTTCTGTAAATGCCAGTTTAATTCTGTAGAAGTTGACATGATGTAACTCTAATCTACTGTATTTAATTATTTAGACGTCATCTTATTAAAAAAATAGAAAAAAAAACAGCAGTAAAAACACCCATGAATAAATGTACCGAAAGAATGAATGAGGTGTTTAAACACCGCTTTCTCTTTAAAAAAGAGGAGGAGACCGAAATAAACTCTAGGTTTACTGAAGAAAACCTGCTCCAGACCAGGTTAGGTTCAGAGTAAGTTACCATGGTAACTGACTGAGTATAAGTTACCTTCTTTCAGAAACGGGCTTGACTTACTCTGCTTTCTCAGGTTTGACATACCTCCCATTCTGAAACGGAAAACCCAGAGTTTCCCTCATTAACCTCTTTTCTGAAACGGGCCCCTGATGTATCAAATACTTATGTCATGCAATTCAATGCAAATGAATTACTTAAAATCATACAATGTGATTTTCTAGATTTTTTTTTAGATTCTGTCACTCACGGTTTAAGAGAACCTATGATAAAAATTACAGACCTCTACATGCTTTGTAAGTGGGAAAACCTGCAAAATCGGCAGTGTTTCAAAAACTTGTTAAAGTTCTCCCCACTGTATGTCCTGATTTCTTCGAGGGGAGGGTCTATGGGCAGGTAAATGCATGGGCTCAGAAACTACAGAAAAGACACGGAGAGCAGCAGCTTTCGTTTCTGCTCTGACAGCAGCAAAATCACAGAATCATGTAAGAAATCAGGAATGGTGAGAGAACATTGTGCTTGGTACGTTTTTCATCTTCAAACCAAACTTGGGTCTCCAGCTAAGTTAAAATGCAGTCTGGCTAGTGCGCTTCCCATAATGATTACACATGAGGTCAGTGGGCAAAGAGTAGATGGTCTTTTATGGCTAAAACATTCGACCACCTGAGCATTTTCACTGGGAAAGTAATTCGGTCAAATGCATTTTCGACCACCTCTGAAAGTGGTTGAAAGTGGATAAGCTCAAAAAGTTTTAGACCCCGTTTACACCTTTATTTTAGCGTCGTCCACTTGTGATCCAACCGACCAAAACGCATCTTAATACCAGGTGTAAACAAGGCCTAAAAGTAATCTTAGAAGTATTCACATTATATGACCAAATGTGTGTAATATAATGGTTTACATTACTAACTAAAATTTGTGTCATGTAATTATTTTTGTTCAATAATTTGGAAGCAGAAACATACAATTTGTAAGTAATCTACCCAGCACTGCTGGAACACAACAGAATAACTTTGTGCTAGTTTCCGGTAAAACTCAAGATACATGGAGATATTACCTGAATTTCTCAAAATACACTGAACAAAATTATAAATGCAACAGTTTTGTTTTTGCACTCATTTTTCATGAGCTGAACTTAAAGATCTAAGACTTAGCCATATCACCCTGTAACCTAAGACTGGTTGCCCACTGAAGCTAAGCAGGGCTGAGCCTGGTTAGTACTTGGATGGGAGACCTCCTGAGAAAACCAGGTTGCTGCTGGAAGAGGTGTTAGTGAGGCCAGCAGGGGGTGCTCACCCTGTGGTCTGTGTGGGTCCTAACGCCCCAGTATAGTGACGGGGACACTATACTGTCAAAGAGCACCGTCCTTCGGATGAGACGTTAAACCGAAGCCCTGACTCTCTGTGGTCATTAAAAATCCCATGGCACTTCTTGTAAAAGAATAGGGGTGTAACCCCGGTGTCCTGGCCACATTCCACCCATTGGCCCCTGCCAATCATAGCCTCCTAATAATCCCCATCCACTGAATTGGCTCTATCACTCTCTCTCCTCTCCAACTATAGCTGGTGTGTGGTGAGCGCACTGGCGCCGTTGTACTGTGGCTGCCGTCACATCATCCAAGTGGGTGCTGCACACTGGTGCTGGTTGAGGAGAGAACCCCTGATATGATTTTAAAGCGCTTTGGGTGTACAGTAGTACATGTGAAAGCGCTATATAAATGCCTCATTCATTCATTCATTCAAGACTTTTGACATAGTAAGATGCTGATTAGACAACATGATTTTTGCACAGGTGTGCCTTAGGCTGGCCACAATAAAAGGCCACTCTAAAATGTGCAGTTTTATCACAGCACAATGCCACAGATGTCGCAAATTTTGAGGGAGTGTGCAATCGCCATGCTGACTGCAGGAATGTCCACCATAGCTATTGCCCGTTTATTGAATGTTTATTTCTCTACCATAAGCCGTTCTCCAAAGGCGTTTCAGAGAATTTGGTAGTACATCCAACCGGCCTCACAACCGCAGACCACGTGTAACCACACCAGCCCAGGACCTCCACATCCAGCATCTTCACCTCCAAGATCGTCTGAGGCAGCCACCCGGACAGCTGCTGCAACAATCTGTTTGCATAACCAAACAATTTCTGCACAAACTGTCAGAAACCGTCTCAGGGAATCTGCATGCTCGTCATCCTCATCGGGGTCATAACCGACTTGAGTGGGCAAATGCTCATATTCGAGGTGTACTCTTCACGGATGAATCTGCATGCTGAGTGACCTTTTATTGTGGCCAGCCTATGCCACACCTGTGAGGTGGATGGATTATCTCGGCAAAGGAGAAGTGCTCACTAACACAGATTTAGACATATTTGTGAACAATATTTGAGAGAAATAGGCCTTTTGTGTACATAGAAAAAGTCTTAGATCTTTGAGTTCAGCTCATGAAAAATGGGGGGTTACAAAAGTGTTGCGTTTATAATTTTGTTCAGTGTAGTTCATGGAGGTCAAAAATCTTCCATAAAAAGGCACATTTTTGAGCACACAGATTTGAACACTCACACAAAAACAATAGACCAAGGCACACTCCAGATTCAAATTATTAACAAAAAAAATATTTATTCAACTGGATTATTCATATGGAAAACTTTTAAAAATATGGGGAAAAAAAATGATGAACTCCAAGGACATCACTAAAAAACCAATGTATTTACCACATTGAAATATATACATATATACATCAGATGAAGGCAATAGTTTTCATTGCAATAATAACTTTAAACAGACTCCACCTCTTATATTTTTACCTACTGTTTCTAATGCTACCACTATGAGGCTGGATTGCTGTTGTGTGCTACCTGTCTCACCATTGGATAATCGTCTGATCATAAAAATGTCATTAGAAAATTTAATGATACCCTATTTTTCATACTTTGCTTTATTCTCCAATTTAAAAACCACCACCCCTACATAAACAATACAATAGCTCTTTTTGGGGCTGATCTTCCAAAAATATACTGTTCAAAACACATTCACAAACCTTTGTGCCATTCCTGGAAACAGTTCCTTTTCAACTGAAGACACAAGTGAACATCACATGCCTGGCATTTCCAAGGTGTATGTTGCTTCTTTCCATGCACTGCTTTGCAGTGAGCACACATGCGGCGACCAGCAGTGGCAATATTTCTGACATCGGAGGTCAGCTCAGCTCCTGGAACCGGCACATGGTCACTACTGGTGTGTTTTGGTGCGGTTTTCTGAGACGCACCACAGAGCTCTCCAATAAGCTGTTCCATAAACTCCTTGTGTGTCATGTTGCCGTGTAGCTCCTTGTGCAATATGAAAGCGTTGGTGGCAGCAACGTCCAAGAAGTGTAGAAAGACCTTTCTGTACCACTTCATGGTTTTGTGCTTGACAGTGTAGTACTGCAACAGCTGATCGGACAGGTCAACATCCGCCATGTGCTGGTTGTACGCGGTCACTGGCGCAGGACATGGAAAAGTCTTTTTCCTCCATGCATCTTGTGCTTTCACTTTCCTTTTCACACGGTCTCCTTTATAGGCAGCATGGATGGTGGAGCAAACAGACACCTCTTGTTTGTCCATCCACTTCACACACACAAGAGGCCCATCCCGAATCCACCTGATGGATCCCCTGGTGGACTTTTTGGTCAGGGAATTAGATGAGCTCCGTGGAAAGTCCTTCCTATAGTCTCTGTAAGTCCCACAAGCACCAAACTTCATAGCAAACAAGTCTGTTAAGAGCTTTGGACTTGTGTGGAAATCGTCCATGTACACATGGTACCCAGAGCCCAAAACTTTCTTGTCCAGAAGAGACATCACAGCATCATAAGAAAGCCCATGGTCTGTGGGAAAGATGTTCTTGCCTGTGTACACAGAGAGGTCCACAGTATATCCATTCGACGAGTCAGTAAGGACAAAAAACTTGAAGCCCACCTTAGTAGGCTTGGCATTCATGTACCGTGCTATTTCTGCATTTGCTCTGCATGCCACAAATCTTTCCTTCACAGCTAAATTTCTTCTAGGATGATAGAAGGCTTTGCACGCAAGACGGATAGTGTCCATGAGGGGTTTGACCCTGAAAAGTCGGTCATGTTCAGCTGTGCCCCTCTTTTTGTCATTTTCCTTGTCTGCATCTGGGTGGCTCATGTGCAAATTCCATGAAATGGTGCGGTATCGGTCCCTAGACATGACTGTGGCGGGAAAGGGCATAGTAAAAATACTGTGCTGCCGCCAGTAGTCAGCGATGGAGCTCATCTTCACCGTGGCCATGTAGAAAACAAGTCCAATGTAGTGGTACAGCTCGCCAACACTGACATCTGCCCAACTGTATTTGCGACCATTTGCAAGTGCCCTGGCAGCCTGAGCGTTTGTGTTGTGGCACAGATTTGACACGGCGCTCTCTGAGAAAAACTGTTTGAAAAGACTCAAAGGGGAGTGCGAGTCAGCAAGACTCAACTGCGGCCCAGGTTCCCGTGCCGGCAGGAATCTACGAGGCTTTGGGGCAACGTCGACATCAGTCTCTTCTCTCCATGACAAAGACATCTTGGCTATTTTTGCAGCCGGTATCTTGTCACTGTCATCCTCACATCTGCAAAAAAAAAATAATAATAATAACAAAGCTGACAAGAACATAGATGTATTTGAAAATTCAGCTAATACCAGCCTAAACTGGTGGCTGGTCCTGACCATTAGCTGGTCATCAGCATCACTAGCTTGGACCAGCTAGTAGACTAGCTTGACTGAGTTGGTGGACCAGCTTGGACAGATTGTCATTGTCTCAGCCAAGCTAGTCCATAGCCTAACACAGGGGTTTCCAATCCTGCTCCTGGAGGGCCACTTGTGATCCTAAAGACCTTGAATAGCTGGTCCAGGTGTTTAATTAGTACTAGAGATAAACTCTGCTGGACAGTTCCCTTCAAGGATCAGAATTGGACACCCCTGCCCTAGTTGGTCTACCAGAATCACCAGATCGATCAGGTCTTAGCCAAAGACTGTAAAAAAATATGGATGTAGTGTCCATGACATCATCAAGTGGGTGAAACCGGCCGTGATTTCATAATATTTAGTATGAATCCAAATGGAAAAACTTGTGAAAAGATATATTTCAGTCAAATAGCATATAGTGGAGCTCTATAGCCATCTAGTGGCTAAAATGATAATTTTTTACTTTTAAAACTACATTTTAGAAAATATGGGCAAAATTTACACTAAACCATGTAAATGAGCCATTAAGTATCCCCATAAAGTCAATTTAGAAATTTGGGTCTTTTATAAAGTGAATTTTACATAAAAAAAACTGTTTTTGTATACAAATTTGTAAGGTCGTCTAATTCGATCCAATGGGGGTACTCGATTAGAGGTGAAGGTCTCACGCGTGATCCGTCTCTTCCCATGGCAAAGGGATTTTTAATTAAATGCAATACATTTTATCTTATGTATTAACTCGTTTCATCTGACTCCATAAAATTAAAAGGTTTTTCAATGATATCTGTGCATCATTAAATATACGTTAATGTTTGACTATTCCTTTTAACTCCAATGAAAATAAAGTCAAAGTCTGTTTGAATAATCAAATATAACAATTTATTATGTCAGGTAAATGTATTATTACAATTCCATAATCAATTGAAGGATAATAAATGGGGACATTCCACATTCCTTTGTGTGCCAGTTATTCCTAAACTCTTAAAAACCATATTACCTTTTGTTTTACTTAGTGCGAATGGTACAAGTGTTCTATTTCCAAATGAGACATTTCAAATAATACTAAACACATATATAAAACTCTATGATAGTTGTTCAAATTAAAACCATATAAATTCTTGGGTGATCTCTGCAAGAGTGGGGGATGCGGGAGTGTGTGTGTGACTGGTGTTCAGATGTTAATTTGCAAGCAAGATCCTTTGTCTTATAGACCTGTGGTGAGGTTGATTCCTTCAACCAGTTATTCCAGTCTTACACAAACCTATTTTAAAAAGTTTATAATTTATATATATAAATTTAAAATATATCATAAATCCTCCAAAAACTGCACAAATTTTGAGTAAAAACATTAATAAACAGAGTAAAATTACATTTGTAATTTGTAACATTTGTAAAATGTTTCCAGGGGAACCCAATAAGTGCCGAACCCGGCTGGGACGTGCTTTTTGCTCGTGAGCTTCCCTATGCCCTACTCCCTTCGAAGGGCAGACGGCAGAGCCCTTAAAGTGGGACTGTGGAGTGAGCAGGGCTCTAGTGTGCTATTATGTAGCCGTGTAGATCGCACTTGATGAAGGAGCAACGAAAGACAACGTAATTCCTCATTATTTTAACCTGGGATGTTCCCATGACAACGCAGCACAGCGTCCATCAGCTGAAGAGCTGTTCTTACCACAGAAATATAATGCTGTTTACATAACGATTGCAAATACATTTTTATTTTTACTTTACAAAAAATCTTTTAAAATATGTGTGTATGTGTGTCTCAACTTTAAAACTTTGCACCCTACATTACCTAACATTTCTTATGAAACTTTTCTTTATGAAAATTTAAACATAACATGAAAGAATTTGTGCAGTGTAACTGATGAAAGATAAAATCTTTCCTTCGTTTTCTTCTTCTCTATTTTATTTATTTATTTTAGTTTTCAGCTCATTGTTCTTTTCTCATTTGTATTCTGATGACATTGAACATATTGTAAATACACCTTGTATACAATATACAAAATGTATGTTATAAAAATGTAATCTCTGTATGTTTTGCAAAAATAAATAAATACATAAAGTAGAATTTTAAGCTGTAAGCACCAGCACGTCCCAGCCGGGTTCGTCACTTATTTGGTTCCCCTGGAAACATTTCCGTTGTGGTCTGTGTTATTTGCAGCGCGTTTCTGTATTTGGGTGGTGTTGTGAGTATTTGGAGCTCACGTGTGTTGTGAAACTGATGAAGATGTTTTCTTAATTTGCAGGTGTTTTTTCTATTTGCATGCGTTTTTTGTTTTGTTTTTTACAAGCGTTTTCTTCTATTTGCATGTGTTTTCTTCAGTTGCAGCGCGTTGAGCTTTCTCGGCCACCGCACAAAAATGCTGATCGGAGCATCTCTATTTCAATGTAAGGCGACACGCGGTCTATGTAGACAGAAATGGCTCATTTAAGGTAATAAAAACATAACGGTTAAGTTCTAAGGTCTTTATACAGCACGGAAAACATAGTTATGATATTGCATTTCTGTCAACAGATCCTCCTAAATATTACACAATGCACCTTTTAAAAAAAGATTTGTGCACTTTTGCGCGGGCAAATACACTATCATAAAAACAATTGAGCAAAAATGGCGCCGCCGAACAAGAAAAAAACATCAGCAGTAGGGGTGTCCATGGTTAACCGATTAACCGTTAAAAATTGCTTAACCGAGTGAAACATTTTGCTCGGTTAAGTGGCGTCAATGGCGTGCATTGAATTTAGTTGTAATACATGTTTGCACCACCAGAGACCGCCAGAGCGCTCCCATACATTTGTAATGTCCACAAGAAGAAGTAGTCATGACTCATGACTAGGCATGTGCCGGTATCAAATTTTCATGCTGCAATTAATTGATTGAGCTTTTATCACGGTATACGGTATTATAACGATACTTTAATTGCACAAGAGAAACGGATGGATTGGGGGTATCTAAAAAAAACAACTTGCATCACAATGTGTAATTGTGATTGTCAAAACATTTGGTAACTAAACAGAATTTTATTAAGTTTAGTGACAACATGTTACAATGTTTACATCATGAACAATGACTGGTAGGCTACTGTTTGTATTATTGCTTAACACAATTTTCACGATTTCAATTCAATTCTTGGATTTGATTTCAATCTTGATTCAATATTGACTCATTTGGATAAATATTAGGTAGGCTACAGTAGATAGCCTGCATTTAATTTTTTCTCAAGAAAAAATATCTTACATAATGCTGTAAACATACAGAGAGAAATTAAATATAATGCGGTCTTCATTATAATAACAATAATGACACAAGTAAAAATATAATAAATAGGTACTATAGTCCACATATTTAGCAAAATACTCAGCTATTTTTTCTAGTCAACTAACGTGCTGGTCATTAAATGGCTTTCCTTAGGTAAAGGTAACATTCTGTGACATAATTGTTCTCCTGCAGTTTTATTGACCTCTTTCCGTGGTTGAAAAACACTGATTGATCGATATTATGTATACCTTTCGGTAAGTTGTACTGTATCTTTAATAAAAAGTAACAGATGATGCGCGCTACAGTCACGTCACATTTACAAGCGCCAAAACGGTATTTATTGCCTGAATTTCGTAATAAAATGGACAGAACCTGAGCGCTGATATTTTTTTCATATCAAAAGTAACCTGCTCTGTCTAGTCTGTCGGTGTCAGTGTCCTCTTTGCTCCGCGATTTTTCTCTGCGTGAGAAAATGGATGCGTGGCGTGAGAGCGTTTGAAAAGTGTCAATTGTGTGAGTCTCAAGCTGAATGCGTGAGAGTTGGCAGCCCTGCTTTTAGAAGGGGGATAAATCGTCGGCAGCGTTCCTTCTTCCGCCATGCTTCTTCTCCATGTGAGGATTGTTTACATTAGACTAGAGTGCACACTGCGCGCATGCACACAGTGCTTATTTGGGGATTGTTTACATCAGAGTGCGCACGTGTTTTGCGCAGCATATACGCAGTGTTTTTTTTAAGCGGTTGATGCGTGTTCTAAAAATCTACATTCGGATCATCAGTTATTTTTCACGGTATTTTGAAGTGCCCACGATAACAATATCGTGCATATTCATTACCGCAATTTATCGCATTACCGAAAACCGGCACATGTCTACTCATAACCAGTTTTCTAATATGAAGCGGGCAAAGAAAAGCACAGCGTGGGAGCACTTTAAAATCTAGAATGACGGGGCAAAATGCAAGTATTGCAATGAGATATAATATGAGATATAAGGTTAGATATACTTCAAGTACAACCTCGTTGTTGTACCATCTCAACAGCCAACACCCGGGCATCATTATGGTCTTGTGTGTTCACACCGAACGCGAATAAAGCGTCAAATAACATTACGCGTCTATCGCGTCTAGCTTGAACATTCGCTCGAGTTCAAATTTTTCAACTTGCGCGGAAGACATTTGCGGCAAACGCGTCGCCAATTCGCGTCATTCGCAACGCCCGGCGCGAATGATGCGTCTTCGCGTCTTTGCATTGACTTTGTATGTAATCACTGGCGCATATAATTAAATTCGCGTTCGGTATGAACACAACATAACTGCTCTGTCCTTACCACTGCGTTTTATTTCTATAAATTAATTTCGTTTTAAATGTGGTCCAACCAGTTATTAAAGGTGTTAAAAATGAACTACCCCTTTCGCGTGTGTCTGTATCTCGGGGTTGCGGCGCGCACACTATGGTTAACCGAGTATTAACCGCTAAGGGCCTCGGTTAACGGTTAATGAAAAACTTGAAAACGTGTAGCCCTAATCAGCAGTCTCTTCGCTAAGAATACCAGCCAAAATGATAGTGGGCTAATAGCGTCATATAAAATCTCCCTGCTAATCGCCAAATGTGGACAGCCGGACAAAAATGTGTTTGGTTGGGCGCTGGGCAAGCTGATTTTACAGCGGACTATTTAAATTGAGCAGTGTACCTTAAGTTTGGTTGACTGCATTTTAGTTTGATGATGAATGGCTGAAATGTCAAGTTAGCCATGTATTGTAAATACATACGCCTCTATAATGCTGATTGGCTACATACGTTTGTTGTTGTTCGTGTTGGTCCGACTAACTTCCAAACAGCGTTTTTCAAATAGCGCTTACTCCACCTTTAAATATATTCAGTACAAACATTGCAGTGTTGTTTTACATTTTGATTATTTCATAGTCTTCACTGAATAAATTAAACATGATTCATTTAATTAATACAGTTTATCTCTGTTAAAGATTCTCTTTCTCTTTTGCTGTTTGATTAACTTTGGTGACAAACGGTTGCGGGTATATTGGGCTATTTTTATAAAGTGTATTTTTGTCCCGCCAAAGCCTAATTTGATCGGTGAGTGATGTAGACGACTGCTGCGCATGTTAACTTAAAGAACGAGCAGAGAGAGAGCGCCCCAGTGATGAAATGTTTTCTGTGTTAACACAAATCTTGTGCGATGTCCTCACTGCCGGGATAATCACACAACGCGTGCGTACACGTCCACTATGACAGTCTATGGCTGGCTATGACACGTCCAATTCGCAAACGAATGAATCCTTTGAACCGATTCACTGTAATGAATGTTAAAACAACTGATCTGTCCAACACTGAACTCACGAGACGTCTGAATCGGTGTATAACAAATCGGTAACACTTTACAATTATAAGGTTCCATTTATTAAACTCTAGTTAACTACAGTGTTGGGCAAGTTACTTTTAAAAAGTAATTAGTTACAGTTACTTCTTCCAAAAAGTAACTAAATTAGTTACTCAGTTACAAATTTTAAAAGTAACTTGTTACTTAAGAAAGTAACTATTGCGTTACTTTCAAGTAAAATTAAATTTAAATGCTTAAATGTGACCCCACATCTACCCCTCTTTAACGGAACTTACAATACATGTGCATGTTCAACTATTTATGATAAATCTGAATATTATAATGAAATGGACACTTAATACAACACATTATTAACACAAACATGAAACGTACACACATCTAAAAAAAAAAAATGTTGCTGTGGGACAAAGTGAGACTAGCCTCCAATCAAATGCCATGTATGTAGATATTATGTTTATATAGTGGATCAATGCAAATAACACAATAGATGTTTTGGAACTTTTTATATTTATTGCCCCTCAACAGGCCACAACTGGGCAAAATTAAATTAAGCTTGTTAAGCTCGTCGCCATACCTGTCTCTCGCTGACTGACTGGCTTGTGTTGTTCCTTGTGTGTCCTGTCCTGTCCTGTCCGACTATGCGTTATGATGGGTCGTTCGCAATTCATGAGCGTTAGCCGTTAGTGATGATGGGTCGTTCGCGAATGAGCTTTTGATGGGTCGTTCGCGATTCACGACTCTAAGAGCCGGCTCTTTTAGGTGAACGTCGGGAGCTGGCTCGCATATCTGAAGAGCCGACTCTATTTTTACAAATTTAGCCTATAGAAATTAAATAATTATGTAATAAAAATTTAAATATTATAGTCAAAGTCATTTAAAGAGCCGTTTGTGAGCCAAAAGAGCCGGCTCTTTTCAGTGAGCTGAGTCAAAAGAGCCGAATGCCCATCACTACTATGCGTGCTTTCGAACATCCACCCAACTCTACCTCTGATTGGCTTACAATGACATTTTACTCTACCTCAGCCAATCGTCAGCATTTATGCGCTTGTCTCGTGCTCTGCCCACTAACAAAGGAAGAACAGTAAAAAAAGTATTTGCCTCTCGCTCAGAGATCTAGTTGGTCTGATGAAAAAAAAACCAGCTTCATCAGTTATAGTAACGCGCCGCATTTTTTGGCAGTAACGGTAACGGCGTTATTTAGATGAGAAGAGTAATCAATTAGATTACTCGTTACTGGAAAAAGTAATGCCGTTAGTTATTTATACCCATCACTGGTTAACTACATTAGTTAACATTTACTATTAATAAACTGCACTTCTACAGCATTTATTAATCTTTGTTACTGTTAATTTCACCATGTACTAGTACCCTACATTATTGAAATCAAATGTTGTACTTCTTTCAAAGAGAGGAAGCTCATTTCCGGTGTACATCTTAAAGGGACAATGTGTAATTTTTAAGGTATTTTATTATCTAAAATCAATATTTTCATTCATAAATATGTCCTCAATGGTGTACAAATACCTCTGCCAATGATCTGACTTATCCTCGTAAACGAAGAATTTATTATCTTTATATACATGGGACGGGTAGGTCCACGGAGGCTTCCATGTTGTTCCGCCATCTTGAAAAACTATAATAGCAGAAACGGAGGAGCAGAGCGGTGAGAGGCGCTTGTCACTGCCCCAGTTTCACAGTCAGTAATTCATACTGTAGCATTCATTTGTTCGTTGTGTCAAGCTGCAGTTTGTTTGAAATAACAAACCTGTTCACCCGAAGGAACACTCGACGATATGCTACTAGAAGACATCCTGTCATAGCTTTTTGGTACATAACGGCTACCGTAGATACAACACGCATTTGAAAAAGCGAGGCGCTGGAGAGCACAATTCGTTTGAATGCAAAATACAATTTCACCACTAGATGGGAGAAATTCCTACACATTGTCCCTTTAAAAATTGTCCATTAAATTATGTAAATTCTGCCCTATGTTCTTTTTCAAGAAAAGGCTCTGTGACCCAGTCGTACCAACTAGGCGTCTTTTCCAGTGACTTGACCATTATTATCTATATTTGAAGATTCATGGTTACATCTGAAATTGTTTTGGGTCTTTTCTTTTTATGTGTTTTAATGAATTATATTTGTAAAAGGTGTAACAAAGAATAGATATTTAACTGTGGTTACAATTATTTATGAGAATTTTACAATGCATTGCAAGGTCCAATACAAGGCATAATTAATACATTAAAATATTTCTATAATGTATTAGACTTTAAGAAAAATGGACGCTAGGCTTCAACAGGGAAATGCACTGTGTGTGCCGCTACGGGAATATATGAGAAAGAAATCCAGTCAGCCGACCTGCTATATGAGGCAAGTCATCTTCGACAAGTCATCTTTAGTCAATAAAATGTTAACACAATAGTTCATATAATTTGACTATTCATTTATAGGGGAAGGCGAGCTTCCATTGCAGTCTTAAAGAAATCCCCACTGCTGTGAAGTAACATGAACAAACAATGAACAGATGTATTTTTTGTTAACTAATATTAACAAAGAATAATAAATAAATATGTATTGCTCATGGTTACTTCATGTTAGCTAGCCTACTGTGTTTACGATGATACTCGTCGAGACGGGCATTTTGACTTAATTTTCCGCGCACATGTCCGTTCAAGCACCAATAGATAAGAAAGATAAGGGAATTCGGTGTTCACGAACTTCACGTGCTGTCTTGCGTGTCTGTGTGTGTGCGCGAGTTCCAGTCTTTTTGCACTTGATGTTTAAACTGACAGAACTTAAACACAAATGATAAACTATCACTCTCTATGATGGTTAAACTTTGCAATTAATCCGCCAATCAGGATCACGGATCAATAAACCCTATACTGCATGCGCACCTCTCGATATCGATGCTAAAACGATACATCGTATTGTATCTAATAGGCTTGGGAATCGGTTCCAGGTTCCGGTTTGGAACCGGTTCCAAACGTTCTGATCCATCGGAATCGTACACGTCCACACGTTAACGATTCCACTAACGATTCCGAATGTTCCGTTCCATCCATTCCCGCGTCGCGGCATGACGTATGCGACTGGATTTTTAAATCCCCCAAAAGCGCGATGGCTACGAGACGTAAACGATCGAGAGTGTGGCTTCATTTTTAATGCAGACCGGGGGAAGCAAATCTCGGCGACGCAACCCCTCCCGTCATTTCAGCTCCAATGACGGCATCAAAACAATGAAAGCATGGCGAAGCGGCTCTCCATGGCTCTGCTTTCGTCTGCGAAAAAGTTAAGAAACTCGACGCTATAAGCCCTCAGTACTAGGGGTGCTCCGATCAGGATTTTTGGGACCGATCACCGATTACTGGAAGCTGTATCACCCGATACCCATACCGATCACCGATTACAGGGTGTATTTGAAACCTTCTATTTATCATGTAGCATTACTTATTACAGTATATTTAACAACACTGTACATTAAGGATTACAATTAAGAGAAGACAACGCATCATGAATTCACAACTGTGTATTTATTTGCAGGCAACATGTTGCAACCAGCATATTAACAGCCTGTGCTTGGTTATTAGGAACAGTTAGGGCTTGACAAACATAACTTTCCTATAGAATATAAAATAAAAAAGATAAATTACAGAACATCTGAGCCTTTAAATTTAGCTTTAGACTACTTAACTAAAAACTGCACAAAAAAAAGGCTATAGCTAAACTATTGTTTTGAGCCAGTCAGCCATCAGTTTTTCTAATAAACTTAAAGGACCACAGGTAACAAAGTGCACAGCAACAAAAAATACAAATAACTAAAAACTTCCATCTGTATCTATGTATATAACTCCTTGCTCAGTCAGATTTTTTGGGCATTTAGAGAGGTAGAGAGAGGGAGAGTTAGGTAGAGAAAAGAGAGGGAGGATAGAGGTTATTAGACTGTGATCTATCATCTCTCCCAAAACTTACTTAAGCATCAATGGCAGATTTTACTTTATAAATATAAGCATCTCTGCATTTTTGGCTGACAGCTTGTTCCTTTTCTCATCTATAATGTTCCCTGCTGTGCACGGTGAACAGAGGTAGGTTGGTGCTGCTTGTGCGAGAGCCGGAAAGCGGCTTTTATTGTTCTGCCAATAAACATGTGGCTGTCCACTTTGAGGGATAACTGGCTCTGACAGGTAGAGATTGATTTGAAATGATGCTGAGCTGTTGATGTCACTGCCACCACATTCCTGATATCCACCCAACAACTCGGCATACATAGCATGCAAGGAGCCAGTTCGTGGTACTTTCTCTGGGGGTCCGGCTCCAGACCCGCTTGCAGCCAAACTCGCCTCACCCTCCTGCTGTTCCAGTCCAGTGGCCAGGACATCAGAAAGCAGCCCACGTATCTGGGGCTTGACTGCGTCAGAGAAATACCTGTCTTTGTACCTTTTATTAACAAGAAAACAAAACATTCATTAATTTATTTGAAATGAATATGAATTTGTCAAAAATCAGAATCAGAAATAATAATTGGGTTACAGTTGCTCCATGTTAGAAAATAAATATGTAACAGCAGAGAAATAAGAAAAATGGAAAATCTATATTAAGAAATGTTCTATTTAATTTAGAAGGTTATGATTAGTCAGCCCAGCATACTCCAAAAAGTATGTGTTTTTTTTTACTCTTTAGCCTTATTAACTCTTCTAAATGCTTATGTTTATATTAAGGAGCCTATAGAATAGTCAAATATATATATATTTTTATACTTTCTGAAAAACTTTTTTTTTTAAATACTCATTTCATTTGCATGCTCCTTAAATTCGCTCTGATCGACACACATCACACATCACACACACACACACACACACACAATGTGTAAATTAAGTTCTCACCTCGGATCGAGGATTGTAGCGATGCTATACAGGCGCTCAGATTCAATGTCACGGAATCTTTTCTGGACCGCTTCCAACAACGTGGCTTTTGAAGTTTTTACACCGTGGTCAGTCTCTGCTGTCTTCTCAAGAAGACGAGTTAAAGCTCTGATGGATGGAATAACATCTGCAGCCGATGCAGTTGATGCACTGATCTGTTGCGTGAGCTCTTCAAATGGGGCAAGTAGCGAAATCATGTTTTCTACTAATTTCCACTGGCTGCTGGTGAACATGGAGGGTAAGTCATAGTCGGCTCCATAAGCACACAGGGCACGTTTCTGTTCGAGCAAACTCTGCAGCATGTATACAGTACTGTTCCACCTGGTCGGTACATCTTGCTGTAGTCTCTTGATAGGCTGGCCCAGTTGTTTCTGAACACTTTGAAGTCTGGAGTAAGCGAGCGGGGAGTGTTTGAAATGACCGACGATGCGTCTTCCAGAGGCGATTAAATCAGTGATGCTGCGTTGTGACAGAACTCCCTCGGTCACGGCGAGCTGGAGTGAATGTGCCATGCACGGCAGGCTGGGTAGATTGGCATCTCTCATGGCCTTTTCCATGTTCCTTGCGTTATCTCTTAGAATAACATGCACTTTTTCCTTCGGGATTCCCCATGCTCGAAACATGTCGATGAATGCAGCAGCAATAGCCTCCGCGGTGTGTGACCCTGAAAACTCTTGAGAATGTAGCACAACTTTTTGTAGTTCGAAGTTTTGATTGATGAACTGCGCAGTGAGGCTCAACATGGACATGGGACATACACTCGCACTCCAAATGTCACTTGTGAAACCAATTGATGTTATGTTGTCCTTCATAAGGCTGTCGACATATGTAAAAACTGTTTGGTATAACTGCGGCAGGCACACATCAGTGAAATATTTACGCCCTGGCAGAGTGTAACGTGAATCTAAATAGGACATGAGTCGCCGGAACCCTTGGTCTTCCACAACAGACAGCGGCTGGTGATCTAGGCAAATGAATTCCATTATTTTGTCTGATATTTCTTTATGCTTCTTACTGTCCCTGCTGTAAGGTTGGTGTCTTTGAAACGTCTCTGTTACTGACAGCTGAGTGAGTGGCGCTTGAGTTGCTGAACAGTCTCGCTCTCTCTTCGCGCTAGCCAACTTTGAAAACTGCTCATATTCCTTCACGTGACTAACCTTTAAATGTCTGATGAGGTTGGTGGTGTTAAAATGTTTTGCGTGCTTTCCGCCTCGTGGGATTTGCTTAGTACACACATTGCAGACTGCCAAAGTGTTGTCTTTTTCAAACACCGTGAAGAATTGCCAGACTGGTGAAGCCATTTTTTACCAGGGCGTGAAAAAAATGTCTCGCGAGTTTTGCGTCATCTGATCGCCTTTTCTGGATCGGCCTTTATAGAGAGCGCCGATCACACATCCCAAAGCAATTATCGGCCGATCACGATCGGCGACCGATCAATCGGAGCACCCCTACTCAGTACCGAGCCGAGCAGTTCACACGTGACTTTTATGCAGTGTTTCCCACACATAGACTAATTCGCGGCCACAAAATCAACTCCGGCCGCCACATATTACGTTTCGTTCGTTTTTTTATTCTATTTAAAACACGCAGCGTATTCTTTCCGTTGTATTTCCTTTCCCCGCTCTCTCTATCTCTCACGCGTCTCTCTCACATACACGCACACACACACACACACACACACACACACACACACACACACACATCGTGGCTGTCTATGAGGCGCCGGACTGGACAAAAGCGAAGCGAACTTCCGCGAACGACACTGGGCGAGAGAGAAAGAGTGTGACTTTTATTTAAACTTATATAAACTAATATAATTTATTTTACTGGACAGTTTAAAACTCATAACCATATTTTGTTGTTACTTGAAGAGTGCAGTGTCATGTGGCATCATGCAGTATTTGTCCTGAAAAGGCTACTGAGTAAATGTCTGTAATTTAAGGTCACTCCTATTTTATTTGTATACATTTTGATCATTAACTTTAAAAGCACACTCTTTTTATGACTAAAATAACAGTAAAGTGTAAAAAAAAAAAATTAATTCCCAAAAATTAAACCGGAATTTGGGAAAAAATAAAACTGATTTCATAGGGCCCTAGATATTGGACACTTGGTTTTTATTCTCTAAAACCACTTTAAATTAGACATCCAAAGCCAACAACTCTCAAAGCCACCCTGTAAGTGTTCAGCAAATGGTACAGGAATCGATATGGGAATCGATAAGGAATCGCATCGATAAGCAGACTCGACAATGGCATCGATATCGATAATTTCTTAACGATGCCCATCCCTAGTATCTAATGAGTGAGTATAATCATGGTATCAAATTAATTGACCAAATTTAGGAATTTGAAATGAAAGATGAAGCATACATTTAATAAGATTAGGGAGGGAAATGCCCTTTAAAGGTGCAGATATGACAATATGCAGATTTAAACCTATAAGCTGTTTGAACACTGATGAGAATATTTCTTCAGAATTAATTACATTTAGGAGACACATTTTTTTTTTTTTTCGGACAAGCAACTTTTTTAATTTGGAGTTGGACATCGACATGAAAAGGCTTAATATCGAGCCCTGACTTTCATTCATAGGTATAGAGGGTTTAAATGGCAAAAGTGAAACTGCCAGTGTAACAGAGACTCAAATTGATTGGATATTTGTCATTTCTAAATTCCCTGATGTGTGGGTAAAAGACATAGAAACTTTTTTTTTTTTTTTTTTGAAACCGCATGCCATCTCTGGCAAAGTCTTAAGCTGGGCTAGAGTTGAAAGATAGTAGAATGAAACTATGTTACAAGTTTATATAAATGCAGTGTACCAGTCCTGAATGCCTTTCAGAGTCAGCTAAATGTGGTTATCTGAGCTCGTGTCATGAGTGATAAGCTATTTATAGTAAAGCACAGTACTTCAGTTGAAAATCATAGACACAAATGTTACCTTTCAGACGTCATACATTCAGAGGGCAATTGTTAACGGTTTCAAAGTTGAAGGGGTGGATTCTGGACCCCACTGCTGCTTCAATGTATATGTAATGAGTGATTATAATCAAGGTATTAATCAATATTTTTCCTTCTAAATATGAGTTGAATGACTTCTCTAAGGTTTTGAGATTTTACTTTGTTATAGAAGTTACCAGTGTGATTAGAGAATACATGAAAAGAACATTTCAGTCTGTATTTGATATCTGAATGCAGTAACAGGGCTTGCTCAACTAGCCCGGCTTCCAGAAATTAAATATGTTGAAGACCTTTCTCAACAAAACAAGTCCATGTGTTAAAACATATATCTGTTCTTCTAGCTCAGGACTAAAGGTCACAAGGGTCATTGGAACCAATGGTTTAAGTGACCATTTCTTAGCTAAAGTCTTTACTGCGTTAGACTTAAGTGTCCTCTCCTTGAGAACAATGTTAGATTAAAGTATTATCTTGATGTTTTGAAAAGACTCTGCTGTTTATAGTTAGAGACTGGCCAAATCCAACCTTGAAGAAGCTGTGTGTCTCTGGGTAAGTATTCTTGGTTACAGGAACAAGTGGCATTATTGGAGATGGACTGACTTGCTTTCTTCGACATGTTGGCGACTAGAAACGCAGATCTGCGAGACCTGGAAGGACACGACGTGCCTAACTTCAGGGTCCGAGTGTCAGCCGCATTATCGATGGAGATGTGCTTCAGTTCATGTGTATATGTGTGGAAAATTATAGGTTTATCTATTTCTTGGCCAGATTCATTCAACATGAAGCAAGGACGTAGCTTAGACCTTGGTGACGGGTAAAACTGCTGTGTGTGTGTGTGGTGAAGGTTATAACTGCTATGTGTGTGTTTGTGTGTGGTGAAGGGTAAAACTGCTGTGTGTGTGTGGTGAAGGGTAAAACTGCTGTGTGTGTGTGTGTGTGTGTGTGGTGAAGGGTAAAACGTCTCAGGTTACGTATGTAACCCTGGTTCCCTGAGAGGGAACGAGACGCTGCGTTTGAGACGCGGTGGGAACGCTCTTCGTGATTGCGTCATGAAGCACGTGTAAAATCAGTCCAATGGAAGCCCGATACGTCATGGGTGACGTCATAGACCAGGAAACTATAAAGCACCCTTGAAAACAGACCGCGACAGCTTCTGAAAAAGTCTGAAGCAAGTCGATCAGGGCATGCAGGAAGTATGGCAGGCAAACGCAGCGTCTCGTTCCCTCTCAGGGAACCAGGGTTACATGCGTAACCTGAGACGTTCCCTTTCAAGGGAACTTCGAGCTGCGTTTGAGACGCGGTGGGAACCCCATACCCACTACGCCATAGTGACAAATGCCCGTTCTGTGTGAAGTCCTTGCGCACACTAAGAAGCAAGCAACCTCGCCCCAGGAGTGGAGAGGTCAAGGTCATAAAACCTGACAAATGTATGTGGAGAGGACCAACCTGCCGCATTACAAATGTCAAGAAGGAAACACCCGAAATTAAGGCCGTAGAGGCCGCCATACTCCTTGTAGAATGGGCCCGTACAGCCATAGGTGAAGGCTGACCGGCCGCTTCATAAGCCAATGATATAGCCTCGACTATCCATTTGCTCATAACCTGTTTAGATGCAGGGCACCCTCTTCTGAGTGACCCAAAACATACAGATAACTGCTCTGACTTACGCCACAGGGCAGCTCTGTGAACGTAGGCAACCAATGCCCGACCTGGACATAACAGGTTCAGTTGTTCCTGATCTGGGGTATTAAAAGGTGGAGGATAAAAGGCCTGCAACACTATTGGGCCCCCAACATTAACTGGGACCTTAGGAATATAACCCGGTCTAGGGTAAAGAAATGCTTTTACCATACCAGGTGCAAATTCCAGACATGACGGAGCAACCGACAGGGCATGCAAATCTCCAATTCTCTTGATAGATGAAATAGCAAGGAGAAATAAAGCTTTCAAAGTGAGGAATTTTTCTGACACCTCTTCAATAGGCTCGAAGGGAGCCAGAGCCAGACCCTCAAGTACAATGGCTAAATCCCAAGCCGGTGCTCTAGAGTGCAGTGCAGGTCTCTACCTCAATGTACCACGGAGAAAACGAGTAATCAGAAGATCTCTCCCAATAGAAGTACCCCCCAGAGGGGTATGATAGGCCGAAATAGCCGCCACATAAACTTTTAAGGTGGAAGGAGATAATCCAGCAGAGAAACGGTCTTGCAGAAAATCGAGAACTGAACCAACAGGGCAGTTAACAGGATCTAACTGACACTTACCACACCAGGTGGAGAATAATTTCCATTTCAGTGCATACAGTCTTCTCATGGAAGGAGCTCTGGAATGGAGAATGTCTCAACGACCTCAGTCGAGAGACTGGATTCTATGAGCCTGGCCCCCTCAGAGGCCAGGCCCACAGTTTCCACAACTCCGGTCGAGGGTGAAATATCGTGCCCCCTGCCTGGGACAGCAGGTCCCTCCTGAACGGAATCTCCATGGGAGAGCCGTTCAGAAGAGACAAAGTCCGAGAACCAAACTCGAGTCGGCCAGTATGGGGCTACTAGTAGCAGATGAGCCCCTTCCCGGCGAACCCTCTCCAGAACCTCCGGGAGCATAGATATCGGGGGAAATGCGTACAGGTGCGGCCTCGGCCACACCTGCACCATCGCATCCAGTCCGAGAAGAGCTGGCTGCGTGAGGGGGAACCATATAGAGCAATGCGTTGTACAAACGATGTGAAAGGTCGACTTGACTTTAGTTAAACCAAAGTTCTCCCTAAGAAGCTCCACCACCTCGGGGTGAAGTCTCCAATCCCCTGGGCCTCAGCCCCTGCCTCAACAGGATATCTGCTCTGATATACGAGACCATCAGTGTGTTGTCCGCCATTCGCCGAGCAACCACTCATGATCGCCCCCACTTGTGAGGGAAGCATCCGTCGATAGCAATATGCGTCAACAAGAAGCCCTCAACACTGGGCCTGGGCGAGGAACCAAGGTTCTTCCACATGACTGAAGTACGAAGGCATAGCCGCGTGACCTTGATCATGCGAAAACGTATTTCCCCTCGGAGAAAACCCCTTGGTCCTGAGCCACCACTGCAGGGGTCTCATGAACAGAAGGCCAAAAGTAATACGTTGGACGCAACTGCCATGAGACCCACCCGTCTTAAACTGTTTCACAGTGATTGACTGGCCTAGATATACCCCATTACGGCTGTAAGAATTGCTACACCTAGAAAAGTGGTCCTCAGAGCACACTCTTCTTGGCGTTGAGAGGCAACCCCAACATCCTTAATGAGACAGAACGACATCTCGATGCCGAACTGCCATAAACTCAGATTGAGCTAGGAACAACCAATCATTGATGTAGTATAATACGCGAATGCCCTGGAGTCTCAGAAGAGCCAGAGCTGCATCCACTCATACTGTAAAGGTGTGGGGTAATAAACCTAGGCCGAATGGAAGAACCCGATAATGGTATGCTTCGCCCCCGAAAGCAAACCTCGGGAACCTCCCTCATCCTCTTTCGGAAACAATGAAGTAATGGCTGTCTGCTGGGAGGAGGAACCCCTTCTACAGCTCCTTTTGCAGAAGTGACAGTACTTCCTGCTCCATAACCAAAGCCTGCTCGGGGTCCACCAATGAGAGGAGGACCCCTAGAAATCTGGGCGAACGAGAACCGAACTGAATTCTGAAACCCTTTTCTATAGTGTGCAGGACCCACTGAGAAATATGTGGCAGTAGTTTCCACGCTGCCAGAAATTTACTAGGGGAACCAGTCTCTCAAGACTGGCCTCTGGATTTGTTTGAACAGTCACTACGGCGCCCTGAAGCGGCGAACCGGCAGGGAACAACCGAACTGACCATTCTACGACCCTCCTCGGAGGATCGTATGGGGATGCTGACACCTCGGTGCCCTGAACGGCGATCCGGCAGGGAACAACCGAACTGGCAGCGCTGCAACCCTCCTCAAAGAGTTGCACCCCAGAGGAAAAACGATTTCTCAAAACCGTCTCTTGGTTGAACAGTCACTACGGTGCCCTGAAGCGGCGAACCGGCAGGGAACAACCGAACTGACCGCTCTACGATCCTCCTCGGAGGATCGCATGGGGACGCTGACACCTCGGTGCCCTGAACGGCAAACCAGCAGGGAACAACCGAACTGGCAGCGCTGCGACCCTCCTCAGAGAGGTCGCCGAGGAGAAACGTTTTCTCAAAACCGTCCCTGCCCCGGAGGAGCCCTCAAAATGCCTGATAGCCTCGTTTTCTTGCGACAAGACTTCTTGTCTAAGCTTTATTAGAGATGATGACAGTCCTCAGATCTTGCCTACCTCTAACTAGCTTAGTTCCTACGACCCTCCTCGGAAGATCGTTGAAAAAAGCAGGCACTTCGGCGCCCTGAAACGGCGAACCGGCAGGGAAACCGAACTGACTGCTCTTCTTTTTTCTTATTTGAAGGCTCGTTTGGGGAGACTGACACCTTGGTGCCCTGAAACGGCGAACCGGCAGGGAAACCGAACTGGCAGTACTGCGACCCTCCTCAGAGAGTCGCACCCCAAAGGGCGCTGAGGAGAAACGATTTCTCAAAACCGTCCCTACCCCAGAGGGGACCACCCTTAGAAGCCTGATCGCCTCGGCGTCAGGGCTTCTTCTTTGTCAAAGCTATTTTAGAGATAAAACAGTCCTCAGATCTTGCATGTCTCTAACTGGCTAGACTGCGACCGCCACCCAGGTACCCCTCAATTGCGGAGGAGCCCGAATGGCGACACTCTGTTTTGCACTTTGTGCTGAGAGGAGCATAATAGGCCGTCTCAGGAACATTAGATTGGTGAGGAAGAAACCTCTGGAACGCCGCTGAATGGTTTATTTCTTAGTTTTCTTGAAAGCGGAGCGTCCAGAAGAACAGACATAATTATATCTTTATTTTCCTTTATCTTTATATCAGAAAGAACTTATATATATATATATATATACATATATATCACTCTGCGGCCACCAGCAGGAAACAACCGAACTGGCAGCGCTGCGACCCTCCTCAGAGAGTCGCCCCTCACATTCATCCATGTCCTTATATACTCTACCCACCAGCGCTGCCTAATAAAAATGTATTCATTATTAAGATGGCTGGTGGGTAACGTCGGGGTTAATAACGATAACGCCGACTCGGGAGAGAGAAAGCTCGCAAGTGTCTCTTTAACCCGAGGCAATGTCATACTATGATACTTAATACCCAAACATTACTATAGTCAGACATCTGGGGATCAAACAAATAAAATACAAACCGGTTTATTCCACGATCTCGACACCTCAGTGTGGAGATAGGAAAAAACCACAGTCCCCGACGAGGAGGCTGAGATAGAGTTTTCCTGTTTTAAGATAGTTCATCTAACAAACTCTTCTTTATTTTCAATCTCATAATGTTCAGCTGGCCAGTAAATATTTAACTGGCAACAGCACTAGATAAAACCTCCTTTTTTCTTTAAAAAAGCTCCTCTTTATTCATCAGAGTTATGAGCTGGAAAATTTATTCATTGAAAACTCAAACATCTGCCTTTTTATAAAGATTTGTATTTGTTTTGTTCTCTTTCTTTTTAAACAAAACACTAACGATACCAATTCCTCGGAACTGGAAATCGCAGCACACTAGATCTGGCATGTGAAAGCTGAGAAAGGGCGGAGCCCGTCCCAACCCCCGCTGTCAGATCCGTTTTCGAACCCCGAAATACGAGCCGTCTCCGAGCCTCGGCAACAGAGAGACCCGCTCGGGGAACGCGAACCGAACTGTCCTCCTCGAAGAACGCCCAGCGGGAGCGGAGCGTCCTCACGGACAGCTTCTCGCAATGCACAGTCAGATCCCTCGAGAAATGACTGTTGCATGCTCCACTCCCAAACAGCAACAAAAAGCTGATGTGTGTCCCCACCCGTCATGTAACGAGGGCAGGGAACAACACAACGTCTATAATATTGCTTTGCTCGCCATAATGATAGATAGTGATATATATATTTGGCTTGACAAACAACAATAAATAGACAAGGACAGAATCACAGAGAGCGCTTGCTGAAGACAACAGAAGCTGTCGCGGTCTGTTTTCAAGGGTGCTTTATAGTTTCCTGGTCTATGACGTTACCCATGACATATCGGGCTTCCATTGGACTGATTTTACACGTGCTTCATGACGCAATCACGCAGAGCGTTCCCACCGCGTCTCAAACGCAGCTCGAAGTTCCCTTGAAAGGGAACTGCTGTGTGTGTGTGTGTGTGTGTGTGTGTGTGGTGAAGGGTAAAACTGCTGTGTGTGTGGTGAAGGGTAAAACTGCTGTGTGTGTGTGTGGTGAAGGGTACTGTGATCTTTGTAACTGTGAGTGTGGCGGCCTACGAAGTCCTTGTGAGTCTTGAAGCTGATTTCTGCTGATGAAACAGCAAACTATCTTCAGTAAAAAAATTCTTCAATTTATTATAATTCTGACTCTGGGTCTTTATTCATCATATCTGGTTCTGGGTCTTTGAGTTTTACTTTGTAAGGGGATTTACAGTCAATGACTTTAAAAAGGTCTTTAAAATAATAATACAGACCATATACGATATAAGGGACATTTTTGACTATTTATTCTATGATCAGTAAGTTTGTTTTGTCTCATCTCAGTCTCAACCATGATACAGGACCGATGGCTCGGTTACAGAACATTACACTGCGAATTTAGTCATAACACCAATTCAGAGTATAATCTCAGAAGTGCTAGGGTGCTGCTTTTAAGATGTCTAATGGATTTAGGTGATTAAAGAATCTGTTTTAACACTAGGCAGTCCAACTGAAGGGATGTGTGATGTGTGATATACACTGCGGTTCAAAAGTTTTGGATTTGTACGATTTTCAATGTTTTTTTTTCCAATGTCTCTTCTGCTCGCCATTTTGATAAAAAAAAGTAATATTGCTAAATATAATGGCAATTTAAAATCACTGTTTCGTGTAATGAATGTGATGTATGAAGTGTAATTTATTCCTGTGATCAAAGCTGAATTTTCAGCATCATTACTCCAGTCTTCAGTGTCACATGATCCTAATATGCAGATTTGATGCTCAAAAAACATTCATTATTATTATCAGTTGAAAACAGTTGTGTACAAGTTTATTTTTTAGAATTCTTTGATGAATAGAAAGTTCAAAAGAACAGCATTTGTTTGAAATAGAATATTCTGTAACATTGTACATGTCTTTATTATAACTTTAGATCAATTTAATTCATCCTTAATGAAGAAAAGTATTGATTTATTTTATTTATTTCCCCCCAAACCTAAAAAAAAAAATTCTTACTGTCCCCAAACTTTTGAACGGTAGTGTTTAATATTACTAAAGCTCTCTATTTCTGATAAATGCTGTTCTTTTGAACTTTCTATTCATCAAAGAATCCTGAAATAAAAATGTAAATGACTGTTTTCAACATTGATAATAATGATAAATGTTTATCATATTAGAGTGATTTCTGAAGGATCATGTGACACTGAAGACTGGAGTAATGATGCTGAAAATTCAGCTTTGATCACAGGAATGAATTACACTTTACAATGTGTTCACATAGAAAACAGCGGTTTTAAATTAAAAATACAAAAATGTAAATTTAATTACAATCAAATAAATTGCAGCCTTGGTGAGCAGAAGAGACTACTTTTAAAAACAACATACCGATCCAAAGCTTTTGACTGGTAGTGTACAAACACACACACATATAAATAGATTTATATGAAAGTAAGAGTCCATTTGTAACATCAAGGTTAACTCATTAACCTTCATTGTTCATTTAAACATGTACTACATTTTAAAGTTGTATCTCTGTACATTAGTTAATGCACGACAAATTAACATGAATGATCAAGGTATATTTAATATATTCATATTTTTTTATATTTAAAAAGTACCATACATTTTCTAGGTACAGTATTTTTCTAATAAAGTTCAGCACTTTTTTACGTGTTATGCTTGTTTTCATTCAGTATCCATTTTACAGACAATCTATTGATTAATCGGTTATCGCCCAACGTGGTCCTAGTTATTGTTATCATTCAAATTCACTATTGTCCAGCGTCGATTAATTGTTAGCATTAATAATAATAATAATAAATATAGCTGCAAGCAGCAATTATCGGCGCCAAGCGCAAAGACAAGAAGGCATGCCAACACGGCTGGGAGTGTCAGACCAACTTCAACAATGAGAAATTAAAGACATTTAAAGATGATTTTAGGCAAAATTGCTGAAAAATCATATATACAGTAACAAAGTATGATTTAATGGATTATCAAGACACATACCGAGTTTTGTAACGCTACACCAATGCATTCATAAAGTGTTGCATTTAATATCATGATATATTGTAATTAATGGCAATGTCCTTGTTTTGTTCTATTATAGCGCCACCAAGTGAAGCAGTTTCACCGCTTTTGTATGTGTTCTCAGAGTGAGCCCATACATGTGTCAAATTTGGTGAAAATATCTCATTTTGTTTGAGTTATAGACATGTATATGTATGAGAGCATAATAAATGACCCATGGGTGACTTTGATTGGATTTGTTTGCCACTTACTATCAAAATTTGTGGATTAGCATATGGACCAGTTTCCAAACTAACTACAGTGTTTGTAAATAAAATATGAATTAATATGAAAAAAAATATGAATTAAATGCAGCCTTAGTGAGCAGAAGTGTTTACTAAAAAATAATGTTTCTATTGAAAACAAAACCCAATTAAACAGGCAAACTCTACACGCAGGCACTGCTGGCTTGGCAATTATTTTATAAGCATAACTTTTATATAATAGAGATATATTGTATTTAAAAATAAAAATCTAATCAGGCATGAAATTAACATGGAATATTTACTATTAGTCAGTTGCTAAATGAAGGTGGTTTGCTTTTATCATACTCAGTTACTTATATATTTAACATTCCTGTGAAACCCTGCTGTTACATTTGAAGCGATCCCAAAAAAAGTTGTATCATTATTACCAAAGTATGATGCCTCTGATAACGCTGAGCAACAACCAATCACTTAGTGATATATTTATTGGGGACATTATAGTCACGGGACAGATCCATTGATAACTTTTTTTCCGATTCAGACTTACTTGGAGAGCCTCGTCTTGCGTTTGACTGGCGGACGTGAGCTCAACGTGTTTAAACAAACGCGCGCGTTGGCGCTTGATCTCGAGATTCGTAGCGTTGGAAACAAGGACGCTAAAATGCGATCACGCGCAAATGAGCTTCTCTAATCATTTTGTGAAACTTATTTTTTTCTTTTTAAATTCGCTATTAGTATTCTCCTCACTGAAACCAGGTGTGTCAGCTATGTATAGGTCTGTGTAAAATACGGACAAATCGCGTCCCTCGTTGATTTGATGAACGCATCATTTTACCTTTTAAATATTTAATTTCTAGGATGTTAATACAAATGGAACTGTTATGTATTTAAGTGCATGACACCACTGATTTACTACAATTTTTCTAACATAACTTTTTTACTTTACTTGGAGAAATATATTCGTGTAAAGACATGAGCGAATAAAGCTAAGCCAAATTGCGAACAATCTTGAAGGATTTTAAACAATAAACATTACTTTTAAATGTCTTTCACAGGCAGTCTTTCACAGTGACACCGAACATAAGCTTGCCTAAAATACGCCACTGAAATAGTCTAACAATACCTTTAATTTTTTATTTACCATTAAAAAAAGCAGCTGTATAAGACTGTGAAAAGCTGCCTATAGCTCAGGACAACACATCCCGCCAACGCGCTGAGGTCAGGGGACAGATGTGAGTATGTGGGACCGTAAATCACTCACTCGACGGTATCCTCCGCTGGATCAAATCTTTCTTCAAAATGGAAGCGTTCATCTTCAAAGTCTTCGTCTTCTTCAGAGGAAAAGGTGAACTCTTCCTCGCTGTCCATGTTCTCCTGGAGAGCTCGCTTTCGTGTGCGCCGTGCCATCGCGATGAAAAGATAACACAACTGCTGCTTCTTTTCGGGTTATGGCGGCTGGTACTCTTCTTCTTCGTTTAGTTTTTTGGCGGGTTACAGACCACCGTAAAAGAGGCATAGCGCCACCAAAGCGCCACTCTGGAGTGAGTAATGTTGGCTTAAACCTCTTCTTCTTTCTTGTTTTACGGTGGTTGGTGCATTACCGCCATCTTCAGCTCCGGAGTGTGGATCAGATAATATGTTTAAAATCTATATCTCTTCATCTCTCTCTGTGCTTCATATCTCAGGCGGAGGGTGAACCAACTCTAGGGTCAAAACTCATATGATTAAAAAGAATGTAGATAACACACAAAAGCTCTTTATCTGACAAGATGTGTGGCTCTTAAAAGAGCCTTTGGGGTAGTTGAAGTCAGGCACGCCTCACTTTGAGCTGGTGTATTTGGTGACGGCCTTTGTGCCCTCGGACACGGCGTGTTTGGCCAGCTCTCCGGGCAGCAGCAGACGCACGGCGGTCTGGATCTCTCTGGAAGTGATGGTGGAGCGCTTGTTGTAGTGCGCGAGGCGAGACGACTCACCGGCGATGCGCTCGAAGATGTCGTTGACGAAAGAGTTCATGATGCCCATCGCCTTGGAGGAGATGCCGGTGTCAGGATGGACCTGCTTCAGGACTTTGTAGACATAGATGGCGTAGCTCTCCTTCCTCGACTTTCTGCGCTTCTTTCCTCCCTTACCGGCGGTCTTGGTGACGGCCTTCTTGGAGCCTTTCTTAGGCGCGGACTTTGCTGGTTCAGGCATGATGATGCGAGATCATAAGACTGCCGAATTAATGTTAACTTCGGCGCGATACAGAGGCATTTATTCACTCTCCTATGCTAATTTCCAAAGCGATACAGAATTCTCTGATTGTCTGTTTTCATAGGCCAAACCCACAAACTCATATTTCATTGGACAGCTCAAGAGGAACGAGGCCCAATCACAGGCGGATAAAATATAGTTCCGCCCACCGTCTCACGTTTGAACTACAAACTTCCCCCAAGTTTCATTTGTTTCGTTTCCCGCACTTTTTATTTAGTAATAATTTTTGAGGGAAATAAGCGGTTCTAATATTGTGCATAATCGTGTAATTTTAAAACCTCTTATAACCCCATTGAGCGAGTTTGGGAGGAAAGAGACCAATAACACTTTAAAAACGTCATTGGTTCATGAAACTGTTGAGATGTTTAAAAAACAGGAATAGTAAATAAAAGCCCATTTGAGGACAATATATATATCTTCGTTTCTGCATTCTCACTTCTGCTAATTGGTACCATTTTATCGAATTGCTTTTTTTTTTATGGAACAGCGTTCGTGAAATGTATTAACGTTTAATACAAAACCAAGCAGTTTAATTGTGGGCATTATGTTAAAGTAGAAATGTATCGATATTATCAATGCATTACTGTGAAAAATTATTTATGGGCTCTTAAATGTATATTGAATTGAGAAAACAAAGCGTTTTAAACTTAATTCTATGACATGACAAAACATTGACTCTTTGTGTGGCAGAGTGTGTGGCTCTTAAAAGAGCCGTTGGGTTTGTGTGGTTTGTCCTAGTTTCAGGCGTTTATCCCCCGAAGCCGTACAGGGTGCGTCCCTGTCTCTTCAGCGCGTACACAACATCCATGGCGGTGACGGTCTTTCTCTTGGCGTGCTCGGTGTAGGTGACGGCATCGCGGATCACGTTCTCCAGAAACACCTTCAACACTCCGCGGGTCTCCTCGTAGATCAAACCGGAGATGCGCTTGACGCCGCCGCGGCGAGCCAGACGACGAATGGCGGGTTTGGTGATTCCCTGGATGTTATCGCGCAGAACTTTACGGTGACGCTTAGCGCCTCCTTTCCCGAGTCCCTTACCGCCTTTGCCTCTACCAGACATGTTTAACTCTGAGTACTTCAGTCGATCAACGCAAGACAAAGAATAAATTATGCGTGTTTCAAGGAAGCGTTTTACATTTGCTTACAGGACCTGACAGAAACCAGCGCCGCGTCACAGGACACACACACACACACACACACACACACACACACCCTCCCCAAAATATAGCTAGAGCACATGTGATTTAATCCCAACCCTGACCTTTGTTTCATTCAGGTTTCATAAATTGTATTTCAAAAGGATCATATAAATCACAGTAGTACTGGTTGATAATGAAAAGTGATTTTCTACAAGCTCACCAAAGTAAATGAAGAGGGTCACAAGATGACATATCACAATATTAAAGTAATGAGTGGAGTAAATAGTAAATAACAAAATAATAGAGTGGCCTATCTCTTTTATCTTCTGTTTATGTCTGTGTGTGTTTGGAGACTTTGCACATGTATATTTTAAGTGTATATTTTCCCTTTTTAGTAATGAGAATTTAGAAAACACAAACAACAGAAAGACTAAAAAAAAAATTGTAATACTCAAAAGTGTATTAAAACTGCTAAGCTAAAATGCAGGATTATGTTTGAAACTCTTTCACAACTTTACTGAATAGGCCGAAACATTTTCCCCTTAAACAGCCAAGAGTGGAAAATGATCAGCAAATCATCCTTTCATGTCACTTTTATAGAGTTTTTTATATATATTTCATTAGATATATTTTGATAGATTTCAGAAGTTGTATCACCCAGGATAGGTTTATATATATATATATGATTATTGAATTCAAATCAATTTTATGTTTTATGTGGTGCAAAGAAAAGTAGGCCTAATATACAAAATGTGCTGCATGTATGACAGTTGAAAATGCAAATATATAGTCAACTAAATATAATAACATCAGTTTAACAAGTGGTTATTAAAATTTGTGAAATTTTTAAACTCAAATTACATTGATTGTGGAATATTGTGGATTAACTTTTTTTCTACCCCAAATCTGGCAATTTATGTTTCAAAATGTGCTAAATAACAGCATGAATGACTTTTTTTTTTTACAGCATCTTAAGACAATGTTCCCAATTAATAAGCAGCTTATTGCTTATTTTACTGAAGAAAATATTAATTTTGATTGTAAGTTTGCAGAACTATACTTTCCGCAAAGTCTGGATGTCCAGCACCATGAAAAACAACATTTGAACCATGAACCACATACTCAAAAGACTTAATTATGATGATAATAACAGTCAGGGTTGAGCAAAGAGACATCAAAATGTATTTTCAAATAAAATACCAAATACCTTAATTTTTACTGTATCAAAATAAACTGTAAAATACAGAAGCCACACCATGTATCATAAAAAACTACTGTATTTTTGTATTTTAAAAAATGCTTATTACACAAATTGGGACACACAGCAGCACACAAACATGCCAAATATTAAAACTAGAAGGATCACAATGTAAAAGATTAATATTGTGTAAATAAAGATGGTGGAATCCGGCTTGTCCTGTAGATGGTCTGCTTACGAGCTTTAACCTCGAGCACGAGCAAATTCGCAGATTTCTATTTTAGTTTTATTCCTTAAATTGTCTGTGGGCTATAATTAAAGCTGCAGTCCGCAGTTTTTCCTCTTTGTCGCCATCTCTGTTCGAAATCTGCAATTGCAGTCATTCGCGGAATTATCAACTTTACGTGAGTTGTAGTTCAACACCCTCGACACGGCACAGCGCGGATGAACACAATGTTTGAGGAGAGTGTGTGTCTGTCAGTCGCTGCGCCGATGTGGATACTGGCATTCAGAATCACAGATTATTCTTTTTGGAAGTATGACCAACATAATAATTTTCACCGGAAAATGTCATCTGAGCTAGTAAGAAACATCCACCTTTGTTCTGGTTCTGACATTGCAGTAAATCGCGCTGATTAAATCTACCGCTTATCATATCACGTAAAACCGTGCAAATTATACTTTGTTCTCAAATTGTTAATGTTAACAACGTCAGCATTGCGTGACTACATGTAATGTCCTTCCGATAAGTATCCTTGTTGTCGCATGGGCCGGTTGAAGTCTCTTTTTTTTCTGTAGCCACTCAGAAGTCCGAACGAAGTCTTTTGCATTTTACAGCGGGTGAATCTGTTGTCACTGGTGATTGTCGTTTGAACCTTTCTTGATCCGCCATCAAATTGATAAGTTTAATTATATCATGTGCTGTGAGAAAAGGCTATAAATATCCACCTCCAACATCCTCTCTCGCAATATAGCAAACTAGCCGAGACTCTTCTTTATGTGTACAGATGTGTGTGTACAGATGTGTGTGTACAGATGTGTGTGTACAGATGAGTGTGTACAGATGTGGCGTAATGACGCAAAGACATGCTCGAATCTCCCGCGGAAATCCACCAGTACCACTGGAATTAAAAACATTATTACAAGCTTACCGTTTTGAATCGAGCTAAGGCAAGCAGAGAGTTTTGAACACTGGCTGGTTATGTATTTTTTCAAAAATGTATTTTGGATAATTTTTAACCCCAAAAAAGCTAGACTGCAGCTTTAAGTAAGAGTTAACATTTGTTGTCTAGCTGTCTAGTCAGTTGACAAATGCAGTGAGTAACACATTATAGAATGTATACTGGATGTTGTAAATGGACTGCATTTATATAGCGCTTTCACAGACCCAATGGCCACCAAAGCGCTTTACGTTTTGCCTCACATTCACCCATTCATTCACTCATTCATACACCGACGGCGGTGTCAGCCATGCAAGGCTCCATCCAGCTCGTCGGGAGCAGCCGGGGTTAGGTGTCTTGCTCATGGACACCTCGACACTTGGTCAGGTGGAACCGGGGATTGAACCACCAACCTTCCGGTTTGTAGACAACCTACATGAACCACTGAGCCACTTAAGCCGCGTTTCCACCGCAATTGCCCGGAACAATTTGTCCCAGGAACTTTTTTCCCAGGAACTTTTTTTGCCCCAGACCGGTAACTTTCTGCGTTTACATCGCGGTCTAAAGTACCGGGTAAACTGCGCGCGACTGCTCATTGCTTGCTTGTGACGGACAGTAGACTGTAAGGCGCCACATTTATAATAAATATGGAAGAGATTCACACTGTGCTGCAGTTGTTTGAGATGTATTGGTTTACTAACCAGGTAATTAACAAAACGGCAGAAAAGAGACGAGCACTGATACTAAAGCGTGTTCAGAAAGCTCGTAATGCTAACGTTAGATCTAAAATTAGACAGCGTATGTTATCAGCTATTGCGGACATTGACCGTGAGAAGGCTGGGACGAACGCGCAGAAAATTTCTCTTCCGCAAATACGCTTAATAAAGCCTGAATCTCGTCGTCGGTCCAGCTGCCTTTTTTATTTTTATTAAATTCCATATTTGCAGACAGACAACTCTTACTGCATGGAACTTCATTACTGCATGAAGCCACGAACTGCAATAGATTCTAAAAATTCCGGTTAAAATAAAATGCTGCGCGGAGTTATCCAATCATAATGCGGCGTGAACACAACCAATCAGCATGTTCAGCGCACAAGCCCCATCCGCGAAAGTTCCTGAACTTTGAAAAAGTACTACCTCGCGAGCAGGGACTTTCGGAGGGGGAAATATCTACCCGGAACTTCATTTAGACCCTGGTTCCTGCGGTGTAAACACACCGAGTACCAGGCCAAAGTTCCTAGTTCCTGGGTAAAGTTCCTGCGGTGGAAACGCGGCTTTACTGTTGTATTGTGTACCAGTAACTGCAGTTTACAAAAGGTAACAGTAAACATTTTTTCATCACTTATTAAGCTTGGCTAATGTTAATTTCAACATTTACTGATGTATTACACAATAGCATTATTTTTAAATATTGCATTAACCAGATTAACCTGTCTCTAATAGGAAAGCCATCATCTGTAATTTAAGAAGCCAGGGAGACAGGAACGACAGCCCATACAGTGATTGGAAAAAAATATGATCAGAAAATCAACTTGCCTGACACATTTTTACCAATTTCAAACCACATTAATCTTAATTTTGTATTTAATCATTTCTAAGTGATATATAATTGTTCATGAAGGCTGGAAATGAAAACGCCTTATATGCAGGTGTGCATAATTATCAGGCACGTTTTCTTTTACAGATAAAATAAGCCAAAAAAAGAGATTTAACTTAGACTGAAAAGTCAAAAATGATTGAATGCCCATGAGAAGGGAGCAATACTAATGCAATACTAGAAATTGCAGTTAAGGCATGACCATTGGACAGTGAAATGCTCATTGGGTCAGCAGGGTCGGACAAAAACAGGTGGAGAAGAAAAGACACACACTGTTAAAAAAGTATGTTTGCTCAACTAGTTTTATAATTCATTCAACTAAAATGTTTTAATCAGGATTTATTATTTGGGCTTAACTAAAAATGTTTTGCTGTACAAAATTTTATACTGAGGTTAACAAAATTATTTACTGGTGTGTATAAATCATGTGAAAACACACATTAGCCTTTATTTCACAACAATCTGCACAAACTAAACATACAGGCTAAAGTGCTCAGTTGACAAACATTAAATTCAATACTGTCTATTCCATTTCAAAAATTTATGGAACTAAAAAACATTTACTAATCTTACCCTAAACTGAGAACAATAAAGTACATTTTAAATTGTAGTAAAAACTACAAACTCTGCAAGTAATTAAAACACTGGTGCGCAGTCATGTTGGAACAGGAAGGGGCCATCCCCAAACTGTTACCACAAAGGTGGGAGCATGAAATTGTCCAAAATGTCTTGGTATGCTGAAGCTTTAAAGGTGCTCTATGTAACTTTTAACGGCCTCTAGTGGTGATGTTTCAGATTGCAACCAAATTTTATAAGAGCGCTCGTGCTCGAACTCATAGACAATACCGTCTATTACGCAAATATCTCGCGGAATACTAGACGGATTCGGCGAGCACCGAGCTCGATGGGACCATCTAGTCGAGCTGAAAACAACCATATAAGTTCCATAGTTTTTGGTGGTGTTTTCGCGGAGATATTAGCAGAAAACCATCGGGCGCGCTGCAAAATTGCGGACGCCGGTGACGTCACGATCTCAGAAGAAAATCGCTCGTATCTCTGGAACGCAAAGACCCAGAGAGCTCAAATTCGGGGGAGGAGGTCCCAGGGGAACCCTTGCCCGAACGCTAGAGTGGCGGGCCTACCGGATCGCCGTTCGCTGGGACCCCCGATTTCGAACGGCTATAACTCGGGGAGCCGGGCGAGTTGGACCTCGGGGGTGGGCTCGTTCGAAAGGCCCCTTCCAGCACTACGAACGATTAGAGTCTTTGGAATATTGATCAAAGATTGACTGAGATATAAGCCGAAAAACGTGCGCCTTTAACCGGACGTAACTCCCTGACCATCTACAATAGACTGTATATAAGGAGAGAGGCTCGGGAGCGCGCATGCATGTCACATCCGTTGGATTTCGCCGTAAATCCGACCCGGAGACTTCACATATAAATAGGAATACTGGCCTTCAGAGGTAATAGCAAAACTCGACAAGTGGATCATTTTAATGTGCGATTACAACCCCTTCACACACAGGCAATAAAAAAAGGATTCATTTTAGTAGAAAAGTTACATAGAGCACCTTTAAGAGTTCCTTTCACTGGAACTAAGGGGCCAAGCCCAACCCCTGAAAAAGACAACCCCACACTGTAATTCCCCCTCCACCAAACTTTACACTTGACACAATGCAGTCAGGCAAGTACTGTTTTCCTGGCAACCGCCAAACCCAGACTAGTCCATCGGATTAAAAGACAGAGAAGTGTGATTCGTCACTCCAGAGAACACGTCTCCACTGCAACCTTTTCATATTCAAAGCTTCAGAGAACGCACTTTTTCTCCCCACATGGGAGCCTGTTAGCCTCACAGCAGGATTCAGTATCTAACTCAGAACAACATTGTAAACGTTTGATTTTATTCTGACTGACTCTAAGATTATTTTTCCCAAATAGATTATCTGATTTGTATACTTCCACAAGTTTTGCATCAGATTAGTGACGACTAATATCTGGCATCAGTTCAAGCGAGCTTGGGTGCAGAGACAAGAAAATTCCCATCATAGAATGCTGCTTGATCAACCTTGCCTGAAGGGCAATTATGTAATGTGTGTTTTGTTTTTTTTTTTACATTTCTTTCATTTGCAGAGCTTTAGGGACATTCGACAAATCCTGAAAGCGAAACCAACCAATTTGAATTTATATTCTAATTGTGCAACATCATTCGTGAACTGCTAATGAACTACAAACAAGCATATCGTTCAGCAAATCCTATAGAGTAATATCATGGGCAAACTACTTCCACAAGTAGGACTCCTTAATTATTCACTTATCTCTGAAATAAAAAATCAATATCTGCAAAATATTGCAGACACTTAATCCCATCATAGAAATTAAACTGGGACGAATAAAATGTTCACGATACTTCACAGCTGAAGCAAAACTGGACCTCAAAAGACAGGACTCCGGTCATCCACAAGACAATAAAGCCATCACAAACTATCCAAGTGGCCTAATCAAAAAGAAAGAGGAACTGACAAACCAAACCATGAAACCCATTCCAAAAGACAGTTTTATTTTGTTACACAGAATCATGACTCATGTCAAGTTAAATAGCTAAAACATAAGACTCCACAGCATCATCCTAGCTGAAGGTGGCATTCACAGAACCAGACCCCTCAGGGGCATCTTGGCTAAAGGTGGCGTTCACAGAACCGAACCCCTCAGGGGCATCTTGGCTGAAGGTGGCGTTCACAGAACCGGACCCCTCAGGGGCATCTTGGCTGAAGGTGGCGTTCACAGAACCGAAACCCTCAGGGGCATCTTGGCTGAAGGTGGCGTTCACAGAACCAGACCCCTCAGGGGCATCTTGGCTGAAGGTGGCGTTCACAGAACCAGACCCCTCAGCATCATCTTGGCTGAAGGTGGCGTTCACAGAACCAGACCCCTCAGCATCATCTTGGCTGAAGGTGGCGTTCACAGAACCGGACCCCTCAGAATAATCCTGGCTTAAGGTGGCATTCACGGAACCAGACCCCTCAGCATCATCTTGGGTGAAGGTGGCGTTCACAGAACAAGACCCCTCAGAATAGTCCTGGCTGAAGGTGGCATTCACAGAACCAGACCCCTCAGCATCATCTTGGCTCAAGGTGGCGTTCACAGAACCAGACCCCTCAGCATCATCTTGGCTGAACGTGGCGTTCACAGAACCGGACCCCTCAGAATAATCCTGGCTGAAGGTGGCATTCACAGAACCAGACCCCTCAGCATCATCTTGCCTGAAGGTGGCGTTCACAGAACCGGACCCCTCAGGGGCATCTTGGCTGAAGGTGGCGTTCACAGAACCGGACCCCTCAGGGGCATCTTGGCTGAAGGTGGCGTTCACAGAACCAGACCCCTCAGGGGCATCTTGGCTGAAGGTGGCGTTCACAGAACCAGACCCCTCAGGGGCATCTTGGCTGAAGGTGGCGTTCACAGAACCAGACCCCTCAGCATCATCTTGGCTTAAGGTGGCATTCACAGAACCAGACCACTCAGCATCATCTTGGCTGAAGGTGGCGTTCACAGAACCAGACCCCTCAGGGGCATCTTGGCTGAAGGTGGCGTTCACAGAACAAGACCCCTCAGAATAGTCCTGGCTGAAGGTGGCATTCACAGAACCAGACCACTCAGCATCATCTTGGCTGAAGGTGGCGTTCACAGAACCGGACCCCTCAGCATCATCTTGGCTGAAGGTGGCGTTCACTGAACCGGACCCCTCAGCATCATCTTGGCTGAAGGTGGCGTTCACAGAACCAGACCCCTCAGCATCATCTTGGCTGAAGGTGGCGTTCACAGAACCAGACCCCTCAGCATCATCTTGGCTTAAGGTGGCATTCACAGAACCAGACCCCTCAGCATCATCTTGGCTGAAGGTGGCGTTCACAGAACCGGACCCCTCAGAATAATCCTGGCTGAAGGTGGCATTCACAGAACCAGACCCCTCAGCATCATCTTGGCTGAAGGTGGCGTTCACAGAACCAGACCCCTCAGCATCATCTTGGCTTAAGGTGGCATTCACAGAACCAGACCCCTCAGCATCATCTTGGCTGAAGGTGGCGTTCACAGAACCGGACCCCTCAGAATAATCCTGGCTGAAGGTGGCATTCACAGAACCAGACCCCTCAGCATCATCTTGGCTGAAGGTGGCGTTCACAGAACCGGACCCCTCAGAATAATCCTGGCTGAAGGTGGCATTCACAGAACCAGACCCCTCAGCATCATCTTGCCTGAAGGTGGCGTTCACAGAACCGGACCCCTCAGGGGCATCTTGGCTGTAGGTGGCGTTCACAGAACCGGACCCCTCAGGGGCATCTTGGCTGAAGGTGGCGTTTACAGAACCAGACCCCTCAGGGGCATCTTGGCTGAAGGTGGCGTTCACAGAACCAGACCCCTCAGGGGCATCTTGGCTGAAGGTGGCGTTCACAGAACCAGACCCCTCAGCATCATCTTGGCTTAAGGTGGCGTTCACAGAACCAGACCCTTCAGAATAGTCCTGGCTGAAGGTGGCATTCACAGAACCAGACCACTCAGCATCATCTTGGCTGAAGGTGGCGTTCACAGAACCAGACCCCTCAGCATCATCTTGGCTGAAGGTGGCGTTCACAGAACCGGACCCCTCAGCATCATCTTGGCTGAAGGTGGCGTTCACAGAACCGGACCCCTCAGCCTCGTCCTGGCTCAAGGTGGCGTTCACAGAACCGGACCCCTCAGCCTCGTCCTGGCCGAAGGTGGCGTTCACAGAACCGGACCCTTCAGCATCATCTTGGCTGAAGGTGGCGTTCACAGAACCAGACCCCTCAGCATCATCCTGGCTGAAGGTGGCGTTCACAGAACCGTCCTGGCTAAAATTGCCCTGCAGTTGGACAGAGTTAGAATTGTCTGGAGAGAGGGAGAAAGAGAAATAAGTTGTGTTGGTTGTTGTTTTTCCTAATAGCAAAAAAACTATGTAAATGGGTTAGTATAAATTCATTACCTTAGTACAAGAGTATACAGTAGATTATGAAACAAAAACATCTACAAACCTTTTTCTCCAACATCACTGCAGGAGAAATCTAAGGATCCATCTTCGTCTACGCAGCGGAATTCTGAGAAACACATTTGATTTTTTTTTCAAACAGAGAAGTAAACTTACTAAATGCTAAGAAAAATTGAACTCACCATGCCATACTAACTGTTGATAAAGAACGACCAAAACAGTGATTTTAATCAAACCCATTCTATAACACAAACTGAGCCACTAAAAAGCCAATTCAACTACACAGTCTCAACCCAACCAGGTCTTTTAAAGCCAAACAGAAAACCATTTGTACCACCTGGATGTCTCGTTACTCATTATTGGGGCAAATCTGCTAATTAATGAGATCAATAATTAATTAATCACCCAGCATACTAGCTGATTTTAGCTGATTAAATTGTTCGACTTCATACAGCGCTGCTTCTCCTGAGTGGCTGCAAGAGCTCTGATGACGACACAGCTGTTTCACGATTGGCCGGATTCACCGCATGACAACAATCACGTGTGTTTCGTGTTTATTCGAACACATTCAGTTCCACTAAAGCTCACAAATCTTTTTTGTATAAGGGCCATTCTACAGAATTGGTGCAAACTGCGGTCCCTCGTCCAAAAAACACATTTGAAAAGCATTTAATTATTCAAATCTTAGATGTTTACTAAGATCCTTCAATTATCTATTGAAACCAACAATAATATTTAAGATATCAGTAAGCTTTATGTAGCCTATAATCATCATTTATGGGCTATATTTTCAATTAGGAGGTGGCTGTCCCAAACCCTAACCCCTAAATTTCAACTTGTGAAAATGATATTGAAAAAATGTTTGCAAATTTTTCCATCTTTGTTTAAAAAAAAAGTTTGTGTCTGTTAGCAAGGTTTTTGAGGAAGCAGGAAGAGCAGCTTTTGGTTTATATATGGCAATTTCCTCCTCTTCACCAGAGATTTTCTTTTACTCTTCTGACCATTAATGGCACTTTCAGTGTTTCACTGCTCCGCTGGACAACTGACCTCGGGTCACTGAACACTTGCAGCGCTCTTTGCAAAGCTGATGGTGGAAGGGCCGGGAAAGACCATGTCAAGATGTATAGTGAAAAAATTACTTACATTTTGGTTTGTTCCCTCCTAAACCAATTACGCCACTTCAGAAGACATGAATTAAAGGTGCTCTATGGAACTTTTAGCGGCCTCTAGTGGTGATGTTTCAGATTGCAACAAGAGCGCTCGTGCTCGTGTGCGTGTGCGATCTCAGGAGCGAGCATTCACTACCGGCCACACAGAGACTTTCAACGCAACGGCGAAAGCATCACGCAACATGCTGGAAACCAGTGTTGTGCTAGTTACTAAGAAATAGTAACTAGTTACAGTTACTAGTTACTTCATTCAAAAAGTAACTCAATTACTTTGTTGCTTACTTACACCAAAAATTAATGCGTTACTTTTAAAAGTAACTTTTTAGTTACTTTTTTAAAGAAAGTTCTTAAATGTTCCCATTAATGCCCTTTTATGCGTTATGGTCTATACAAACACAAAACTGACTTAAACAGAAAGTCATTTTTAAACACTATTTTATTTAAGTCAGACCAGCACAAACTGAATATATCAAGGATTTCTGAAATAAATAACAAAACAAGCATTTTTAAAGCTAGTGACTTGTTTGCTTTCTCAACATTGATATGTTCATGCAGCTGACAGTATACGTTTTTACCACTGTGGTTTTTACTGCATGAATTAATATTTGAGCAATACAATTGTACTTTGATCATTCTTGTTAGTTCATAGTAGGCCTACATTAACTAAGGAGATACAAATACATCGAACAATGAATGATACTTCTACAACATTTATTAACCATATTTAATGCTAAAATTGTAATCTTATTGTAAAGTGTTACCATTTATATGATTCAAGCTTAAAGAAGATGGCCATATTTAAATATCTGCAAAGGCCAGAGCATTAAAATTACATAAATGTAGACCTATATTACAGTCTTTCACTTTATTTGCTTTAATGTTAGAACACTTGATTAGACTTGATGTCGGCTGCATGAACATATCAATGTAACCAATCAATCACGTCACTAGTTTTAAAAATACAACTTCGCCGGCTAATGAATGCATAAAAGTAACCAGCTGGATATAAACTAATGCAAATAGATGGTAACAATTGCGACATAAAATATGTGGGTCAGGTCTGCGTGTGTTTTTGTCACATTGCTTTAATCGCTTGAGGTAAGTTACCCGTTACTAATGTTATTCCTCTCAGACTCGACGGCAAGCTTCTGTTCTTTCTCTGCTGCTGATGCAGCATCTAGTCAAAAAATGTATTACTTTATAATGATATGGCAATGTGTACTTAAGTGTTCTGTATCCATACCGTTTCGCTGTCTGTGTTTTAAATGCGCATCAAGTGCTCAGCGCTCTCCGTGCAGCTTGTAATCTCCGTGCTCGCGCTGCCTCACGTGTACGTAAACAACTCAGCCAGTGAGTTTGTTATGTGTCCTCAGGTGTCCTCTCGCTCTGTATAATGCTAGCAGTCTCTTCAGTGCTCTCGTACTGTGTAATGACAGCGCACACTTCTCAGCCGCTCCAGCAACTTATTAATTTAAAAAAGTAACGGACAACGCGCCATATGGTAACGGTAACGGAGTTAATTTATTTAAAAAGTAATGCGTTACAGTATTAGTTACTGTCAAAAGTAACTGCGTTACAGTAACGCATTACTAGTAACGCGTTACTGCCCAACACTGCTGGAAACTCATGTAAACTCCCACTGCAACGTTACAATAATAGGCTACTTTTATCAGCTTGACGTTGAACTAATGCTCCATGCTCGTACCATGACAACGTTACATTGACTGCATTTAGCCGACATGTGATGTTATCTAGCATAGCCTACGGCTTTTGACTAACTATTCGTGTATCTTTCACAATCAACAATGTCAACATAGGTGAATATATAATATGATAACGAAAACGGTTAGTGAACTAGACTGAACAATGTCAGTGTAACAATAAGACAGTAGGAAGTAACATTACTGTACTGAACGTGTCTGGAAATGTTTATTATAAACAATATGATAGTGGGATGAATTACGTTATATCGTAACGATCTATAACGTAGATCTAGTACATAAAACAAGTATCCTAAAGCACCTTTTCTTATCCTGGAACAGTCTTTTGTATTCATTCCATGTCTCATGTAGTTTACCTTGCTATTTCATTTGAGTTTACTAATAATTCAAAAGCTCTGCCGATGTTGATCCGTGTTTTCGTCCTGAGTCGATCAGAATCACGTTTGGCCTGACGAGCTTCAGCAGATAAAACTTTGTTTTGTTTTTTATACTTATGTGGAGTTAGTGTTGGAGTGTGTGTTGTGCTGGAGGCAGGTCGTTTTTGAGTGTTATCAGACTCCATGTCGTCAGCTGCAGTGCCGTCGGTCGCATAGACTGTATATAAGGAGAGAGGCTCAGGAGCGCGCATGCACGTCACATCCGATGGATTTCGCGGTAAATCCGACCCGGAGACTTCACATATAAATATGAATATTGGCCTTCAGAGGTAATAGCAAAACCCGACAAGTGGATCATTGTAATGTGTGATTACAACCCCTTCACACACAGGCAATAAAAAAAGGATTCATTTTAGAAGAAAAGTTCCGTATAGCACCTTTAAATAACTGGAGTATGAATTACATTATTGCAGTGTTGTGTGATTTTTTTGAGTGCCAATATTTTTCTCAACATTCATTGCGTTGTATGGACTATGTTTTTAAAAATCTGTTTCATTTTGACTCGATTTCACAGGGCAGGCTTTCACAGTGACACCGAACATAAGCTTGCCTAAAATACACCACTGAAATAGTCTAACAGTCTGTAGGTATATTTACACAGATCTGCTTTTTCTATGGTTTAAACATTTTATTTTAAACCATTAGAAAAAGCAGCTGTATAAGACTGTGAAAAGCTGCCTATAGCTCAGGACAACACATCCCGCCAACGCGCTGAGGTCAGGGGACAGATGTGAGTATGTGGGACCGTAAATCACTCACTCGACGGTATCCTCCGCTGGATCAAATCTCTCTTCAAAATGCAAGCGTTCATCTTCAAAGTCTTCGTCTTCTTCAGAGGAAAAGGTGAACTCTTCCTCGCTGTCCATGTTCTCCTGGAGAGCTCGCTTTCGTGTGCGCCGTGCCATCGCGATGAAAAGATAACACAACTGCTGCTTCTTTTCGGGTTATGGCGGCTGGTACTCTTCTTCTTCTTCGTTTAGTTTTTTGGCGGGTTACAGACCACCGTAAAAGAGGCATAGCGCCACCAAAGCGCCACTCTGGAGTGAGTAATGTTGGCTTAAAACCTCTTCTTCTTTCCTGTTTTACGGTGGTTGGTGCATTACCGCCATCTTCAGCTCCGGAGTGTGGATCAGATAATATGTTTAAAATCTATATCCCTCTTCATCTCTCTCTGTGCTTCATATCTCAGGCGGAGGGTGAACCAACTCTAGGGTAAAGCTAATGTGATTCCTCCTTTAAAACATTTAAACAGAATGTCATGACATTTAAGTAACTTATCGCCCTGCTATCAGCTACACATCCCAGCATAGAAGTGATTATGTTCACAAACCATATGATTTGAACAGGCAGTGCCTGATTTGGCATGGCAGTTTGAATAATAAACAGCCTATTGCCCTCAACTAAGTTACTTTACACAGCCGAGTTAAGACTGCTCTAAAGCGTGTTTCCTAAAAGACCTGAGATTGTTTTCAGCGTTGATATTAGCAGATACATCAAAACTCATATATGATTAAGAAGAATGTAGATAACACACAAAAGCTCTTTATCTGAGAAGATGTGTGGCTCTTAAAAGAGCCTTTGGGGTAGTTGAAGTCAGGTACGCCTCACTTTGAGCTGGTGTATTTGGTGACGGCCTTTGTGCCCTCGGACACGGCGTGTTTGGCCAGCTCTCCGGGCAGCAGCAGACGCACGGCGGTCTGGATCTCTCTGGAAGTGATGGTGGAGCGCTTGTTGTAGTGCGCGAGGCGAGACGACTCACCGGCGATGCGCTCGAAGATGTCGTTGACGAAAGAGTTCATGATGCCCATCGCCTTGGAGGAAATGCCGGTGTCAGGATGGACCTGCTTCAGGACTTTGTAGACATAGATAGCGTAGCTCTCCTTCCTGGACTTTCTGCGCTTCTTTCCTCCCTTACCGGCGGTCTTGGTGACGGCCTTCTTGGAGCCTTTCTTAGGCGCGGACTTTGCTGGTTCAGGCATGATGATGCGAGATCACAAGACTGACGAATCAATGTTAACTTCGGTGCAATACAGAGGCAATTATTCACTCTCCTATGCTAATTTCCAAAGCAATACGGAATTCTCTGATTGTCTGTTTTCATAGGCCAAACCCACAAACTCATATTTCATTGGACAACTCGAGAGGAACGAGGCCCAATCACAGGCGGATAAAATATAGTTCCGCCCACCGTCTCACGTTTGAACTACAAACTTCCCCCAAGTTTCATTTGTTTCGTTTGCCGCTCTTTTTATTTAGTAATAATTTTTGAGGAAAATAAGCGGTTCTAATATTGTGCATGATCGTGTAATTTTAAAACCTCTTATAAACCCATTGAGCGAGTTTGGGAGGAAAGAGACCAATAACACTTTTAAAACGTCATTGGTTCATGAAACTGTTGAGATGTTTAAAAAACAGGAATAGTAAATAAAAGCCCATTTGAGGACTATATATATATATATATATATATATATATCTTCGTTTCTGCATTCTCACTTCTGCTAATTGGTACCATTTTATCGAATTGCTTTTTTTTTTTTTTTTTTGTGGAACAGCGTTCGTGAAATGTATTAACGTTTAATACAAAACCAAGCATTTTTAATTGTGGGTATTATGATAAAGTAGAAATGTATCGATATTATCGATGCATTACTGTGAAAGATTATTTACGGGTTCTTAAATGTATATTGAATTGAGAAAACAAAGCGTTTTAAACTTAATTCTATGACATGACAAAATATTGACTCTTTGTGTGGCAAAGTATGTGGCTCTTAAAAGAGCCGTTGGGTTTGTGTGGTTTGTCCTAGTTTCAGGCGTTTATCCCCCGAAGCCGTACAGGGTGCGTCCCTGTCTCTTCAGCGCGTACACAACATCCATGGCGGTGACGGTCTTTCTCTTGGCGTGCTCGGTGTAGGTGACGGCATCGCGGATCACGTTCTCCAGAAACACCTTCAACACTCCGCGGGTCTCCTCGTAGATCAGCCCGGAGATGCGCTTGACGCCGCCGCGGCGAGCCAGACGACGAATGGCGGGTTTGGTGATTCCCTGGATGTTATCGCGCAAAACTTTACGGTGACGCTTAGCGCCTCCTTTCCCGAGTCCCTTACCGCCTTTGCCTCTTCCAGACATGTATAACTCTGAGTACTTCAGTCGATCAACGCAAGACAAAGAATAAATTATGCGTGTTTCAAGGAAGCGTTTTACATTTGCTTACAGGACCTGACAGAAACCAGCGCCGCGTCACAGGACACACACACACACACACACACACACACACACCCTCCCCAAAATATAGCTAGAGCACATGTGATTTAATCCCAACCCTGACCTTTGTTTCATTCAGGTTTCATAAAATGTATTTCAAAAGGATCATATAAATCACAGTAGTACTGGTTGATAATGAAAAGTGATTTTCTACAAGCTCACCAAAGTAAATGAAGAGGGTCACAAGATGACATATCACAATATTAAAGTAATGAGTGGAGTAAATAGTAAATAACAAAATAATAGAGTGGCCTATCTCTTTTATCTTCTGTTTATGTCTGTGTGTGTTTGGAGACTTTGCACATGTATATTTTAAGTGTATATTTTCCCTTTTTAGTAATGGGAATTTAGAAAACACAAACAACAGAAAGACTAAAAAAAAATGTTTTAATACTCAAAAGTGTATTAAAACTGCTAAGCTAAAATGCAGGATTATGTTTGAAACTCTTTCACAACTTTACTGAATAGGCCGAAACATTTTACCCTTAAACAGCCAAGAGTGGAAAATGATCAGCAAATCATCATTTCATGTCACTTTTATAATATCTAGAGTTTTGTATATATATTTCATTAGATATATTTTGATAGATTTCAGAAGTTGTATCACCCAGGATAAGTTTATATATATATATATATATATATATATATATATATATATATATATATATATGATTATTGAATTCAAATCAATTTTATGTTTTATGTGGTGCAAAGAAAAGTAGGCCTAATATAAAAAATGTGCTGCATGTATGACAGTTGAAAATGCAAATATATAGTCAACTAAATATAATTACATCAGTTTAACAAGTGGTTATTAAAATTTGTAAAATTTTTAAACTCAAATTACATTGATTGTGGAATATTGTGGATTAACTTTTTTTCTACCCCAAATCTGGCAACGTATGTTTCAAAATGTGCTAAATAACAGCATGAATGACTTTTTTTTTACAGCATCTTAAGACAATGTTCCCAATTAATAAGCAGCTTATTGCTTATTTTACGGAAGAAAATATGAATTTTAATTTTAATTTTGCAGAACTATACTTTCCGCAAAGTCTGGATGTCCAGCACCATGAAAAACAACATTTGAACTATGAACCACATACTCAAAAGACTTAATTATGATGATAATAACAGTCAGGGTTGAGCAAAGAGACATCAAAATGTATTTTCAAATAAAATACCAAATACCTTAATTTTTACTGTATCAAAATAAACTGCAAAATACAGAAGCCACAGCATGTATCATAAAAAACTACTGTATTTTTGTATTTTAAAAATGCTTATTACACAAATCGGGACACACAGCAGCACACAAACATGCCAAATATTAAAACTAGAAGGATCACAATGTAAAAGATTAATATTGTGTAAATAAAGATGGTGGAATCCGGCTTGTCCTGTAGATGGTCTGCTTACGAGTTTTAACCTCGAGCACGAGCAGATTCGCAGATTTCTATTTTAGTTTTATTCCTTAAATTGTCTGTGGGCTATAATTAAAGCTGCAGTCCGCAGTTTTTCCTCTTTGTCGCCATCTCTGTTCGAAATCTGCAATTGCAGTCATTCGCGGAATTATCAACTTTACGTGAGTTGTAGTTCAACACCCTCGACACGGCACAGCGCAGATGAACACAGTGTTTGAGGAGAGTGTGTGTCTGTCAGTCGCTGCGCCGATGTGGATACTGGCATTCAGAATCACAGATTATTCTTTTTGGAAGTATGACCAACGTAATAATTTTCACCGGAAAATGTCATCTGAACTAGTAAGAAACATCCACCTTTGTTCTGGTTCTGACATTGCAGTAAATCGCGCTGATTAAATCTACCGCTTATCATATCACGTAAAACCGTGCAAATTATACTTTGTTCTCAAATTGTTAATGTTAACAACGTCAGCATTGCGTGACTACATGTAATGTCCTTCCGATAAGTATCCTTGTTGTCGCATGGGCCGGTTGAAGTCTCTTTTTTTTTCTGTAGCCACTCCGAAGTCCGAACAAAGTCTTTTGCATTTTACAGCGGGTGAATCTGTTGTCACTGGTGATTGTCGTTTGAACCTTTCTTGATCCGCCATCAAATTGATAAGTTTAATTATATCATGTGCTGTGAGAAAAGGCTATAAATCTCCACCTCCAACATCCTCTCTCGCAATATAGCAAACTAGCCGAGACTCTTCTTTATGTGTACAGATGTGTGTGTACAGATGTGTGTGTACAGATGAGTGTGTACAGATGTGGCGTAATGACGCAAAGACATGCTCGAATCTCCCGCGGAAATCCACCAGTACCACTGGAATTAAAAACATTATTACAAGCTTACCGTTTTGAATTGAGCTAAGGCAAGCAGATAGTTTTGAACACTGGCTGGTTATGTATTTTTTCAAAAATGTATTTTGGATAATTTTTAACCCCAAAAAAGCTAGACTGCAGCTTTAAGTAAGAGTTAACATTTGTTGTCTAGCTGTCTAGTCAGTTGACAAATGCAGTGAGTAACACATTATAGAATGTATACTGGATGTTGTAAATGGACTGCATTTATATAGCGCTTTCACAGACCCAATGGCCACCAAAGCGCTTTACGTTTTGCCTCACATTCACCCATTCATACACCAACAGCGGTGTCAGCCATGCAAGGCTCCATCCAGCTCGTCGGGAGCAGCCGGGGTTAGGTGTCTTGCTCATGGACACCTCGACACTTGGTCAGGTGGAACCGGGGATTGAACCACCAACCTTCTGGTTTGTAGACAACCTACATGAACCCCTGAGCCACTTACTGTTGTATTGTGTACCAGTAACTGCAGTTTACAAAAGGTAACAGTAAACTTTTTTCATCACTTATTAAGCTTGGCTAATGTTAATTTCAACATTTACTGATGTATTACACAATAGCATTATTTTTAAATATTGCATTAACCAGATTAACCTGTCTCTAATAGGAAAGCCATCATCTGTAATTTAAGAAGCCAGGGAGACAGGAACGACGGCCCATACAGTGATTGGAAAAAAAAATATGATCAGAAAATCAACTTGCCTGACACATTTTTACCAATTTCAAACCACATTAATCTTAATTTTGTATTTAATCATTTCTAAGTGATATATAATTGTTCATGAAGGCTGGAAATGAAAACGCCTTATATGCAGGTGTGCATAATTATCAGGCACGTTTTCTTTTACAGATAAAATAAGCCAAAAAAAGAGATTTAACTTAGACTGAAAAGTCAAAAATGATTGAATGCCCATGAGAAGGGAGCAATACTAATGCAATACTAGAAATTGTATTGAAAGGGCATGACCATTGGACAGTGAAATGCTCATTGGGTCAGCAGGGTCGGACAAAAACAGGTGGAGAAGAAAAGACACACTGTTAAAAAAGTATGTTTGCTCAACTAGTTTTATAATTCATTCAACTAAAATGTTTTAATCAGGATTTATTATTTGGGCTTAACTAAAAATGTTTTGCTGTACGAAATTTTATACTGAGGTTAACAAAATTATTTACTGGTGTGTATTAATCATGTAAAAACACAAATGAAAACACACATTAGCCTTTATTTCACAACAATCTGCAAAAACTAAACATACAGGCTAAAGGGCTCAGTTGACAGATTCGGCGAGCACCGAGCTCGTTGGGACCATCTAGTCGAGCTGAAAAGAACCATATAAGTTCCATAGTTTTTGGTGGTGTTTTCGCGGAGATATTAGCAGAAAACCATCGGGCGCGCTGCAAAATTGCGGACGCCGGTGACGTCACGATCTCAGAAGAAAATCGCTCGTATCTCTGGAACGCAAAGACCCAGAGAGCTCAAATTCGGGGGAGGAGGTCCCAGGGGAACCCTTGCCCGAACGCTAGAGTGGCGGGCCTACCGGATCGCCGTTCGCTGGGACCCCCGATTTCGAACGGCTATAACTCGGGGAGCCGGGCGAGTTGGACCTCGGGGGTGGGCTCGTTCGAAAGGCCCCGTCCAGCACTACGAATGATTAGAGTCTTGGGAATATTGATCAAAGATTGACTGAGATATAAGCCGAAAAACGTGCGCCTTTAACCGGATGTAACTCCCTGACCGTCTACAATAGACTGTATATAAGGAGAGAGGCTCGGGAGCGCGCATGCACGTCACATCCATTGGATTTCGCGGTAAATCCGACCCGGAGACTTCACATATAAATAGGAATACTGGCCTTCAGAGGTAATAGCAAAACTCGACAAGTGGATAAGAGTTCCTTTCACTGGAACTAAGGGGCCAAGCCCAACCCCTGAAAAAAACAACCCCACACTGTAATTCCCCCTCCACCAAACTTTACACTTGACACAATGCAGTCAGGCAAGTACTGTTTTCCTGGCAACCGCCTAACCCAGACTAGTCCATCGGATTAAAAGACAGAAGTGTGATTCGTCACTCCAGAGAACACGTCTCCACTGCAACCTTTTCATATTCAAAGCTTCAGAGAACGCACTTTTTCTCCCCACATGGGAGCCGGTTAGCCTCACAGCAGGATTTAGTATCTAACTCAGAACAACATTGTAAACGTTTGATTTTATTCTGACTGACTCGAAGATTATTTTTCCCAAATAGATTATCTGATTTGTATACTTCCACAAGTTTTGCATCTGATTAGTGACAACTAATATCTGGCATCAGTTCAAGCGAGCTTGGGTGCAGAGACAAGAAAATTCCCATCATAGAATGCTGCTTGATCAACCTTGCCTGAAGGGCAATTATGTAATGTGTGTTTTGTTTTTTTACATTTCTTTCATTTGCAGAGCTTTAGGGACATTCGACAAATCCTGAAAGCGAAACCAACCAATTTTAATTTATATTCTAATTGTGCAACATCATTCGTGAACTGCAAATGAAATACAAGCAAGCATATCGTTCAGCAAATCCTATAGAGTAATATCGTGGGCAAACTACTTCCACAAGTAGGACTCCTTAATCATTCACTTATCTCTGAAAAAAAAAAATCAATATCTGCAAAATATTGCAGACACATAATCCCATCATAGAAATTAAACTGGGACGAATAAAATGTTCACGATACTTCAGCTGAAGCAAAACTGGACCTCAATAGACAGGACTCCGGTCAGCCACAAGACAATAAAGCCATCACAAACTATCCAATTGGCCTAATCAAAAAGAAAGAGGAGCTGACAAACCAAACCATGAAACCCATTCCAAAAGACAGTTTTATTTTGTTACACAGAATCATGACTCATGTCAAGTTAAATAGCTAAAACATAAGACTCCACAGCATCATCCTAGCTGAAGGTGGCATTCACAGAACCAGATCCCTCAGGGGCATTTTGGCTGAAGGTGGCGTTCACAGAACCGAACCCCTCAGGGGCATCTTGGCTGAAGGTGGCGTTCACAGAACCAGACCCCTCAGGGGCATCTTGGCTGAAGGTGGCGTTCACAGAACCAGACCCCTCAGGGGCATCTTGGCTCAAGGTGGCGTTGACAGAACCAGACCCCTCAGGGGCATCTTGGCTGAAGGTGGCGTTCACAGAACCAGACCCCTCAGCATCATCTTGGCTTAAGGTGGTATTCACAGAACCAGACCCCTCAGAATAGTCCTGGCTGAAGGTGGCATTCACAGAACCAGACCACTCAGCATCATCTTGGCTGAAGGTGGCGTTCACAGAACCGGACCCCTCAGAATAATCCTGGCTGAAGGTGGCATTCACAGAACCAGACCCCTCAGCATCATCTTGGCTGAAGGTGGCGTTCACAGAACCGGACCCCTCAGAATAATCCTGGCTGAAGGTGGCATTCACAGAACCAGACCCCTCAGCATCATCTTGGCTGAAGGTGGCGTTCACAGAACCGGACCCCTCAGAATAATTCTGGCTGAAGGTGGCGTTCACAGAACCAGACCCCTCAGCATCATCTTGGCTCAAGGTGGCGTTGACAGAACCAGACCCCTCAGGGGCATCTTGGCTGAAGGTGGCGTTCACAGAACCAGACCCCTCAGCATCATCTTGGCTTAAGGTGGTATTCACAGAACCAGACCCCTCAGAATAGTCCTGGCTGAAGGTGGCATTCACAGAACCGGACCCCTCAGAATAATCCTGGCTGAAGGTGGCATTCACAGAACCAGACCCCTCAGCATCATCTTGCCTGAAGGTGGCGTTGACAGAACCGGACCCCTCAGGGGCATCTTGGCTGAAGGTGGCGTTCACAGAACCAGACCCCTCAGGGGCATCTTGGCTGAAGGTTGCGTTCACAGACCCAGACCCCTCAGGGGCATCTTGGCTGAAGGTGGCATTCACAGAACCAGACCACTCAGCATCATCTTGGCTGAAGGTGGCGTTCACAGAACCAGACCCCTCAGCATCATCTTGGCTCAAGGTGGCGTTCACAGAACCAGACCCCTCAGCATCATCTTGGCTCAAGGTGGCGTTCACAGAACCAGACCCCTCACCATCATCTTGGCTGAAGGTGGCGTTCACAGAACCGGACCCCTCAGAATAATCCTGGCTGAAGGTGGCATTCACAGAACCAGACCCCTCAGCATCATCTTGGCTGAAGGTGGCATTCACAGAACCGGACCCCTCAGCCTCGTCCTGGCTGAAGGTGGCGTTCACAGAACCGGACCCCTCAGCCTCGTCCTGGCTGAAGGTGGCGTTCACAGAACCGGACCCCTCAGCCTCGTCCTGGCTGAAGGTGGCGTTCATAGAACCGGACCCTTCAGCATCATCTTGGCTGAAGGTGGCATTCACAGAACCAGACCCCTCAGCATCATCTTGGCTTAAGGTGGCATTCACAGAACCAGACCCCTCAGAATAGTCCTGGCTGAAGGTGGCATTCACAGAACCAGACCCCTCAGCATCATCTTGGCTCAAGGAGGCGTTCACAGAACCGTCCTGGCTAAAATTGCCCTGCAGTTGGACAGAGTTAGAATTGTCTGGAGAGAGGGAGAAAGAGAAATAAGTTTTGTTCGTTTTTTTTGCTATTAGGAAAAACAACAACCATGTAAATGGGTTAGTATAAACTCATTACCTTAGTACAAGAGTATACAGTAGATTATGAAACAAAAACATCTACAAACCTTTTTCTCCAACATCACTGCAGGATCCATCTTCGTCTATGCAGCGGAATTCTGAGAAACACATTTGATTTTTTTTTTTCAAACAGACAAGTAAACTTACTAAATGCAAAGAAAAAATGAACTCACCATGCCATACTAACTGTTGATAAAGAACGACCAAAACAGTGATTTTAATCAAACCCATTCTATAACACAAACTGAGCCACTAAAAAGCCAATTCAACTACACAGGTTCAACCCAACCAGGTCTTTTAAAGCCAAACAGAAAACCATTTGTACCACCTGGATGTCTCGTTAACTCATTATTGGGGCAAATCTGCTAATTAATGAGATCAATAATTAATTAATCACCCACCATACTAGCTGATTTTAGCTGATTAAATTGTTCGACTTCATACAGCGCAGCCATCCAAGTAGAGATGGGGGAGTTGCCTTTAGATCTCAGAAGAGACCAGCTTAGCCTGGTTTTTTGGGCAAACCTTAAAGGTCATAGGGAAGACCATTTGAGTCAATCTACATTGGTAGAGTGTCAAGAGAGACAGAATGGTAGAAAAAGTAGTTTTGGGTGGACTATTGGACAGAAAATAAATGAGATGGAAATAGCCTTGTTGGATATAAGTTAGTGATGGGCGGATCGATCCTGAAGTATCGATACTTCGATACTGACGTGGTATCGAAAAGGATCGATCCTCACATAAAAATATCGATCCAAATGTGTATTTTTTTTACCAGTAATTTTTTATTAATTTAGCACGCAATTCAGTGCGTAAAATAAGCTTCTAAGTGGAAAAATAAGCGAATGTTAGCGGGTAATTGTGTAGGATAGAACCTTTTCTCTAGTCATCTGTATACAAGACGAAACCAATCAATCACAGAGCGTTCGATGCTGGTGCTTCGCTGGGCTCACAGGCCCAGTGCGTTTGGGAAACGAAGCCTTGCTTAGATGACAGAGAAACAATCGGGAGTTATTTCGCAATAAACAAACCAAAACTGCATGTACATAACGGTTTAAAATGTTGACGTCAGTAAGATATTTTTTATGAAATTAATATTTTTATTCAACAAGGATCAAATTGATCAAAAGTGACAGTCAATGGTTTTACACTGTTAAAAAAAATCTACTTCATATTTAAATGCTGTTCTTTCAACTTTGTTCATCAAATAATTCTGCATAAAATGTATCATGGTTTCCAACAAAATATGAAACTGTTTTCAAGATTGATAATAATAAGAAATGTTTCCTGAGCAGCAAATCAGCATATTAAAATGAATTATCATCATGACTGGAGTAATGATGCCGAAAATTCAGCTTTGATCACATGAATAAATTACAGTTTACTATGGCATAGAAAACAGATAGCCTATGTTAAATTGTAATATTACAGTTTTTACTAAGATAAATAAAAATCTTACAGAACCCAAACTTTTGAACAGTAGGCTAGTACTATAATTAGGGTAGTTTTGTAAAAGTCACTGACTAATTAAAGGGGAGTTGAGAGCACAAATCACAAAATATTTAGGCCTAGTGTCATGAAAACGTGTTCAGATTTAGCATATTAATGATGCATTCACCTCATAAATCATGACACACTGCTCTAGCACAGGAAAGTGCATACAAGTTCAAATGCATGCTTTTAAAATTAAAAAGTATCGGTATCGGTATCGATATCGGCGATACTGGCCCTGTATTTACTTGGTATCGGATCGATACAGAAATTTGCAGTATCGCCCATCACTAATATAAGTCCCACAGTAGTATTTTCAAGAGTTCCTTTATGGACTCTTGAAGATCTTTCAGTTGATCTCAGTCTTTTGGAGGAAACTAAGAATGGGGATATAGATAGTAATATGGTGCAGGGGTATTTAGTTGAAAGATATGGGGATAGGATTATAATGTACACAGATGGGTCCAAAAGGGATGGGAGAGTGGGGGTGGCTTTTGTTATTCCAAAATTAAAAGTAGCAACACAAAAAAGAATTAATGATAATTTAGCAGTCTATACAGCAGAACTAATTGCTATTTTAATGGCACTCTCTTGGGCTGTGAGTAACAGGCCAAGAAGTTTAGTAATTGCTTCAGACTCAGCGTCAGCTCTGATGAGTATTCAGAACATAAATTCACAATCTAGACAAGACATTGTTGTAGAAATTGTCCAAATGGCTAGTACATTAATTAAAACTGGAGTCAATGTTGGACTTGTATGGGTTCCTGCCCACAAAGGAGTAATAGGGAATGAGTTGGCTGATAAGTATGCAAAAAAGGCAACAGAAATGGAGTATATAAGTTTAAGCATTAAGTATAGTAAAGAAGAGGTGAAATCAATCATTAAAAGAAAGATAAAGGAGAAGTGGCAAGTGTTGTGGGATAATGGTCAGACTGGTAGGAGACTATATAATATCCAAAAAAGAGTGGGGGTGAGTAGAAGTACTTGCAGAAATACACAGGAGGAGAACATCATTTCAAGAATGAGACTTGGGCATACAGGCTTAAACAGTACATTATTTTTAATGGAAAAACATGCTGATGGGAGGTGTAGTGTATGTAACACACAGGATACCATAGAACATGCTATTGAAGAATGTACTAGATATAGTAATGAGAGACAACAGTTAATCCAGCAGCTAGAAGATGAAGAGATACCTTTGAAAGTAAGAGATATTTTGCTAAGGAATTCGGGAGATTTTTGTTTTGGGTTTTTATTTTCCTTTTTTAGAAGAACAGGTTTAATAAAGATAATTTAAGTGTAGGGAAATAATTTATCCAGACCTACACTCCATATCAGAAGGTGGCGGTAATGCAACCAGACGTTATTTGCCAACCGCCATAAAAACAAGCAGAAAAAGAAGAAGAAGACTTCATACAGCGCTGCTTCTCCAGAGTGGATGCAAGAGCTCTGATGACGACACAGCTGTTTCACGATTGGCCGGATTCACCGCATGACAACAATCACGTGTGTTTCGTGTTTATTCGAACACATTCAGTTCCACTAAAGCTCACAAATCTTTTTTGTATAAAGGCCATTCTACAGAATTGGTGCAAACTGCGGTCCCTCGTCCAAAAAACACATTTGAAAAGCATTTAATTATTCAAATCTTAGATGTTTACTAAGATCCTTCAATTATCTATTGAAACCAACAATAATATTTAAGATATCAGTAAGCTTTATGTAGCCTATAATCATCATTTATGGGCTATACTTTCAATTAGGAGGTGGCTGTCCCAAACCCTAACCCCTAAATTTCAACTTGTGAAAATGATATTGAAAAAATGTTTGCACATTTTTCCATCTTTGTTTAAAAAAAAAGTTTGTGTCTGTTAGCAAGGTTTTCGAGGAAGCAGGAAGAGCAGCTTTTGGTTTATATATTGCAATTTCCTCCTCTTCACCAGAGGTTTCCTTTTACTCTTCTGACCATTAATGGCATTTTCAGTGTTTCACTGCTCCGCTGGACAACTGACCTCGGGTCACTGAACACTTGCTGCGCTCTTTGCAAAGCTGATGGTGGAAGGGCCGGGAAAGACCATGTCAAGATGTATAGTGAAAAAATTACTTACATTTTGGTTTGTTCCCTCCTAAATAGGGTTGGGTATCGGTTGGGTTTTATCCGATACCAGTACCTACTCGGTATTTTTTAAACGGTTCCGGTGCCTAAACGGTTCTTGAAACGGTACTTAAGAAAACGAAACCGCACATTCTTTATCAAAAAATAATACCCTTTTATTTACAGGGCCAAACTGGACACAATATTAACTTAAATCTTTAAACAATATAAATACAAATAATAATAAAACCAATATAAAATAAAAATTCACATTTACATAATATCAAATAAAACAATATTGTATCAAACAATGTAATAATACTGGAGATTAATAGAGATTACTAACTCTCACGCATTGACCTTGAGACTCACGCAATTTACCCTTTTCACACGCTCTCACGCCACACATCCATTTTCTCACGCAGAGAAAAATCGGCGGACAAAGAGGACACTGACACCGACAGACAAGGTTACTTTTGATATGGAACAAATCCACAGCTGTCAGATTCTGTCAATATTTTTACGAGATTCACACAATAAATAACGTTTTGGCTCTTTGAAATGTTTGCTGTAGCGCGTCAGTTCAAACGGCACGTGATACAGTAGCCTACAAATACAAATCCACTGCTTCTTAGCTACCCAGCGTTGAGTGAACCTATGAAAGAGAACATCTCTGGTTACTGGTGTAACCTATGTTCTCTCAATAGAGAACGAGACGCTGCCAAGCTCCTTGCGCTGCCGACCAGCTTCCTTTTTCTGCAAAGAAATCTGAGGAGCGGATGGCGCGCGCGCGCCAACATAATATGACGACGTAAGTGCGTCGAGGCGGCGCCCGCGCCATCAGCCAATGAATTGGCTTGATTCTATATGGATTCAGACTATCGGCACACCCAGAGGGCGTTCTGATGCGTAATTTTACACGTGAAATGCAGCCAAACCTTGCGAGCAAGAGCGCGCTTGCGAGACAGAAGAGACTGTGCGTGTGTGTGTGCGTGTGTGCCTAATTAAGTCAGGCACCGAAATCAGGCACCGAAATTGACGTTCTTATTCGGTCTGGTTACTACCGTTTACATCGGAACCGGTTCCCTATTGGCACCAAGTTTCGGTACCCAACCCTACTCCTAAACCAATTACGCCACTTCAGAAGACATGAATTAAAGGTGCTCTATGGAACTTTTAGCGGCCTCTAGTGGTGATGTTTCAGATTGCAACAAGAGCGCTCGTGCTCGTGTGCGATCTCAGGAGCGAGCATTCACTACCGGCCACACGGAGACTTTCAACGCAACGGCGAAAGCATCACACAACATGCTGGAAACTCATGTTAACTCCCACTGCAACGTTACAATAATAGGCTACTTTTATCAGCTTGACGTTGAACTAATGCTCCATGCTCGTACCATGACAACGTTACATTGACTGCACTTTAGCCAACATGAGATGTTATCTAGCATAGCCTACGGCTTTTGACTAACTATTCGTGTATCTTTCACAATCAACAATGTCAACATAGGTGAATGTATAATATGATAACGAAAACGGTTAGTGAACTAGACTGAACAATGTCAGTGTAACAGTAAGACAGTAGGAAGTAACATTACTGTACTGAACGTGTCTGGAAATGTTTATTATAAACAATATGATAGTGGGATGAATTACGTTATAGCGTAACGATCTATAACGTAGATCTAGTACATAAAACAAGTATCCTAAAGCACCTTTTCTTATCCTGGAACAGTCTTTTGTATTCATTCCATGTCTCATGTAGTTTACCTTGCATTTTCATTTGAGTTTACTAATAATTCAAAAGCTCTGCCGATGTTGATCCGTGTTTTCGTCCTGAGTCGATCAGAATCACGTTTGGCCTGACGAGCTTCAGCAGATAAAACTTTGTTTTGTTTTTTATACTTATGTGGAGTTAGTGTTGGAGTGTGTGTTGTGCTGGAGGCAGGTCGTTTTTTGAGTGTTATCAGACTCCATGTCGTCAGCTGCAGTGCCGTCGGTCGCATAGACTGTATATAAGGAGAGAGGCTCAGGAGCGCGCATGCACGTCACATCCGATGGATTTCGCGGTAAATCCGACCCGGAGACTTCACATATAAATATGAATATTGGCCTTCAGAGGTAATAGCAAAACCCGACAAGTGGATCATTGTAATGTGTGATTACAACCCCTTCACACACAGGCAATAAAAAAAGGATTCATTTTAGTAGAAAAGTTACATAGAGCACCTTTAAATAACTGGAGTATGAATTACATTATTGCAGTGTTGTGTGATTTTTTTGATTGCCAATATTTTTCTCAACATTCATTGCGTTGTATGGACTATGTTTTAAAAAATCTGTTTCATTTTGACTCGATTTCACAGGGCAGGCTTTCACAGTGACACCGAACATAAGCTTGCCTAAAATACGCCACTGAAATAGTCTAACAGTCTGTAGGTATATTTACACAGATCTGCTTTTTCTATGGTTAAAACATTTTATTTTAAACCATTAGAAAAAGCAGCTGTATAAGACTGTGAAAAGCTGCCTATAGCTCAGGACAACACATCCCGCCAACGCGCTGAGGTCAGGGGACAGATGTGAGTATGTGGGACCGTAAATCACTCACTCGATGGTATCCTCCGCTGGATCAAATCTCTCTTTAAAATGCAAGCGTTCATCTTCAAAGTCTTCGTCTTCTTCAGAGGGAAAGGTGAACTCTTCCTCGCTGTCCATGTTCTCCTGGACAGCTCGCTTTCGTGTGCGCCGTGCCATCGCGATGAAAAGATAACACAACTGCTGCTTCTTTTCGGGTTATGGCGGCTGGTACTCTTCTTCTTCTTCGTTTAGTTTTTTGGCGGGTTACAGACCACCGTAAAAGAGGCATATCGCCACCAAAGCGCCACTCTGGAGTGAGTAATGTTGGCTTGAAACCTCTTCTTCTTTCTTGTTTTACGGTGGTTGGTGCATTACCGCCATCTTCAGCTCCAGAGTGTGGATCAGATAATATGTTTAAAATCTATATCTCTTCATCTCTCTCTGTGCTTCATATCTCAGGCGGAGGGTGAACCAACTCTAGGGTAAAGCTAATGCGATTCCTCCTTTAAAACATTTAAATAGAATGTCATGACATTTAAGTAACTTATCGCCCTGCTATCAGCTACACATCCCAGCATAGAAGTGATTATGTTCACAAACCATATGATTTGAACAGGCAGTGCATGGTTTGGCATGGCAGTTTGAATAATAAACAGCATATTGCCCTCAACTAAGTTACTTTACACAGCCGAGTTAAGACTGCTCTAAAGCGCGTTTCCTAAAAGACCTGAGATTGTTTTCAGCGTTGATATTAGCAGATACATCAAAACTCATATATGATTAAGAAGAATGTAGATAACACACAAAAGCTCTTTATCTGAGAAGATGTGTGGCTCTTAAAAGAGCCTTTGGGGTAGTTGAAGTCAGGCACTTTTCACTTTGAGCTGGTGTATTTGGTGACGGCCTTTGTGCCCTCGGACACGGCGTGTTTGGCCAGCTCTCCGGGCAGCAGCAGACGCACGGCGGTCTGGATCTCTCTGGAAGTGATGGTGGAGCGCTTGTTGTAGTGCGCGAGGCGAGACGACTCACCGGCGATGCGCTCAGAGGCAGAGGCGGATAAAATATAGTTCCGCCCACCGTCTCACGTTTGAACTACACACTTCCGCCAAGTTTCATTTGTATCGTTTCCCGCTCTTTTTATTTAGTAATAATTTTTGAGGAAAATAAGCGGTTCTAATATTGTGCATGATCGTGTAATTTTAAAACCTCTTATAACCCCATTGAGCGAGTTTGGGAGGAAAGAGACCAATAACACTTTAAAAACGTCATTGGTTCATGAAACTGTTGAGATGTTTAAAAAACAGTAATAGTAAATAAAAGCCCATTTGAGGACTAATATATATATATATATATCTTCGTTTCTGCATTCTCACTTCTGCTAACTGGTAGCTGCTACCATTTTATCGAATTGCTTTTTTTCTTTTTTCTTTTTTGTGGAACAGCGTTCGTGAAATGTATTAACGTTTAAAACAAAACCAAGCAGTTTAATTGTGGGTATTATGTTAAAGAAATTTATCGATATTATCGATGCATTACTGTGAAAAATTATTTACGGGTTCTTAAATGTTTATTGAATTGAGAAAACAAAGCGTTTTAAACTTAATTCTATGATTTGACATGATCCAAATATTGACTCTTTGTGTGGCAGAGTGTGTGGCTCTTAAAAGAGCCGTTGGGTTTGTGTGGTTTGTCCTAGATTCAGGCGTTTATCCCCCGAAGCCGTACAGGGTGCGTCCCTGTCTCTTCAGCGCGTACACAACATCCATGGCGGTGACGGTCTTTCTCTTGGCGTGCTCGGTGTAGGTGACGGCATCGCGGATCACGTTCTCCAGAAACACCTTCAACACTCCGCGGGTCTCCTCGTAGATCAGACCGGAGATGCGCTTGACGCCGCCGCGGCGAGCCAGACGACGAATGGCGGGTTTGGTGATTCCCTGGATGTTATCGCGCAAAACTTTACGGTGACGCTTAGCGCCTCCTTTCCCGAGTCCCTTGCCGCCTTTGCCTCTTCCAGACATGTTTAACTCTGAGTACTTCAGTCGATCAATGCAAGACAAAGAATAAATTCTGCGTGTTTCAAGGAAGCCTTTTACATTTGCTTACAGGACCTGACAGAAACCAGCGCCGCGTCACATGACACACACACGCACAAACACACACACACACACACACACACACACACCCTCCCCAAAATATAGCTAGAGCACATGTGATTTAATCCCAACCCTGACCTTTGTTTCATATTAAAATTCAGGTTTCATAAAATGTATTTCAAAAGGATCATATAAATCACAGAAATACTGGTTGATAATGAAAAGTGGTTTTCTACAAGCTCACCAAAGTAAATGAAGAGGGTCACAGGATGACATATCACAATATTAAAGTAATGAGTGGAGTAAATAGTAAATAACAAAATAATAGAGTGGCCTATCTCTTTTATCTTCTGTTTATGTCTGTGTGTGTTTGGAGACTTTGCACATGTATATTTTAAGTGTATATTTTCCATTTTTAGTAATGGGATTTTAGAAAACACAAACAACAGAAAGACTAAAAAGAAAATGTTTTAATACTCAAAAGTGTATTAAAACTGCTAAGCTAAAATGCAGGATTATGTTTGAAACTCTTTCACAACTTTACTGAATAGGCCGAAACATTTTCCCCTTAAACAGCCAAGAGTGGAAAATGATCAGCAAATCATCATTTCATGTCACTTTTATAATATCTAGAGTTTTGTATATATATTTCATTAGATATATTTTGATAGATTTCAGAAGTTGTATCACCCAGGATAAGTTTTTATATATATATATATATATATATATATATATATATATATATATATATATATATATATATATATATATATATATATATATATATATATATATATATATGATTATTGAATTCAAATCAATTTTATGTTTTATGTGGTGCAAAGAAAAGTAGGCCTAATATAAAAAATGTGCTGCATGTATGACAGTTGAAAATGCAAATATATAGTCAACTAAATATAATAACATCAGTTTAACAAGTGGTTATAAAAATTTGTGAAATTTTTTAACTCAAATTACATTGATTGTGGAATATTGTGGATTAACTTTTTTTCTACCCCAAATCTGGCAACGTATGTTTCAAAATGTGCTAAATAACAGCATGAATGACTTTTTTTTACAGCATCTTAAGACAATGTTCCCAATTAATAAGCAGCTTGTTGCTTATTTTACTGAAGAAAATATTAATTTTAATTTTAAGTTTGCAGAACTATACTTTCCGCAAAGTCTGGATGTCCAGCACCATGAAAAACAACATTTGAACCATGAACCACATACTCAAAAGACTTAATTATGATGATAATAACAGTAAGGGTTGAGCAAAGAGACATCAAAATGTATTTTCAAATAAAATACCAAATACCTTAATTTTTACTGTATCAAAATAAACTGCAAAATACAGAAGCCACAGCATGTATCATAAAAAACTACTGTATTTTTGTATTTTAAAAATGCTTATTACACAAATCGGGACACACAGCAGCACACAAACATGCCAAATATTAAAATTAGAAGGATCACAATGTAAAAGATTAATATTGTTTAAATAAAGATGGTGGAATCCGGCTTGTCCTGTAGATGGTCTGCTTACGAGCTTTAACTTCGAGCACGAGCAGATTCGCAGATTTCTATTTTAGTTTTATTCCTTAAATTGTCTGTGGGCTATAATTAAAGCTGCAGTCCGCAGTTTTTCCTCTTTGTCGCCATCTCTGTTCGAAATCTGCAATTGCAGTCATTCGCGGAATTATCAACTTTACGTGAGTTGTAGTTCAACACCCTCGACACAGCATAGCGCGGATGAACACAGTGTTTGAGGAGAGTGTGAGGCTGTCAGTCGCCGCGCCGGTGTGGATACTGGCATTCAGAATCACAGATTATTCTTTTTGGAAGTATGACCAACATAATAATTTTCACCGAAAAATGTCATCTGAACTAGTAAGAAACATCCACCTTTGTTCTGGTTCTGACATTGCAGTAAATCGCGCTGATTAAATCTACCGCTTATCATATCACGTAAAACCGTGCAAATTATACTTTGTTCTCAAATTGTTAATGTTAACAACGTCAGCATTGCGTGACTACAGTAATGTCCTTCCGATAAGTATCCTTGTTGTCGCATGGGCCGGTTGAAGTCTCTTTTTTTTCTGTAGCCACTCCGAAGTCCGAACAAAGTCTTTTGCATTTTACAGCGGGTGAATCTGTTGTCACTGGTGATTGTCGTTTGAACCTTTCTGGATCCGCCATCAAATTGATAAGTTTAATTATATCATGTGCTGTGAGAAAAGGCTATAAATCTCCACCTCCAACATCCTCTCTCGCAATATAGCAAACTAGCCGAGACTCTTCTTTATGTGTACAGATGTGTGTGTACAGATGTGTGTGTACAGATGAGTGTGTACAGATGTGGCGTAATGACGCAAAGACATGCTCGAATCTCCCTCGGAAATCCACCAGTACCACTGGAATTAAAAACATTATTACAAGCTTACCGTTTTGAATCGAGCTAAGGCAAGCAGATAGTTTTGAACACTGGCTGGTTATGTATGTTTTCAAAAATGTATTTTGGATACTTTTTAACCCCAAAAAAGCTAGACTGCAGCTTTAAGTAAGAGTTAACATTTGTTGTCTAGCTGTCTAGTCAGTTGACAAATGCAGTGAGTAACACATTCTAGAATGTATACTGGATGTTGTAAATGGACTGCATTTATATATAGCGCTTTCACAGACCCAATGGCCACCAAAGCGCTTTACGTTTTGCCTCACATTCACCCATTCATACACCGACAGCGGTGTCAGCCATGCAAGGCTCCATTGTCTTGCTCATGGACACCTCGACACTTGGTCAGCTGGAACCGGGGATTGAACCACCAACCTTCTGGTTTGTAGACAACCTTATTTTGTTTGTATTGTGTATCAGTAACTGCAGTTTACAAAAGGTAACAGTAAACATTTTTTCATCACTTATTAAGCTTGGCTAATGTTAATTTCAACATTTACTGATGTATTACACAATAGCATTATTTTTAAATATTGCATTAACCAGATTAACCTGTCTCTAATAGGAAAGCCATCATCTGTAATTTAAGAAGCCAGGGAGACAGGAACGACGGCCCATACAGTGATAGGCAAGTTGATTTTCTGATCATATTTTTTTTCCAGACACATTTTTACCAATTTCAAACCACATTAATCTTAATTTTGTATTTAATCATTTCTAAGTGATATATAATTGTTCATGAAGGCTGGAAATGAAAACGCCTTATATGCAGGTGTGCATAATTATCAGGCACGTTTTCTTTTACAGATAAAATAAGCCAAAAAAAGAGATTTAACTTAGACTGAAAAGTCAAAAATGATTGAATGCCCATGAGAAGGGAGCAATACTAATGCAATGCTAGAAATTGTATTGAAAAGGCATGACCATTGGACAGTGAAATGCTCATTGGGTCAGCAGGGTCGGACAAAAACAGGTGGAGAAGAAAAGACACACACTGTTAAAAAAGTATGTTTGCTCAACTAGTTTTATAATTCATTCAACTAAAATGTTTTAATCAGGATTTATTATTTGGGCTCAACTAAAAATTGCTGTACAAAATTTTATACTGAGGTTAACAAAATTATTTACTGGTGTGTATTAATCATGTAAAAACACAAATGAAAACACACATTAGCCTTTATTTCACAACAATCTGCACAAACTAAACATACAGGCTAAAGTGCTCAGTTGACAAACATTAAATTCAATACTGCCTATTCCATTTCAAACATTTATGGAACTAAAAAACATTTACTAATCTTACCCTAAACTGAGAACAATAAAGTACATTTTAAATTGTAGTAAAAACTACAAACTCTGCAAGTAATTAAAACACTGGTGCGCAGTCATGTTGGAACAGGAAGGGGCCATCCCCAAACTGTTACCACAAGGGTGGGAGCATGGAATTGTCCAAAATGTCTTGGTATGCTGAAGCTTTAAAGGTGCTCTATGTAACTTTTAGCGGCCTCTAGTGGTGATGTTTCAGATTGCAACCAAATTTTACAAGAGCGCTCGTGCTCGAACTCATAGACAATACCGTCTATTACGCAAATATCTCGGCGAATACTTGACGGATTCGGCGAGCACCGAGCTCGTTGGGACCATCTAGTCGAGCTGAAAAGAACCATATAAGTTCCATAGTTTTTGGTGGTGTTTTCGTGGAGATATTAGCAGAAAACCATCGGGTGCACTGCAAAATTGCGGACGCCGGTGACGTCACGATCTCAGAAGAAAATCGCTCGTATCTCTGGAACGCAAAGACCCAGAGAGCTCAAATTCGGGGGAGGAGGATCGCCGTTCGCTGGGACCCCCGATTTCGAACGGCTATAACTCGGGGAGCCGGGCGAGTTGGACCTCGGGGGTGGGCTCGTTCGAAAGGCCCCGTCCAGCACTACGAACGATTAGAGTCTTTGGAATATTGATCAAAGATTGACTGAGATATAAGCCGAAAAATGTGCGCCTTTAACCGGACGTAACTCCCTGACCGTCTACAATAGACTGTACATAAGGAGAGAGGCTCGGGAGCGCGCATGCACGTCATATCCGTTGGATTTCGCGGTAAATCCGACCCGGAGACTTCACATATAAATAGGAATACTGGCCTTCAGAGATAATAGCAAAACTCGACAAGTGGATAAGAGTTCCTGTCACTGGAACTAAGGGGCCAAGCCCAACCCCTGAAAAAAACAACCCCACACTGTAATTCCCCCTCCACCAAACTTTACACTTGACACAATGCAGTCAGGCAAGTACTGTTTTCCTGGCAACCGCCTAACCCAGACTAGTCCATCGGATTAAAAGACAGAGAAGTGTGATTCGTCACTCCAGAGAACACGTCTCCACTGCAACCTTTTCATATTCAAAGCTTCAGAGAACGCACTTTTTCTTCCCACATGGGAGCCGGTTAGCTTCACAGCAGGATTCAGTATCTAACTCAGAACAACATTGTAAACGTTTGATTTTATTCTGACTGACTCTAAGATTATTTTTCCCAAATAGATTATCTGATTTGTATACTTCCACAAGTTTTGCATCTGATTAGTGACAACTAATATCTGGCATCAGTTCAAGCGAGCTTGGGTGCAGAGACAAGAAAATTCCCATCATAGAATGCTGCTTGATCAACCTTGCCTGAAGGGCAATTATGTAATGTGTGTTTTGTTTTTTTTTACATTTCTTTCATTTGCAAAGCTTTAGGGACATTCGACAAATCCTGAAAGCGAAACCAACCAATTTGAATTTATTTTCCAATTGTGCAACATCATTCGTGAACTGCAAATGAAATACAAGCAAGCATATCGTTCAGCAAATCCTATAGAGTAATATCGTGGGCAAACTACTTCCACAAGTAGGACTCCTTAATGATTCACTTATCTCTGAAAAAAAAAAAAAAATTCTGCAAAATATTGCAGACACTTAATCCCATCATAGAAATAAAACTGGGACGAATAAAATGTTCACGATACATCACAGCTGAAGCAAAACTTGACCTCAAAAGACAGGACTCCGGTCATCCACAAGACAATAAAGCCAATCACAAACTATCCAAGTGGCCTAATCAAAAAAGAAAGAGGAGCTGACAAACCAAACCATGAAACCCATTCCAAAAGACAGTTTTATTTTGTTACACAGAATCATGACTCATGTCAAGTTAAAATAGCTAAAACATAAGACTCCACAGCATCATCCTAGCTGAAGGTGGCATTCACAGAACCAGACCCCTCAGGGGTATCTTGGCTGAAGGTGGCGTTCACAGAACCAGACCCCTCAGGGGCATCTTGGCTGAAGGTGGCGTTCACAGAACCAGACCCCTCAGGGGCATCTTGGCTGAAGGTGGCGTTCACAGAACCGGACCCCTCAGGGGCATCTTGACTGAAGGTGGCGTTCACAGAACCAGACCCCTCAGGGGCATCTTGACTGAAGGTGGCGTTCACAGAACCGAACCCCTCAGGGGCATCTTGGCTGAAGGTGGCGTTCACAGAACCAGACCCCTCAGGGGCATCTTGGCTGAAGGTGGCGTTCACAGAACCGGACCCCTCAGGGGCATCTTGACTGAAGGTGGCGTTCACAGAACCAGACCCCTCAGGGGCATCTTGACTGAAGGTGGCGTTCACAGAACCGAACCCCTCAGAATAATCCTGGCTGAAGGTGGCATTCACAGAACCAGACCCCTCAGCATCATCTTGCCTGAAGGTGGCGTTCACAGAACCGGACCCCTCAGGGGCATCTTGGCTGAAGGTGGCGTTCACAGAACCAGACCCCTCAGGGGCATCTTGGCTGAAGGTGGCGTTCACAGAACCAGACCCCTCAGGGGCATCTTGGCTGAAGGTGGCATTCACAGAACCAGACCACTCAGCATCATCTTGGCTGAAGGTGGCGTTCACAGAACCAGACCCCTCAGCATCATCTTGGCTTAAGGTGGCGTTCACAGAACCAGACCCCTCAGCATCATCTTGGCTCAAGGTGGCGTTCACAGAACCAGACCCCTCACCATCATCTTGGCTGAAGGTGGCGTTCACAGAACCGGACCCCTCAGAATAATCCTGGCTGAAGGTGGCATTCACAGAACCAGACCCCTCAGCATCATCTTGGCTGAAGGTGGCATTCACAGAACCGGACCCCTCAGCCTCGTCCTGGCTGAAGGTGGCATTCACAGAACCGGACCCCTCAGCCTCGTCCTGGCTGAAGGTGGCGTTCACAGAACCGGACCCCTCAGCCTCGTCCTGGCTGAAGGTGGCGTTCATAGAACCGGACCCTTCAGCATCATCTTGGCTGAAGGTGGCATTCACAGAACCAGACCCCTCAGCATCATCTTGGCTTAAGGTGGCATTCACAGAACCAGACCCCTCAGAATAGTCCTGGCTGAAGGTGGCATTCACAGAACCAGACCCCTCAGCATCATCTTGGCTCAAGGAGGCGTTCACAGAACCGTCCTGGCTAAAATTGCCCTGCAGTTGGACAGAGTTAGAATTGTCTGGAGAGAGGGAGAAAGAGAAATAAGTTTTGTTCGTTTTTTTGCTATTAGGAAAAACAACAACCATGTAAATGGGTTAGTATAAACTCATTACCTTAGTACAAGAGTATACAGTAGATTATGAAACAAAAACATCTACAAACCTTTTTCTCCAACATCACTGCAGGATCCATCTTCGTCTATGCAGCGGAATTCTGAGAAACACATTTGATTTTTTTTTTCAAACAGACAAGTAAACTTACTAAATGCAAAGAAAAAATGAACTCACCATGCCATACTAACTGTTGATAAAGAACGACCAAAACAGTGACTTTAATCAAACCCATTCTATAACACAAACTGAGCCACTAAAAAAGCCAATTCAACTACACAGGCTCAACCCAACCAGGTCTTTTAAAGCCAAACAGAAAACCATTTGTACCACCTGGATGTCTCGTTAACTCATTATTGGGGCAAATCTGCTAATTAATGAGATCAATAATTAATTAATCACCCACCATACTAGCTGATTTTAGCTGATTACATTGTTCGACTTCATACTGCGCTGCTTCTCCAGAGTGGCTGCAAGAGCTCTGATGACGACACAGCTGTTTCACGATTGGCCGGATTCACCGCATGACAACAATCACGTGTGTTTCGTGTTTATTCGAACACATTCAGTTCCACTAAAGCTCACAAATCTTTTTTGTATAAGGGCCATTCTACAGAATTGGTGCAAACTGCGGTCCCTCGTCCAAAAAACACATTTGAAAAGCATTTAATTATTCAAATCTTAGATGTTTACTAAGATCCTTCAATTAACTATTGAAACCAACAATAATATTTAAGATATCAGTAAGCTTTATGTAGCCTATAATCATCATTTATGGGCTACTTTCAATTAGGAGGTGGCTGTCCCAAACCCTAACCCCTAAATTTCAACTTGTGAAAATGATTTTGAAAAAATGTTTGCTAATTTTTCCATCTTTGTTTAAATAAAAAGTTTGTGTCTGTTAGCAAGGTTTTTGAGGAAGCAGGAAGAGCAGCTTTTGGTTTATATATTGCAATTTCCTCCTCTTCACCAGAGGTTTCCTTTTACTCTTCTGACCATTAATGGCATTTTCTGTGTTTCACTGCTCCGCTGGACAACTGACCTCGGGTCACTGAACACTTGCTGCGCTCTTTGCAAAGCTGATGGTGGAAGGGCCGGGAAAGACCATGTCAAGATGTATAGTGAAAAAATTACTTACATTTTGGTTTGTTCCCTCCTAACCCAATTACGCCACTTCAGAAGACATGAATTAAAGGTGCTCTATGGAACTTTTAGCGGCCTCTAGTGGTGATGTTTCAGATTGCAACAAGAGCGCTCGTGCTCGTGTGCGATCTCAGGAGCGAGCATTCACTACCGGCTACACGGAGACTTTCAACGCAACGGCGAAAGCATCACACAACATGCTGGAAACTCATGTTAACTCCCACTGCAACGTTACAATAATAGGCTACTTTTATCAGCTTGACGTTGAACTAATGCTCCATGCTCGTACCATGACAACGTTACATTGACTGCATTTAGCCGACATGAGATGTTATCTAGCATAGCCTAGGGCTTTTGACTAACTATTCGTGTATCTTTCACAATCAACAATGTCAACATAGGTGAATGTATAATATGATAACGAAAACGGTTAGTGAACTAGACTGAACAATGTCAGTGTAACAGTAAGACAGTAGGAAGTAACATTACTGTACTGAACGTGTCTGGAAATGTTTATTATAAACAATATGATAGTGGGATGAATTACGTTATAGCGTAACGATCTATAACGTAGATCTAGTACATAAAACAAGTATCCTAAAGCACCTTTTCTTATCCTGGAACAGTCTTTTGTATTCATTCCATGCCTCATGTAGTTTACCTTGCTGTTTCATTTGAGTTTACTAATAATTCAAAAGCTCTGCCGATGTTGATCCGTGTTTTCGTCCTGAGTCGATCAGAATCACGTTTGGCCTGACGAGCTTCAGCAGATAAAACTTTGTTTTGTTTTTTATACTTATGTGGAGTTAGTGTTGGAGTGTGTGTTGTGCTGGAGGCAGGTCGTTTTTTGAGTGTTATCAGACTCCATGTCGTCAGCTGCAGTGCCGTCGGTCGCATAGACTGTATATAAGGAGAGAGGCTCAGGAGCGCGCATGCACGTCACATCCGATGGATTTCACGGTAAATCCGACCCGGAGACTTCACATATAAATATGAATATTGGCCTTCAGAGGTAATAGCAAAACCCGACAAGTGGATCATTGTAATGTGTGATTACAACCCCTTCACACACAGGCAATAAAAAAAGGATTCATTTTAGTAAAAAAGTTACATATAGCACCTTTAAATAACTGGAGTATGAATTACATTATTGCAGTGTTGTGTGATTTTTTTGAGTGCCAATATTTTTCTCAACATTCATTGCGTTGTATGGACTATGTTTTTAAAAATCTGTTTCATTTTGACTCGATTTCACAGGGCAGGCTTTCACAGTGGCAGGCTTTCACAGTGACACCGAACATAAGCTTGCCTAAAATACCCCACTGAAATAGTCTAACAGTCTGTAGGTATATTTACACAGATCTGCTTTTTCTATGGTTTAAACATTTTATTTTAAACCATTAGAAAAAGCAGCTGTATAAGACTGTGAAAAGCTGCCTATAGCTCAGGACAACACATCCCGCCAACGCGCTGAGGTCAGGGGACAGATGTGAGTATGTGGGACCGTAAATCACTCACTCGACGGTATCCTCCGCTGGATCAAATCTTTCTTCAAAATGGAAGCGTTCATCTTCAAAGTCTTCGTCTTCTTCAGAGGAAAAGGTGAACTCTTCCTCGCTGTCCATGTTCTCCTGGAGAGCTCGCTTTCGTGTGCGCCGTGCCATCGCGATGAAAAGATAACACAACTGCTGCTTCTTTTCGGGTTATGGCGGCTGGTACTCTTCTTCTTCTTCGTTTAGTTTTTTGGCGGGTTACAGACCACCGTAAAAGAGGCATAGCGCCACCAAAGCGCCACTCTGGAGTGAGTAATGTTGGCTTAAACCTCTTCTTCTTTCTTGTTTTACGGTGGTTGGTGCATTACCGCCATCTTCAGCTCCGGAGTGTGGATCATATAATATGTTTAAAAACTATATCCCTCTTCATCTCTCTCTGTGCTTCATATCTCAGGCGGAGGGTGAACCAACTCTAGGGTAAAGCTAATGCGATTCCTCCTTTAAAACATTTAAATAGAATGTCATGACATTTAAGTAACTTATCGCCCTGCTATCAGCTACACATCCCAGCATAGAAGTGATTATGTTCACAAACCATATGATTTGAACAGGCAGTGCTTGATTTGGCATGGCAGTTTGAATAATAAACAGCCTATTGCCCTCAACTAAGTTACTTTACACAGCCGAGTTAAGACTGCTCTAAAGCGTGTTTCCTAAAAGACCTGAGATTGTTTCCAGCGTTGATATTAGCAGATACATCAAAACTCATATATGATTAAGAAGAATGTAGATAACACACAAAAGCTCTTTATCTGAGAAGATAGGTGGCTCTTATAAGAGCCTTTGGGGTAGTTCAAGTCAGGAATGTCTCACTTTGAGCTGGTGTATTTGGTGACGGCCTTTGTGCCCTCGGACACGGCGTGTTTGGCCAGCTCTCCGGGCAGCAGCAGACGCACGGCGGTCTGGATCTCTCTGGAAGTGATGGTGGAGCGCTTGTTGTAGTGCGCGAGGCGAGACGACTCACCGGCGATGCGCTCGAAGATGTCGTTGACGAAAGAGTTCATGATGCCCATCGCCTTGGAGGAGATGCCGGTGTCAGGATGGACCTGCTTCAGGACTTTGTAGACATAGATAGCGTAGCTCTCCTTCCTGGACTTTCTGCGCTTCTTTCCTCCCTTACCGGCGGTCTTGGTGACGGCCTTCTTGGAGCCTTTCTTAGGCGCGGACTTTGCTGGTTCAGGCATGATGATGCGAGATCACAAGACTGACGAATCAATGTTAACTTCGGTGCAATACAGAGGCAATTATTCACTCTCCTATGCTAATTTCCAAAGCAATACGGAATTCTCTGATTGTCTGTTTTCATAGGCCAAACCCACAAACTCATATTTCATTGGACAACTCGAGAGGAACGAGGCCCAATCACAGGCGGATAAAATATAGTTCCGCCCACCGTCTCACGTTTGAACTACAAACTTCCCCCAAGTTTCATTTGTTTCGTTTCCCGCTCTTTTTATTTAGTAATAATTTTTGAGGAAAATAAGCGGTTCTAATATTGTGCATGATCGTGTAATTTTAAAACCTCTTATAAACCCATTGAGCGAGTTTGGGAGGAAAGAGACCAATAACACTTTAAAAACGTCATTGGTTCATGAAACTGTTGAGATGTTTAAAACACAAGAATAGTAAATAAAAGCCCGTTTGTGGACAAATATATATATATATATATCTTCGTTTCTGCATTCTCACTTCTGCTAACTGGTACCATTTTATCGAATTGCTTTTTTTTTTTTTTGTGTGGAACAGCGTTCGTGAAATGTATTAACGTTTAATACAAAACCAAGCAGTTTAATTGTGGGTATTATGATAAGGTAGAAATGTATCGATATTATCGATGCATTACTGTGAAAAATTATTTATGGGTTCTAAAATGTATATTCAATTGAAAAAAACAAAGCGTTTAAAACTTAATTCTATGACATAACAAAACATTAACTCTTTGTGTGGCAGAGTGTGTGGCTCTTAAAAGAGCCGTTGGGTTTGTGTGGTTTGTGTGGTTTCAGGCGTTTATCCCCCGAAGCCGTACAGGGTGCGTCCCTGTCTCTTCAGCGCGTACACAACATCCATGGCGGTGACGGTCTTTCTCTTGGCGTGCTCGGTGTAGGTGACGGCATCGCGGATCACGTTCTCCAGAAACACCTTCAACACTCCGCGGGTCTCCTCGTAGATCAAACCGGAGATGCGCTTGACGCCGCCGCGGCGAGCCAGACGACGAATGGCGGGTTTGGTGATTCCCTGGATGTTATCGCGCAAAACTTTACGGTGACGCTTAGCGCCTCCTTTCCCGAGTCCCTTCCCGCCTTTGCCTCTTCCAGACATGTTTAACTCTGAGTACTTCAGTCGATCAACGCAAGACAAAGAATAAATTATGCGTGTTTCAAGGAAGCCTTTTACATTTGCTTACAGGACCTGACAGAAACCAGCGCCGCGTCACATGACACACACACGCACAAACACACACACACACACACCCTCCCCAAAATATAGCTAGAGCACATGTGATTTAATCCTGACCTTTGTTTCATATTAAAATTCAGGTTTCATACAATGTATTTCAAAAGGATCATATAAATCACAGTAATACTGGTTGATAATGAAAAGTGATTTTCTACAAGCTCACCAAAGTAAATGAAGAGGGTCACAAGATGACATATCACAATATTAAAATAATGAGTGGAGTAAATAGTAAATAACAAAATAATAGAGTGGCCTATCTCTTTTATCTTCTGTTTATGTCTGTGTGTTTGGAGACTTTGCACATGTATATTTTAAGTGTATATTTTCCCTTTTTAGTAATGGGAATTTAGAAAACACAAACAACAGAAAGACTAAAAAAAAAAATTGTAATACTCAAAAGTGTATTAAAACTGCTAAGCTAAAATGCAGGATTATGTTTGAAACTCTTTCACAACTTTAGGCCGAAACATTTTACCCTTAAACAGCCAAGAGTGGAAAATGATCAGCAAATCATCATTTCATGTCACTTTTATAATATCTAGAGTTTTTTTATATATATTTCATTAGATATATTTTGATAGATTTCAGAAGTTGTATCACCCAGGATAGGTTTATATATGATTATTGAATTCAAATCAATTTTATGTTTTATGTGGTGCAAAGAAAAGTAGGCCTAATTATACAAAATGTGCTGCATGTATGACAGTTGAAAATGCAAATGTATAGTCAATTAAATATAATAACATCAGTTTAACAAGTGGTTATTAAAATTTGTGAAATTTTTAAACTCAAATTACATTGATTGTGGAATATTGTGGATTAACTTTTTTTCTACCCCAAATCTGGCAACGTATGTTTCAAAATGTGCTAAATAACAGCATGAATGACTTTTTTTTTTACAGCATCTTAAGACAATGTTCCCAATTAATAAGCAGCTTATTGCTTATTTTACTGAAGAAAATATGAATTTTAATTTTAATTTTGCAGAACTATACTTTCCGCAAAGTCTGGATGTCCAGCACCATGAAAAACAACATTTGAACCATGAACCACATACTCAAAAGACTTAATTATGATGATAATAACAGTCAGGGTTGAGCAAAGAGACATCAAAATGTATTTTCAAATAAAATACCAAATACCTTAATTTTTTCTGTATCAAAATAAACTGCAAAATACAGAAGCCACACCATGTATCATAAAAAACTACTGTATTTTTGTATTTTAAAAATCCTTATTACACAAATCGGACACACAGTAGAACACAAACATGCCAAATATTAAAACTAGAAGGATCACAATGTAAAAGATTAATATTGTGTAAATAAAGATGGTGGAATCCGGCTTGTCCTGTAGATGGTCTGCTTACGAGCTTTAACCTCGAGCACGAGCAGATTCGCAGATTTCTATTTTAGTTTTATTCCTTAAATTGTCTGTGGGCTATAATTAAAGCTGCAGTCCGCAGTTTTTCCTCTTTGTCGCCATCTCTGTTCGAAATCTGCAATTGCAGTCATTCGCGGAATTATCGACTTTACGTGAGTTGTAGTTCAACACCCTCGACACGGCACAGCGCAGATGAACACAGTGTTTGAGGAGAGTGTGAGGCTGTCAGTCGCTGCGCCGGTGTGGATACTGGCATTCAGAATCACAGATTATTCTTTTTGGAAGTATGACCAACATAATAATTTTCACCGGAAAATGTCATCTGAACTAGTAAGCAACATCCACCTTTGTTCTGGTTCTGACATTGCAGTAAATCGCGCTGATTAAATCTACCGCTTATCATATCACGTAAAACCGTGCAAATTATACTTTGTTCTCAAATTGTTAATGTTAACAACGTCAGCATTGCGTGACTACATGTAATGTCCTTCCGATAAGTATCCTTGTTGTCGCATGGGCCGGTTGAAGTCTCTTTTTTTTCTGTAGCCACTCCGAAGTCCGAACGAAGTCTTTTGCATTTTACAGCGGGTGAATCTGTTGTCACTGGTGATTGTCGTTTGAACCTTTCTTGATCCGCCATCAAATTGATAAGTTTAATTATATCATGTGCTGTGAGAAAAGGCTATAAATCTCCACCTCCAACATCCTCTCTCGCAATATAGCAAACTAGCCGAGACTCTTCTTTATGTGTAGTACAGATGTGTGTGTACAGATGTGTGTGTACAGATGAGTGTGTACAGATGTGGCGTAATGACGCAAAGACATGCTCGAATCTCCCGCGGAAATCCACCAGTACCACTGGAATTAAAAACATTATTACAAGCTTACCGTTTTGAATCGAGCTAAAAGCAAGCAGATAGTTTTGAACAATGGCTGGTTATGTATTTTTTTTTCAAATATGTATTTTGGATAATTTTTAACCCCAAAAAAGCTAGACTGCAGCTTTAAGTAAGAGTTAACATTTGTTGTCTAGCTGTCTAGTCAGTTGACAAATGCAGTGAGTAACACATTCTAGAATGTATACTGGGTGTTGTAAATGGACTGCATTTATATAGCGCTTTCACAGACCCAATGGCCACCAAAGCGCTTTACGTTTTGCCTCACATTCACCCATTCATACACCGACGGCGGTGTCAGCCATGCAAGGCTCCATCCAGCTCGTCGGGAGCAGCCGGGGTTAGGTGTCTTGCTCATGGACACCTCGACACTTGGTCAGGTGGAACCGGGGATTGAACCACCAACCTTCTGGTTTGTAGACAACCTACATGAACCTCTGAGCCACTTACTGTTGTATTGTGTACCAGTAACTGCAGTTTACAAAAGGTAACAGTAAACATTTTTTCATCACTTATTAAGCTTGGCTAATGTTAATTTCAACATTTACTGATGTATTACACAATAGCATTATTTTTAAATATTGCATTAACCAGATTAACCTGTCTCTAACAGGAAAGCCATCATCTGTAATTTAAGAAGCCAGGGAGACAGGAACGACGGCCCATACAGTGATAGGCAAGTTGATTTTCTGATCATATTTTTTTTCCAGACACATTTTTACCAATTTCAAACCACATTAATCTTAATTTTGTATTTAATCATTTCTAAGTGATATATAATTGTTCATGAAGGCTGGAAATGAAAACGCCTTATATGCAGGTGTGCATAATTATCAGGCACGTTTTCTTTTACAGATAAAATAAGCCAAAAAAAGAGATTTAACTTAGACTGAAAAGTCAAAAATGATTGAATGCCCATGAGAAGGGAGCAATACTAATGCAATACTAGAAATTGCAGTTAATTGCAGTGGTGTTTTCTCGGAGATATTAGCAGAAAACCATCGGGCGCGCTTCAAAATTGCGGACGCCGGTGACGTCACGATCTCAGAAGAAAATCGCTCGTATCTCTGGAACGCAAAGACCCAGAAAGCTCAAATTCGGGGGAGGAGGTCCCAGGGGAACCCTTGCCCGAACGCAAGAGTGGCCTACCGGATCGCCGTTCGCTGGGACCCCCGATTTCGAACGGCTATAACTCGGGGAGCCGGGCGAGTTGGACCTCGAGGGTGGGCTCGTTCGAAAGGCCCCGTCCAGCACTAGGAACGATTAGAGTCTTGGGAATATTGATCAAAGATTGACTGAGATATAAGCCGAAAAACGTGCGCCTTTAACCGGACGTAACTCCCTGACCGTCTACAATAGACTGTATATAAGGAGAGAGGCTCGGGAGCGCGCATGCACGTCACATCCGTTGGATTTCGCGGTAAATCCGACCCGGAGACTTCACATAGAAATAGGAATACTGGCCTTCAGAGGTAATAGCAAAACTCGACAAGTGGATCATTTTAATGTGTGATTACAACCCCTTCACACACAGGCAATAAAAAAAGGATTCATTTTAGTAGAAAAGTTACATAGAGCACCTTTAAAGCTCCTGTAGGTAACTTTTGAAAACATGTATTTGCTAAAACTGTCATTATGTCCTGACAGTAGAATATGAGACAGATAATCTGTGTAAAAATCAAGCTCCTCTGGCTCCTCCTAGTGGTCCTATTGCCATTTGCAAGAAATACACGCTCCCGGTCAGAAACAACCAATCAGAGCCAGGAGGAGTGTCTTAGCACTTTCAATCACGCTCGTGTACACGCTGATCACACCCCTCTCTTGCACAGCGCGAGCGCGAGCCGTCGTTCAAACTCAAGATTGCCGGCGTGCTGCAGCTGTGCTTATGACGGAGAAACAACCTAAACTGCCAATTCTCGAGTGACACCTGCTCATAAAACAAAGAGGTAAAAGGAAAAAGACTGATGACGATAAACAAGCGAAAAAGAAAGAATTACACAGAGCCCATTGACTCGGTGTCAAAACTCTAGCCGCATAACATGTAGATAAAATGTCACGCACTCTGCTAAGCAACAATTGAAACCTGCTAATTCACTGGCTTGTCATGTTGCTGAAATAATGTACTAGCACACCTTGTCTAGCATTATATATCGCTAGAATAATTACTTACATACTGTAACGTTAGTTACCGTTATATTAACGTTATCTTACTAGCTATTTATAACTTATAGAAAGAGTGCAACGTTATAAAGTTACATGTATTGCAAAATACATTTGATTGGCCAGGCTGTTTTCAGGCCGGTGGAAAACAGAAAGATAGGCTGCTATCTCAGACTGACTACAGGAGCGAAATGAAATTAGCGGAAGTAGGAAGTCTGACGTAGTCAGGCTACACCCAGACTAGTCCATCGGATTAAAAGACAGAGAAGTGTGATTCGTCACTCCAGAGAACACGTCTCCACTGCAACCTTTTCATATTCAAAGCTTCAGAGAACGCACACTTTTTCTCCCCACATGGGAGCCGGTTAGCCTCACAGCAGGATTCAGTATCTAACTCAGAACTTTGAACAACATTGTAAACGTTTGATTTTATTCTGACTGACTCTTAAGATTATTTTTCCCAAATAGATTATCTGATTTGTATACTTCCACAAGTTTTGCGTCAGATTAGTGACAACTAATATCTGGCATCAGTTTAAGCAAGCTTGGGTGCAGAGACAAGAAAATTCCCATCATAGAATGCTGCTTGATCAACCTTGCCTGAAGGGCAATTATGTAATGTGTGTTTTGTTTTTTTTACATTTCTTTCATTTGCCGAGCTTTAGGGACATTCGACAAATCCTGAAAGCGAAACCAACCAATTTGAATTTATATTCTAATTGTGCAACATAATTCGTGAACTGCAAATGAAATACAAGCAAGCATATCGTTCAGCAAATCCTATAGAGTAATATCGTGGGGAGTAAACTAGAATAATGTTGGGCAAACTACTTCCACAAGTAGGACTCCTTAATCATTCACTTATCTCTGAAAAAAAAAAAAAAAAAAAAAAAATCAATATCTGCAAAATATTGCAGACACTTAATCCCATCATAGAAATTAAACTGGGACGAATAAAATGTTCACGATACTTCACAGCTGAAGCAAAACTGGACCTCAAAAGACAGGACTCCGGTCATCCACAAGACAATACAGCCATCACAAACTATCCAAGTGGCCTAATCAAAAAGAAAGAGGAGCTGACAAACCAAACCATGAAACCCATTCCAAAACAGTTTTATTTTGTTACACAGAATCATGACTCATGTCAAGTTAAAATAGCTAAAACATAAGACTCCACAGCATCATCCTAGCTGAAGGTGGCATTCACAGAACCAGACCCCTCAGGGGCATCTTGGCTGAAGGTGGTGTTCACAGAACCAGACCCCTCAGGGGCATCTTGGCTGAAGGTGGCGTTCACAGAACCAGACCCCTCAGGGGCATCTTGGCTGAAGGTGGCGTTCACAGAACCGAACCCCTCAGGGGCATCTTGGCTGAAGGTGGCGTTCACAGAACCAGACCCCTCAGGGGCATCTTGGCTGAAGGTGGCGTTCACAGAACCAGACCCCTCAGGGGCATCTTGGCTGAAGGTGGCGTTCACAGAACCGGACCCCTCAGGGGCATCTTGGCTGAAGGTGGCGTTCACAGAACCGGACCCCTCAGGGGCATCTTGGCTGAAGGTGGCGTTCACAGAACCAGACCCCTCAGCATCATCTTGGCTGAAGGTGGCGTTCACAGAACCAGACCCCTCAGCATCATCTTGGCTGAAGGTGGCATTCACAGAACCAGACCCCTCAGCATCATCTTGGCTGAAGGTGGCGTTCACAGAACCGGACCCCTCAGGGGCATCTTGGCTGAAGGTGGCGTTCACAGAACCGGACCCCTCAGGGGCATCTTGGCTGAAGGTGGCGTTCACAGAACCAGACCCCTCAGCATCATCTTGGCTGAAGGTGGCGTTCACAGAACCAGACCCCTCAGCATCATCTTGGCTGAAGGTGGCGTTCACAGAACCGGACCCCTCAGGGGCATCTTGGCTGAAGGTGGCGTTCACAGAACCGGACCCCTCAGGGGCATCTTGGCTGAAGGTGGCGTTCACAGAACCGGACCCCTCAGGGGCATCTTGGCTGAAGGTGGCGTTCACAGAACCAGACCCCTCAGCATCATCTTGGCTGAAGGTGGCGTTCACAGAACCGGACCCCTCAGAATAATCCTGGCTGAAGGTGGCATTCACAGAACCGGACCCCTCAGCCTCGTCCTGGCTGAAGGTGGCATTCACAGAACCGGACCCCTCAGCCTCGTCCTGGCTGAAGGTGGCATTCACAGAACCGGACCCCTCAGCCTCGTCCTGGCTGAAGGTGGCGTTCACAGAACCGGACCCTTTAGCATCATCCCGGCTGAAGGTGGCGTTCACAGAACCGTCCTGGCTAAAATTGCCCTGCAGTTGGACAGAGTTAGAATTGTCTGGAGAGAGGGAGAAAGAGAAATAAGTTTTGTTAGTTTTTTTGCTATTAGGAAAAACAACAACCATGTAAATGGGTTAGTATAAACTCATTACCTTAGTACAAGAGTATACAGTAGATTATGAAACAAAAACATCTACAAACCTTTTTCTCCAACATCACTGCAGGAGAAATCTAAGGATCCATCTTCGTCTACGCAGCGGAATTCTGAGAAACACATTTGATTTTTTTTTTTCAAACAGACAAGTAAACTTACTAAATGCAAAGAAAAATTGAACTCACCATGCCATACTAACTGTTGATAAAGAACGACCAAAACAGTGATTTTAATCAAACCCATTCTATAACACAAACTGAGCCACTAAAAAGCCAATTCAACTACACAGGCTCAACCCAACCAGGTCTTTTAAAGCCAAACAGAAAACCATTTGTACCACCTGGATGTCTCGTTAACTCATTATTGGGGCAAATCTGCTAATTAATGAGATCAATAATTAATTAATCACCCACCATACTAGCTGATTTTAGCTGATTACATTGTTCGACTTCATACTGCGCTGCTTCTCCAGAGTGGCTGCAAGAGCTCTGATGACGACACAGCTGTTTCACGATTGGCCGGATTCACCGCATGACAGCAATCACGTGTGTTTCGTGTTTATTCGAACACATTCAGTTCCACTAAAGCTCACAAATCTTTTTTGTATAAAGGCCATTCTACAGAATTGGTGCAAACTGCGGTCCCTCGTCCAAAAAACACATTTGAAAAGCATTTAATTATTCAAATCTTAGATGTTTACTAAGATCCTTCAATTATCTATTGAAACCAACAATAATATTTAAGATATCAGTAAGCTTTATGTAGCCTATAATCATCATTTATGGGCTATACTTTCAATTAGGAGGTGGCTGTCCCAAACCCTAACCCCTAAATTTCAACTTGTGAAAATGATATTGAAAAAATGTTTGCACATTTTTCCATCTTTGTTTAAAAAAAAAGTTTGTGTCTGTTAGCAAGGTTTTTGAGGAAGCAGGAAGAGCAGCTTTTGGTTTATATATTGCAATTTCCTCCTCTTCACCAGAGGTTTTCTTTTACTCTTCTGACCATTAATGGTATTTTCAGTGTTTCACTGCTCCGCTGGACAACTGACCTCGGGTCACTGAACACTTGCTGCGCTCTCTGCAAAGCTGATGGTGGAAGGGCCGGGAAAGACCATGACAAGATGTATAGTGAAAAAATTACTTACATTTTGGTTTGTTCCCTCCTAAACCAATTACGCCACTTCAGAAGACATGAATTAAATAACTGGAGTATGAATTACATTATTGCAGTGTTATGTGATTTTTTTGAGTGCCAATATTTTTCTCAACATTCATTGCGTTGTATGGACTATGTTGTTAAAAATCTGTTTCATTTTGACTCGATTTCCTTTAAGACGTGTCAGTTCCGTCTAACTAGTCACGTGATTTTGAAGAAAAAGGTGAAGAGCCTGAAAAACAATCTCCCCGGTGTATTTCAGGAATGCTCACAGAGATGTCGAAATCTCTCTCGACAGGCTCTTGACCTCCATGTTTATCATTCCAGCACTGGAGAAGCTCATGTGGCTAACTGGTTTCATAAACAATATGTGAGAATTACACAAAGTTGTAAACTCATCAAATAGAAAATTCAAATATGTTATTATTTGATGTCATATAAGTGTCATATCTTACCTAAGGTGGGTTTGACGTCCCATCCAAAGCCACTATCACTTGCCTCAAAATTTTTTATTACCAGACAAGAATCCCAAGTTGCTCTTTGCATGAATGTTTTATTTGCAGGAGTCACGTTTGCATATGTATGTCAATGAATGCATAAAAATGGCATGGTTACATTAACTTCTTTAAGGTTAACTTCTTTATGATTGTTTCACCTCATATCTCTAAGCATATAAGCAGACCAAATTCCACATTTTTAATCCACAAGTCTAGACTATTAAATCATGAGACAGACTGGTCATATTATACACTCGTTCCCTATTTTTTCCCTTTTTTGTTAGAACAGGCACAGTACATTTTAACAATTTGGATTGCAACATAAACACTTTTAACACACACACACACACCAAGAGATAATTTTAAGAATGATCAGAATTTCAATTTTTCTAAAAACACTTCATTTTCCCGGCAGCTTTGAGTTTGTTTTCTTTGCCCTGAGGTCACGTGGATGGAAGTGAATAGAGTGTAAACTCTATGTGACTGAATCTTTTCAGTCTGTGGGTAGTTTTCAACACATTGACCAAAAAATCTGTCACATCATCAAACCTTCAGACTGAATGTTGTCAGGCTTGTTTCTAATGAATCACTTTTGGGAAATGCAATACCTTAAAGCTAAAAGACAAGTAACCAGTTTACCTCTATGTATTATTAGTCCTATTAGTTCTCTCACACACAATCTATATAATCAGACAAGTTAAAGAATTTCTTCATTTAATTAAATTGTTTTCAGTTTATTTATTTATTTTTTGGCTGGAACTGTGTTCATAACATTGCCTTTATGATGTTTAACATTCCTAATGACACTAAGGTTGTCCTGATGTTGATTGTAGTTTGCACTGCTGTTGTCTTTGTGTTGATGATGTTCTTGAGCTGAAACCGTCCTGAGCGCCACGGCGTCTCCTCAAATCCATTCACTCCAGACAGATTGTTCACCTGGAATAGAAAAGATTCAGTATTGAATCAAATGTTTGTTATGCCACCAAATGCACTGCAAAAAAAAAATAAAAATGTTGTCTTGTTTTCAAGTATAAATATTTTAAAGGGGTAAGTGGATTCAAAATTCACTTTTATATGGTGTTTGCATATAAATGTGTCTTTGTAGTGTGTGGACACAAGCACCATTCAATGAAAAGGAAAATCTATTTACTTTTTTTTTTATCCTCAAAAAGCCTAAACACTCTCAATAATCAATTGTTTGGATTTTCTGAGCAATAGGATGTCATATTGCAGTTGCTCATTATCATTTAAAGAGATACGCACCGAAACGGGTCGCTGTGAACAGAGCTGTTTTTGAGGAGGTAAGGGTGTTGTTTTACAGAACCATTGAGGAATTTTAACCAAAGTATGTTACAAACTTTACATGAAGACCCTAAAGAGTCAACTTGAGGAAAATGTGCATCCGATGACCCATTTAACAATCTTAGGTTTGTCTTTAAATTTTACTTAGATTTCCTCAAAGAAACTTGTTTATTTTTCTTTATCAGATTAAAGGGCCGTTTAGATAACACAGTTTTTTTGTTGTTGTTTTTGTTGTTTGTTTGTTTTTTTACCAAAAAACTTCAAACTTCTAATGGTTGTCACGGTATACAAATCCATTTGCTTCCTTCTCGTCTCGTGTTATTGTTGTTGCATGAAAGCACGTGTGTGGTGGGCGTGAGTGAGTGTGTGTCATTCCTTGATCCGCTCCAGCTGATCATCATCTCATCACCAGCTGCAGCCGATCTCATTCACTATTTATGCTCACAGTGTTCTCATCTCCATTGTCAGATCGTTGTTGGATGTGTCCGTGTTCCAGTCTTGTGTTCCTGAGTCTCTCGTCGTGTGTACCTGTGGATTTCGTCTTGTTCGTGGATTATCGTCGGTTGGGAATTATCACCGCTTGTGGATCGTTTCTCGTCTGTCTTCACTGCACCACTTGGGATTCACCACGCTGACCATCGACGTCCCTGTGTCATCCTCCACGCCCGTGTCTTTCTGTTTGGACTTCCACTTAATAAAGAGTTATTACCTGCTATTGCTTCCTGTTATTCGTAAAGTCATGACAGAACGATCTGACGCAACCATGGAAGCAGCGGGTACGTCAACATTTAGTCTGGAGGACTTTGTGCAACACAGTATGAGAAGAATGGATTCGCAGGAGAAGAATCTGAATGACACGGGTCGTGCGGTTCAAACTTTGGTGACACAGGTGTCCGAGCTGACCCAGCAGATTCTACTTCTTCGAGCTCCCGCTGCGCCGCCCACACCAGCCGTTCCCCCCATTCCACCTGAGATCCCAGCGCACAGCGAACCACGCCTACCTGTTCCAGAGAGCTACGCGGGTGAGTCTGCATACTGTAGAGAATTCCTGACCAGATGTGCCATGCATTTTGCTGTACAGCCCAGAACATTTCAAAATGAGCAGGCGAAAGTGGCGTTTGTGTTGACTCTACTCACCGGTAAAGCAGTGCTGTGGGGGACGGCGGTGTGGGAAAATCAGGATCCCTGCTGTGCCTCGTTCCCGGCACTCTCCGCGGAGATGAGACGGGTATTTGATCGTGCCTTCGCGGGGAGAGAGGCCGCTAGGGTGCTGGCCGACCTCCGTCAAGGTGAGAGGTCGGTCTCGGATTTTTCGATCGAGTTCCGAACCCTGGCGGCCGAATGTCAGTGGAACGAGGAGGCGCAGTGGGACATGTTCCTGCATGGGTTGGCTGACCGTGTCCAGAGGGAGATCTACTTCCTGGACCTACCAACATCTCTCAACGGCCTCATCGAACTGGCTCTACGGGTGGGCGCTCGGCTGGCAAGGGTCGGGAGCAGAGCTTTGTCCACCCGTTCTACAGGAGGAGTCGAGGAACAACGGTCCAGCGGCATGGACACGGTCAGCCCAGTCTTCGATCACGAACCCATGCAGGTGGGTCGAGCTCGGCTTTCCAGGGAGGAGAAGGAAAGGAGGAGATCCCAGGGCCTTTGCCTATACTGTGGAGGCACGGGACACTTCGCTTACAACTGCCCGGTAAAAGGCCAAGCCCGATAGTAAGCATGAGGCTACTATCGGGTGGGATCTCCGCCAAGAAGACCTCATCCACATCTACTCTCCTTCCTGTAAGACTGAGATGGTCAGCTCACCAGCACGATTGTCGAGCACTTTTGGATTCCGGGGCTGAAGGTAACTTCATGGACAGCACTTTTGCACACAGATTTCAGATTCCCCTCAAACCACTCACACAAAGGATTGATGTTCACGCACTCAACGGCCAAGAACTCCCCACCATTTCATTTATCACGGAAAACATTACCCTCATCACTTCAGGCAATCACTCCGAGACTATTAGTTTTTACATTCTGGATTCACCCCTGGCACCCATTGTTCTTGGACATCCCTGGCTCATCAATCACAACCCCCGAGTGGACTGGCAACATAAAACTATACTGGAGTGGAGCAAGGAATGTCATAAGTCTTGTCTCGTGTCTGCTTGTCCGTCTGTGCCTGTTTGTGTGTTTCAGGAGGAGGTAGGGGATTTGTCTAACGTGCCCGAGGAGTACCACGATCTGAAGGAAGTGTTCAGTAAGTCTCGTGCTGCTTCTCTTCCTCCTCATCGTCCCTATGACTGTGCCATAGATTTAATGCCAGGTAAAGGCAAGCTATACTCACTTTCTGTTCCTGAAAGGGAGGCTATGGAGAAATATATTTCTGATTCTCTGGCAACCAAGTTCATCCGCCCTTCCTCTTCTCCAGCGGGGGCGGGGTTCTTTTTTGTGGGGAAGAAGGACGGGTCTCTGCGACCTTGTATTAATTACCGGGGGTTGAATAACATCACGGTAAAGAATACTTATCCTTTGCCATTGATGTCTTCAGCTTTCGAGAGGTTGCAGGGAGCGTCCGTCTTCACGAAATTGGACTTGCGTAACGCTTATCATTTGGTTCGCATCAGGGAGGGGGATGAGTGGAAGACTGCTTTTAACACCCCCAGGGGGCACTTTGAATATTTGGTCATGCCTTTTGGGCTGTCCAACGCTCCAGCAGTCTTCCAGGCACTGGTCAATGACGTGTTACGAGACATGATAGATCAGTTCATATATGTTTACCTGGATGACATATTGATATTTTCCTCGTCTCTCCAGGAACATATGCAACACGTCCGACGAGTGCTTCAGAGGTTGTTAGAGAATGGGCTTTTTGTCAAGGCGGAGAAATGCGATTTTCATGCACAGTCTGTTCCTTTCTTAGGATACATCATCTCGTCTGAGGGAATGCGTGTGGACCCTGAGAAGGTTAAGGCTGTGGTAGAATGGCCAAGTCCAGATTCCCGTAAGGCCCTACAGAGGTTTCTGGGGTTCGCCAATTTCTATCGACGTTTCATTCGTAATTTCAGCCAGCTAGCCGCACCTCTGACTGCCTTGACCTCCCCCAGCACTCCGTTCAGGTGGTCAGATACAGCCGAGGCTGTATTTGCCAAACTCAAGAGCCGCTTTGTTTCAGCTCCCATCCTCGTTGCCCCTGACTATTCACGGCAGTTCGTGGTGGAGGTCAATGCGTCAGAGGTGGGGGTAGGAGCAGTCCTGTCCCAGCGTTCTCCCACAGACGACAGGATGCATCCTTGCGCGTTTTTTTTCCCATCGGTTATCCTCAGCTGAACGCAATTACGACATTGGTAACAGGGAGTTGTTGGCAGTCAAGTTAGCGTTGGAGGAATGGCGTCATTGGTTAGAGGGCTCTGGGGTACCCTTTATAGTCTGGACTGATCACAAGAATTTAGAATACATCAGAACTGCCAAAAGATTGAACTCCAGGCAGGCTCGGTGGGCACTTTTTTTCGGACGTTTTGATTTTTCTCTCTCGTACCGCCCGGGGTCTAAAAACATCAAACCCGACTCTTTATCTCGCATTTTTGATCCTTCCGAACGCCCGTCTACTCCCGAGTGCATTTTACCGGAGAGTCTATTTGTCTCCACACTCGTATGGGAGGTCGAAATCGAAGGTCAAGACGGCCTTAGAAGGGGTAACGCCTCCGCCCGGTTGCCCACCGAATCGCTTATTCGTGCCGGAGGGATTAAGGTCTGACGTCATTCAGTGGGGTCATTGCTCCAACGTGGCTTGTCATCCAGGAGTTTATCGTACTAAGTTTCTAGTCAAGCAACGATTCTGGTGGCCACTCATGGCTCGTGACATTCACAGTTTTGTTTTGGCTTGTTCGGTTTGTGCCACTGGTAAAACTTCCAATCGACCCCCAGATGGGCTCCTTCAACCGCTGCCAGTTCCTTCGAGACCCTGGTCCCATATCGCTCTCGATTTTATCACCGCCCTCCCACCCTCCCAGGGTAACACAGTCGTTTTGACCGTGGTGGACCGGTTCTCGAAGGCGGCTCATTTCATTCCCTTACCCAAATTACCCTCAGCTAAGGAGACAGCGTTGACAGTCATTGACTACGTCTTTCGTTTACATGGCCTCCCGATGGACGTGGTCTCTGACAGAGGACCCCAGTTTGTGTCCAAATTTTGGCTTGAATTTTGTAAATTACTGGGGGCGACGGTTAGTTTATCCTCAGGGTTTCATCCCCAGAGCAATGGTCAAACCGAGAGAGCCAACCAAGATCTGGAAAGGGTGTTGCGATGTTTAGTTTCCAAGAATCCTTCCTCATGGAGCCAGCAACTTTCCATGGTGGAGTACGCCCACAACACGTTACCAGTGTCGGCCACGGGCCTATCTCCGTTTGAATGTAGTTTAGGTTACCAGCCACCTATTTTTCCCAGTCTGGAATCCGAAGTCGCGGTTCCCTCCGCACACGCCTTAATCCAGAGGTGTCACCGCACTTGGACTAGAGCCCGTGAGACTTTACTCCAAGTGGGGGCGCGCACCAAGGCGAGGGCCGATCGCCACCGGTCTAAGCCTCCCATATACGTCGTCGGTCAAAAAGTGTGGCTTTCTACTAAGAACATTCCTCTCCGTTCCGTCTCTAATAAGCTTGCTCCCAAATTTATTGGCCCATTCCCTGTCACCAAGATCATTAGTCCGGTGGCAGTCCGCCTTAGTTTACCTCCAGCGTACAGGAGGGTACACCCCGTTTTTCACGTTTCCAAAATTAAGCCTGTGTTTCGTTCACACATTAATCCGCCAGTCCCGGTTCCCCCCCCCCCCCCCCCCGCCGCGTCTCATAAATGGGGATACCACCTATTCGGTTAATCGTATTCTGGATTCGAGGCGGAGGGGACGCCGATTTCAGTACTTGGTGGACTGGGAAGGTTACGGTCCGGAGGAGAGAAGTTGGGTACCTGCTAGAGACATTCTGGATCACTCTCTGATCGATGATTACAATCGACAGGTAAGGAGTTCTGAGAACGTCAGGAGGCGTTCTTAGGAGAAGGGGTACTGTCACGGTATACAAATCCATTTGCTTCCTTCTCGTCTCGTGTTATTGTTGTTGCATGAAAGCACGTGTGTGGTGGGCGTGAGTGAGTGTGTGTCATTCCTTGATCCGCTCCAGCTGATCATCATCTCATCACCAGCTGCAGCCGATCTCATTCACTATTTATGCTCACAGTGTTCTCATCTCCATTGTCAGATCGTTGTTGGATGTGTCCGTGTTCCAGTCTTGTGTTCCTGAGTCTCTCGTCGTGTGTACCTGTGGATTTCGTCTTGTTCGTGGATTATCGTCGGTTGGGAATTATCACCGCTTGTGGATCGTTTCTCGTCTGTCTTCACTGCACCACTTGGGATTCACCACGCTGACCATCGACGTCCCTGTGTCATCCTCCACGCCCGTGTCTTTCTGTTTGGACTTCCACTTAATAAAGAGTTATTACCTGCTATTGCTTCCTGTTATTCGTAAAGTCATGACAGAGGTTTAGTACTTTAATTTACACGACAACAGCGTTTTGGAGGCCGGAAATGCAAACTTTTGAAAATGGGTTAATTGGCAAATTATTGAAAGTGATGCTGTCATTGTCCCCATGAAAAATTGGAATTTGTGAAACCGGTGACAGCATGCGCATTAGTCTACTGGCCTGGCATATAATACAGCGTTTTTAATCATTTTCCAGGATCCATGTGAACAGGGATCATTTTAACAACGTGGTCATCTGTACGCAAAAGAAAAACCCTTCCGTTTTAAGAACATCATTGTTGTGTAAAAGTACCCTTAAATGATTAATGAAATGCAATAATGTTAATGCTATGGCAGACAGAGCGACTCAATGACCAAAATACATTCATAATTGCAGTATATGCCAAGGAACAGAAACAGCTGTGAAAAATGTACTTAGTTAAAGATATGTTGTTTAAAATTGATTTGATTCAAGATATTTTCACTGGAAGAAAGTAAATGTATTAAATGGCATATGTAGCAAGTGTCAGTAGATTATTTTAATCCAAATGTAAGATTGTCTGACATATTTTGCCTTCTTTTTAATAAACATTGATTAAACCTCCACAATGGAGTAAAATAGAATTTAAAAATCCATATTTAGAAAGAAATGTGATTATTAAGCAATTGTTACTTACCTGTCTGAACTAATTTACTCAAAAACCACAGGCTCCATAATCGAAGCCTCCCATATCGCAGCCTCCCATATTGAAGCCTCCCATATCATAGCCTCCCATATTGAAGCCTCCCATATCATAGCCTCCCATATTGAAGCCTCCCATATTGAAGCCTCCCATATCGCAGCCTCCCATATTGAAGCCTCCCATATTGAAGCCTCCCATATCGCAGCCTCCCATATTGAAGCCTCCCATATTGAAGCCTCCCAGATTGAAGCCTCCAGACAAATCCAAGCCTCCCATATAGAAGCCTCCCAGATCATTACAGCCTCCAGTTACATCACAGCCTCCAGAATTATTACAGTCTCCAAAGCCTCCCAGACCATTTACGTCAGGTAAAGTCAAGCCTCCAAGACCAGCATCTCCGTTTCCAGAACCACCCCAGTTGTTATCAAATTTATAAACATTGACGGGTTTGCGGCGTTTATGACCATGGCTTCTGCTTTTATAATTTCCGTTCCTGACATTCTTAGATCCTGCTTTGCTGTTCTTAGAACCCATCGCTAGTTTAGCAGGTTTAAGTGATCAGTTTGAATCAGCGGGCTCCTAAACTTGGTGTCGTTCAGAGTGCGGTTTGTATTTATGGTCTTTCATGAGCTCATTGAATATGTGAAGCAGGCGTTTACAGCCAATCGGCTGATCTCACATGACTAAAATTTACATAAGATTCTGCCAAACTGGTTTACTTCCTCAACTACTGTAAATTACTCAGTCTGTGACATCATTTATCCTCAGGAATTTGATGTATGGTGACATTTCATCATTGTGTATCTCGTGTTTACTCTCACAAGCGCTTCTGTACAGCAGAAACGCTGTGTCCACCAAAGTGATATTTCCAGCATATTTGTACAATTGTTTTCAATGAGAATGCCGCATATTTAAAAATGCGAGCAACGTGATGAAGCACTGTGCGTCTGTTTCATGCAGTCCAATCACAGTGGAGGAGGGGTGGGACAAATACCACACAGACCATCCGCCAATTCCTGCTTGTACAGTGGCAACAGGCGACAACAACAAGCACAACAACGTAACAAAATATTTCCTAACAAGAGCCAGAGCAAATACTTTAATTTGTATCAATATTTTTATATTCAGAAAAAAACTATCTGCAAAATCAGATCCTGTAACACATCCGCGGATATTCTTTACCATAGCAACCAATTGGCATCTCAACTGAAATAAATAAATAAAAACCATTGGAGGAGGGGAGGGACAAATGCAACACAGACCAACCGTCACTTTAATACAATGAAAACAACCACATCTCTTTATCCAAACCAAGTACCACAGCAAATCATTTCCCTAAGGATACAATTCTGATATCAGTTGTGTTATTTTTTCGTAGTTTAAGCAAATCTATTTTGTGTTTACTTGCTCTATAGCTTGTTTTCATATGACGTCACGCCACTGCGTTGCCATGGCGCGAAATGCAAATGGAGGGCAGGAAGTGATTTGCTGTATTTAGAAAGCACTATAACAAACTCAAAATGCCTATGTTTTGCACCGTTTATGGTTACTTAAATCGATCAAACCACAAGGAGTTTTTATCGTGTACCAAAAGTTGTTGTTCATAAGGGAGGAAAATTAAAGAAATTGACTGAAAAACTCTGTGAAAACGGCTTGCAAACTTACGTCTGCGGTCGGGAGGAGCCGAATGGGAAAATGCCCGTGTGTGCAGTGATCACCTCGTCAAAGGTGAGTTAATACAACTTAAGTGGCTATGTTTGTGTAACGTGTAACGTTTCCGAACTTTGTAAAGTCAAAGCATGTCTGTAAGACAATGTAGACCAGGGGTTTTCAAATTGGGTGAATGTGAGCCTCCCCTTACAGTAGGTTAGGACACCCGAGCCCCCCCTTCCCCAAAATCCCGCCCGCCTGCCCTAACCCACACACGCCTCTGCAGTAAATGCCATCTTTTGCGTGTTCCAGGCAATGGTGAGTTTCAATAAAAACTGATAAAATGTAAATATTTTTAAATATTATATTGAAGACATTTTATTTCCACAACTTTTTTAAAAGTGCATTCATAAACTATTCTTTGCAACAGAAAGTAATTTCCAACTTCATGCAGGCCTAATCAAGGCTACTTTTAAAATCACTGAACATCAGTATGGTCTAACCACAAGTCAACAAAACATGCTTAGTAATGCAATGAGTAGCAGTGTTTCGCCGATGTTATGGGGTTGGCCTGCCTTCGCTACGTGACACAATAAGATGCTTCTGTCGCCTTCATGTTAATAGTGCCAAACAAATGTATTATGCTTTTTTGTGACTGCAAATCATCACGCTTCCTCTAAAAAAAACTCAACTGGCTTGTTCACTAAATTTGTGTGCTTAGTTTCAATGTGACGCCAAAGTTTGCATGGTCTCATGCTATCATTTGCTAGCACCTCCTTGCAGAACACACACTGCGGTAGAGGTGCAGCCTTGGACCCCGACCAGGTGAAACATAACTTTAAGTACTCAGGATCATATTTCCTACGTTTTTTTTTATGGGTCCTGTCTCCTCCCTTAATGCTGACTTTTGTTGACTTGGGACAAGAAAACAATGCATTTTAAAGCTTATACACGCACACACAATTACCGATATCAGGAGCTAAAGTCCTGAGACTGAATTTTTTTATGCCATCTTTTCATGAATTAAGGCCAGTATCACTGGTATTAATATAGCTACTGATGTCTCCATGAAATTGATTTTCCCAAAAATTTTAAACATTTATTTGGCTTAAAAAAATAACTTTTAATTTAAGTGAACTTATGACATTTATTATGGGTTTAAGTGAGGATTGTTTTATTTACCTGTACCTTTTCTGTCTAACAGGTATGAAATATACAGAAATTGAATAAGGTTATAGAACAGTCCGCACTGCATAAATTATAAATGAAATATAGATTAATCCTTATTAAAGCTACAAGCGTTCTTTAGTCAAGAGCAGTGATTAATTTTCTCTGTTCCCTTTGTTCTTTGGTTAACTTTACTGACAGAGAGAATGAGTGCTGCTGTCACTTTAAGATCTGCCGCATCTCACTCTCTCACAACTCTTTACTACTATTTAAGATTTTATTTAACTCATTTAAGACTGCTCTTGTGAGGATACTCGACAAAACGGACATTTTGGCATACATGTGTGCAGGGTGCGATTTGTGAAAAAAACAGAGGGGGGGGGATGTTTTGAAAAAGTTTTATTCATAAAAATAAATCATGAGAACATGAACTTTATCACTGCATTTGCAGGAATTGTAAAATCTTTTTTCTTGTTAACTCATGAAGTAGCCTAACGCAATATTTTTACTCTTATATGAACTGTGATCACGCACACCGGGGATAAAAATAATTAAGCAGAAGCAGGGATACTTTGACCAGAAAGGGGGAATCCGCGTACTAACCCCCCAAACCCCACCCACAAATCCTTCTGGTCGGTTATTGGCTGGAACACTGTTTGTTATGTTTCGTGGTGCGGGTTGGCCCAGTTTGTTTTTGTTGCCCTTTGTGGAGCCTGGGGTGTCTACAGATACCGCATTTTTTTACAGTGTGTTCAGGGGACAGGCAGCTAGCGGATACTGAGGAGATGTTTGCAGTATGTGACAAAAAATGTTTTGGCCTAAAAAACGTGTGACATCGCTTAGAGCACCTTTAAACATACCCTACCTCCACCAAAGTGTGGAGACAGACTGAATGAAAATGCAAATTCAGTCTCCAAAAGTAGGTGGCACTTAGGCCGTGTGTCCACCAAAGCGTTTTTAGCCAGCTGAAAACGCTAGACGCTCTGCTGAAGACGCCTAGCTGTTGGCGCTTGAGAGCGTTTTGGTAACACAGCGTTTTTTCCGTTGAGACGTTTCGTTGCTATGATACAGAATATCCGCAGCACAGTTTACTTGTAACTGATTTTGCAGATAATTTGTTTCATACTAAAGCTGGTCGGGCAAATTAAAATAAGAAGCAAGCCTCTCAATCAAAATGGGAGGCTGCATTTTATTAAAAGCTGATGAAAAGTCAGCAAATAAGAGCCTGGCATGAGCTTGGGGTTTCTCCAGATGCTTATAAAGTGTGTCCAAAATAAAAAGCTTAGCATCATCCACGCCTTTATTCTTTTGATAGGCAAATTGAAAAGAATCAAGTTTGCCCTCAACCACTGTAAGAACCTCTTCTTTTAAAATTTTCTCTAGGTTTTTTACTACAAGAGAAGTAAGCGCTACAGGTCTGAAATCTTGTAATTCCCTAGCTTTATTGATTTTGGGGATAGGAATGACAATAGAAGATTTCCAAATATTTGGGAGCTCACAGTTATCGACACACATTTGAAAAAGATGGGAAAAGACACCACTGAGTTGTCCAGCACAGTGATGTAATGTATTACCGCAAATAAGGTCCGGGCCCGAGGCTTTCCTCTTTTTTGTTTTTTTAAAAAGAACCTCAACTTGTTCTTGAGATATTTTAATATCATTACATGGTGTCAGGGAGTTTTTCAGCCTAGAGACATCATGCATACAATCAGATGTTTCAAATCGTAAAAAAAAAAATTATTGAAAGCATCCGGCAAACAGTCATCCTGAACACTGTTAAGGCTAATATGCTGCTTAGGTTCATTACCACCCTGGTTTATTGTAGCCATAGTTTTAATCCCTGCTGACCTAAGGTCGCCATTTACAAATTGTTTTTCTATATTTTCCTTGTATTTACTTTTGGCTTTTACTATTTCAGTCCTAATCTCCCTAGATACAACCTTTCTCTCCAATGCGTCACCAGTAAAAAAAATATATTTTTTCCTATTAATCACTGTTTTTAAATCTTTGGTGACCCATGGTTTATTATTAGAGAAGGTGATAACTGTTTTAACTGGAATAGGCATAGGACGAAACAGAGACATAACAAGAGACATAGGACGAAACAGTGTCCGAAAGTTCATCAATATTATCCCCACAACCATCAAAAAAACATTCCCAGTCCGTACACTCAAAACAGGCCTGGAGAGAGGATATACTGTCCTCTGTCCAGAGTTGAACAGTTTTTATTTCCCCCTCCCGACGTCTGATACAAGGTTCATACGTTGGCACCAGGAAGATGCTGTTGTGGTATGAAGCCCCCAACCCTAGCATGGGAAGAGACTTATAGCCTTCCTTTACATTACCAAAACACAGGTCAAGTGTGGTATTTCTTTGCGTGGTTGTACAAGTCACATATTGGTCATATGTCCGCAAGACCTTATCCAAACGAACATGATTCATATCCCCCATGAAAAATTTGGGAGCATCACTGCAAATAGTATCCAACCGCTGAGATAAGTCCATGATCACTTGTATGGCTGCAGTAGCATTAGCATGGGGATGACAATATATCAGCGTAAAAAACAACTGAGGGAACTCACGTGGTAAATAAAACGGTCGTAAGGAGAGGGTGAGTAACTCAATATCAGGAGTACAGATTTTTTCCCTCACATGAATAATTTTATAGTACCTCTGATTTACATAGAAGCAGACACCTCCTCCCCGGCTCTTTCCTGTCGTCTCCCTGGAGCGGTCCAGTCTGATGGGACAGCCAAAACCAGTGAGCGCCAACTCGTAATCCAGGTCGCTCTCATTTAGCCAAGTCTCAGTGATCCCTATCAGGCAGCACTCTTTGATCTCTGGTCTTACTTTTACCAAGCTCTCCAGCTCATCGATGTTGCGCCTGCATTAGATAAAAAGACCGAGGGCAGAGGAGGCAGCCGGCGTCGGTCATGCTGGGAAATGACCGACGCGGACAGACGGCCTTATGGAACAGCAGTGATACAGCGTTTCCTTGGTTACCTTGGTTGTAAAAGAAACTGCCATCGAAACTGAACTTGCGAGAGAGAAGCCCGGTTTCCATCTGGTAGTAAGCAGAAGTCCTACCGAGCCCAGACCGCCCCCAAAGTGTCTATGTGTTCACCTCCCAGTTCCAGGTGTTGGAGGCATTGTGTTTGCTGTCGGTATTGGGTCAGTGGTATGCGTGCCCAGACCTCTTTCTGCTGTTATAGCGAGTCAAATAAAAAAGAACTTCACAAAAACAGCATTCCTCCTTCCTCATTATGCTGTAACAAGTGTCAGCCCCCCGTCACGGTGCGGCGGGCTACCATCTGTGGCTCTTCAACCCCTTGCCGCCCGGATCCAGCCATGGAAAGCCATTCCTGGCATAGAAATAATCAGATGGGGTTACTCGCTTGCAGAATCCCCCGTGCTCACACTCCGGTCTCAGACGTCAACCAGTGGCGTAGCCACGAGGGGGCCTGGGTGGGCCTAGGCCCCCTCATTTAAATGTCCGGCCCCCTCAGATTTCTGATTGCTTAAAAAAAAAAAAACTTTAGGAGGCAAAAATATTTTTTAGTGATTAAGGGGTGTGCATGTTTGTTTCAGAATTGGTGATGACGGTTATGACGTGAGTCAAATGTGACGGTTCGTAACATAACCGTCGTCGTCCGGGGGAGGGGGGGTTATAGGACATTCGGTTGAATAACTGTTCGTCTGTTATGGGACAACTCGCTCTTAAAATGAACAGCAAGACAACTAGAAGTGAATGTGCTTTCCATTAAATGAATCACACACAGTAAACAAAACCTTAACAAATCAACTTTGCCATTTAGACGCGCAAACTGCGTGCCGGTGCGGTGAGACATACATGCTCGGGCAGATTCGGCTGGAAGTCGGTCATCCTCGGACGCGGCGCCGCGCGCGCTGTTACAAAAAAGCCATGCACACAGCCAAGCGAAATGGGGTCTTGCCGGTCTTGCGCACCCAACGCGTTTTTTTGCCGAGCGCACCTTCGCGCTCGTGCGGACGCGTCGAGTACAAACAAGGCTTTACTCCGTGTCAGCGCGCGCTCTTATCGGTAAAGGGGCACAGACCTCTCCCGAATCATCTCCACCACTCAGCCTCCGAATCCGAAGCACAACTCCGCCGATCCGTTTCCCTCGTAAGCTGATATTAGTATTTAAACATTCTCTATGATAAAAAATGTTTTAAAAAATATTTTAATATTTTACGGTTTAACGCACGGTTTTGCCGGTTATAGAGTTCTAATGACGGTGTTCAACTATAACCGTCGGTTTCATGGTTATAGCTAATAACGTCACACCCTCAGTGCGCAAACCAAAGTAATACTAGGCCTATCCACCGGATGAAGAAGGGTTGGCTCTTAGTCTCCACAGTAGCCTACATAAAATATTCATTTTATTTTATTTATTTTTCGTGTTCGCATTTATGAGGAAAAAACAATGTTATATGGACGTGTTCTCCATTACGGACGCGACGCGCTCTGAAAGCGGCACTAAAAGATGCTTTAAAACTTTCACAGAGACATCAAACAGAAAGCACTTTAACCTGAATTTTAAACTTTCTTTAACCTGAATTTCGTTTTGTATTAATTGTATCTTAATTTTAATCAATGTTTCATCAACTTTAATGACTTTAACAGGATTTAATAAATAGGCCTACCGAACCGAAACTCAGCATATAAGGTAGGCTACCCTACTTGCCTCACATGTCTACTTTTAAACAGAACAATTCAAAACGAAAGAAAACAGACTACAGACTGCTCTCTGCTTATGTAATCCGTATGAAATGTGCATTTCTCTCTGGCGTGTTCACTACTGAAGATCGCGAGTCAGCATCGTCAACTTCATCTTAGCCGACAAAGAAAACACTTGTTTATTAATAAACAATTAAAATATCTCCTTGCTATATTTTTTACATATTCACTTTACTTTACTTTACTTTACATTACTTTTGCCGGTTCTTTGTGACAGCTTTTAGGTGCTTTATTAGCAGCGGCACCCTTACATGTTACACGAGTCGCCACCGCATCACCGCACCCACCAGAATAGGCCTGTATATATACAATTCTGGCTATATATAAAAATCTGGCTATATATATATATATATGTTGCCCCCTCATTTAAAGACGGGACCCCCCAAAAATAAAATTCTGGCTACGCCCCTGACGTCAACGCTCACATTCTCCGAGCCGAAATACAAGCTCTGCTAGCAAAGAGCACTGTGGAGGAAGTCCCCATGACCCACACCGAGTCAGGCCTTTACAGCTCCTTCTTCCTCGTCCCCTTGTTGTGTTCCGTCTTCCGGTTTGTATTTCCACAGCATGATGGTAAGATGTTATGGATTTATGTATAAATGTCTTGTTTTAAAATCTTCCTAGTCTACTGATATTTGTTATGACATCCACTTCAGACATTACAATGCTCATGATATCTCATTGTGTAACAATAAGTAAATCCACTTCACCAGCTAATTACTCTTTGACAGCGATGCCATAGAAATATACAGAGTTACAGCAAAAACAGAAGTTTTCAATTCGATTCAATTCGAAAGATGGCTGCGTACTTGTGTCTTTGCCACATGGGGTTATATAGACGTTAGATCTGATCAGGTGGGTTTGCGTCACGGCTGCTGGTCTAAGTTACTGAATCAGCCTCCAATATTTCACAGCATGAGCTTTCCGGATGAATTAAAGAAATAGCTGTGCATTGTTCCCAAAATCATTCACTGTTTCGAAGCACACGAAAAAACCAAGCGCTAGTGACACCTGCTGGTCGAGACTATATAACTGCCACAAGAACAGTTAAAACATGTAAACATCTTTTACAAACCAAAGCAAATTAGCTTCTGGTTTGGCCAGACAATTAACATCTCTGAACAGCTCTTTAGTATGAGTTTGTGTCTGTTAGCAAGGTTTTCGAGGAAGCAGGAAGAGCAGCTTTTGGTTTATATATTGCAATTTCCTCCTCTTCACCAGAGGTTTTCTTTTACTCTTCTGACCATTAATGGCATTTTCAGTGTTTCACTGCTCCGCTGGACAACTGACCTCGGGTCACTGAACACTTGCTGAGCTCTTTGCAAAGCTGATGGTGGAAGGGCCGGGAAAGACCATGTCAAGATGTATAGTGAAAAAATTACTTACATTTTGGTTTATTCCCTCCTAAACCAATTACGCCACTTCAGAAGACATGAATTAAATAACTGGAGTATGAATTACATTATTGCAGTGTTGTGTGATTTTCATAAGCGCCAATGTTTTGGTCAACATTGGTTGCGTTGTATGGACTATGTTTTCATTTTGAAAACATTTTAGGTTATATTTTGACTCGATTTCCTTTAAGACATGTCAGTTCCATCTAACTAGTCACGAGATTTTGGAGTAAAAGGTGAAGAGCCTGAAAAAAATAGCCCCAGTGTATTTCAGGAATGTTCACAGAGATGTCGACATCTCCGTTTATCATTCCACCAGTGGAGAAGCTCACTGGTGGTGGTGATGGCGCAGTGGATAAGACACATGCCTTTGGTGTGAGAGACCCGGGTTTGAATCCACTGTGAGAAACCAATGTGTCCCTGAGCAAGACACTTAACCCCTAGTTGCTCCACAGGTGTGCGACCTCTGACATATATAGCAATTGTAAGTCGCTTTGGATAAAAGCGTCAGCTAAATGAAAAAATGTAAAATTGTGGCTAACTGGTTTCATAAACAACATGTGATTGTTTTATTTTATTTTAATTATACAAAGTGCAAATCCTCATAAAGAAAATGCAAATATCTCCCGTCCAATCCAAGAAGCCACTATCACTTGCTTCAACCTTTTTTACTACCAGACAATACTCCCAAGTTGCTGTTTGCATGAATGTTTTATTTACAGGAGTCACTTTAGGAGAGAGAGCGACTTAAACAATAACACTCATATTTTTATGTCAATGAAGGCATAAAAATGGAAAGGTTACATGTTAACTTCTATGATTGTTTCACCTCATATCTCTAAGCATAACTGGTCCTATCCCTATTTTTCCCCCATCAGAACAGGCACAGTACATTTCAACAATTTGGATTGCAACAAAAACTTTGAAGAACACACACACACACACACACACACACACACCCACAAAGAGATAATTTTAAGAATCGGCAGCTTTGAGTTTGTTTTCTTTGGGTCTGAGGTCATGTGGATATTTACAATCTGTGGCAAGGTTTCAATAGCCTGGCTGCGCCATCCTACGTAGGGCTGTCGCGGTGAAGGAATTTCCCTTGCGGTAATTTTGAGTGGCTCAATGAATATCAACCGCGATATGCGGTTTTACCGCCATTTATTTATTTATTTATTTTTATTTTTATTTATTTGTTGCAATATAAATACGTGTTATGATGTGGTCAGCATACACAAAAACAATGTAACCAATGTAACCGAAACTAAACAGCATCTCTGCGCATTGAAAGACTGTCACTCAGCGCGCAGTTGTTACGCCAATGGACTGTCTTTGATTGAGTCATTAAACCGTTCATTCAACGAAAACGTTCAAAAAAGCTGATTCCTTAAATGATAGATGTAATGAAACAAGGTGTTAATTATTTTTTAACTTTGAGCTCCACTTTTCAAGGCTCAGCTGGCCAGCAATGCTTCACTTTTGGGCAAAGCTGAAGCAATGCTTCACTTATGCTGGGTACACACCCAAAGATTTTTTACATCTTATAAGATTTTCAAAATGTGAAAGACCACACACATGAGGAGAAAAAATCCCAAATTTAACCGTTTTGCTCCTACAGATTTTCAACCAGATTCTCGAATGTGAACACAGGAAATCGCGCAAAATCTCGTGAGACATCAGAATAATCAAGGCAGACCATAACCACAAATTAACCATAGTTTTGCACAAAAAAAAAATTCTAACTATTTATTTGGTTATACAAATGTTCAATACGCCTATAATAAAAACATGGTTAATTTTCCGTCTCTCTCTCTCTCTAATATTGCAGAAGCTATTTCTGACCAACTCTTCTCCTTGTCCAATCTATTATGGTAGCTTTTACACCACACGTTGTACAAACATTTGTGCTGTTGCCACAAATCAACAAGCTGATCCTCCATCTCTGCTGTCCACATCAATTTCACTTTGTGCTGCGCCATGACTGCGTTTGTTATGCTTCCGTCTTCCGTCATCTCGCTTTCTGATTGGATATTGTTTCGTTTCACGTGATAATCTCCAGAGCGAGCGCGCGTTTGTCCTCGGGGTTCCCCCCACACATCAGGATTTCCGATCGTAAATATTCAACATGTTGAATATTTACGATTCGCGATCGGGGCGCCTCCGACGTTCTTCCGAGCAGGTTCGGACACTCTTAACACATCTCACACCAAGGGAGAATCTGATAAGATAATCTGTAGAACCATCAAGATAATCGGGACATAGCTAGGATTGTCGGAAGGGGGGAAATCGGCCCAAAATCAGCCCGATTATCTTTTGGTGTGTACCCAGCATTAATAGAGACCAATGGCATTGATTCAATGCGTGACTCGCTGCTTTCCCCCCACGGCTTCCTCACGCTGTGTAATGCTGACCAGCGCTGACGCCATTCATGGTAAATACCCTTACACGTTAAAAGGATGATAGCCTACGACAAATATTACGCTTTCCTTGGAAACGTAACCTTTTCACGAATATACACGACTTGACTTCAAAGACAGACGCAGGTAATCGCACGCGCTCAGTCGATCACATTCACTGTCTGTTTAGGCTTAAGTCCAAATCCACGAATCCTCTGTACAAATCACCATGATAAACAGTCTTGTTATCATTATTAACTGATTTAACATTCAATACACATGGTACGAACTACGAAGGGTGGCCTTATGAAAAAAGAAAACGCGGTTTGCGGTTGCTGCGGTTACTTGCATTCCTCTGCGGTTGGCCTAGCGCGGTACTGCAATATTGCGGTTATCGCGACAGGCCTACTCCTACGCACTTCCGCTCAATTTCATTTTCCTTCAGTACTACGTCTGGGATTCTGCTGTAAACTTTGGTTCCCTTTCGAGGGAACGAGACACTGCGTCGTTGAAAAACGACTCTTTGGGGACACTCCCTTAGCGTGCGCCTCTGAAGTATGAATGAAACTAATCCAATCCTGATTGGTGTTGCGTCATGGCGTAACATGTGACGGCACATAAAAGTTACGCCGGCACAAATACACATTAGCTTTCGCTCTTCAGCAAGCGCTCTCTGTGAAACTGTCTGTCTTATTTGGTGTTGTTTTGTCTGTGCAAAGCTTTATATTATGGCGAGTGAACAATACACTGCGTGTGTGCATCCCTGCCCTATATATCTCACGGGTGGGGACACACATCAGTTGTGTGTGTATTGTTTAGGGGCGCAGCACACACAGGCAGCTCTCGAGAGGGCTGCTTGTGAACACTGTGAAGCACTTCCTATTAGAGTGCTGCGCTCCCGCTTGGCTATATTATTTTCTGATGATGGCCAGGCTTGCGATCCTCGCGATTCGGGTCCCGCGTCCGTTGAGGTGGCGCGGCGGCTTAGATCGTGGGTATCGCAGAAGGATCTCGCGGATGAGAACGAGACTGCTGAGGCACTTTTTCGTTCATCATCCGGAGATTCTATGACACTCGTTCACGACGCAGAAGCCCGCGATGCGGCTTCTTCTGCCCGTGACGAGTGCCCGGTGCTCGAGCTATCTGTTTTTAAGGAAGTAGATGTGCTCAGCATCGGGAATGAGCAACATGAGTCACACTCGCCGGCTCATGTTTCTGCTCATGTGGCCAGACTTAAAAAAAAAAAATATATATATATATATCAGCTGGCCACAAAATAAGCAGGATGATCCCCGTCAAAGCAAGCTAGACATGAGATTCCTGCAGCGCCGGGCCTTTCGGTTTTTTTCCCAGATCTTCATAAAGAGCTAGATCCTGGGAAGAATACCACTCCTTACGTATCTCATCACATTCATTATATGATTATTCGAATGTGGTGGGTGCGAGAGAGGCGGGTTATGGCAAGATGCCGCAGATGGAGGAAGCTTTAGCGAGCTATCTTTCTCTTGATGCGGCATCTTCGCTTAAAGCCCCGGCGCTGCCCAACAAACCGTACAGGGACACCTCTGCACTGGTTGGACGCTCCGCTATCACCTTCTGGCCTGTTCTCCGACGCTGTCACTGCAGTCGTCGACAGGTTTTCAGGAAAGGGAAAAAACAGTCAGCGGCGTTCCAACAGTACTTCCCTCACCGCTCTAAATCTGGATCTAGGAGGGCTGGTCCAAGTGGCCAGCCTCAGCCGTTAACCAGCTCCTCCCATCGGCAAGAGCAAAAAGAGAGCGTTGCCTCTAGAGCCCCTCCTACGGGGGCTTGGCAACAGAGGAAGCGCTCTCAACCAAAGTCCTCCAGCCAGAAGGGTGACCTGAGGGCCGTCCTTCAGGTGAAGAGGATTTCGGGAAAGAGGTCCTAATTGTAGTGTAGGACCTGTGAGGGCTGGTACCAACTGCAGTGGTTCCAGAACAGGCTCGGGTTATGGAACAAGAGGTACAGACTCTACTGGAATTAAGGGGCCATAGAAAGTGTTCCCCTACCAGACAGGGACTCCGGGTTTTACAGCCGGTACTTTATAGTTCCAAAGAAGGATGGCGGACTGAGGTCGATTTTAGATCTAATGCTTTTGAATCGTTCTTTGAGGAGATTCAGGTTCAAAAGGCCTACTATTCCCATTATCGTGAACCAAATCAGATCCGAGGACTGGTTTGTCACGATAGATCTAAAAGATGCTTATTTTCATGTCTCCATCCTTCCATGTCACACTATGTGTATGGATGCGGCTCTGGCTCCACTGAGGCTTCAGGGCATCCGTATACACTCAACACTAAGAAAAATGTGTTGGACCCAGCTCAGAAGACTACTCTTCTGGGCGTGGTATGGAATTTCGGTTACGACGCAGGCACTTATGTCTCCCGCTCGTATCGAATCCATCCTGGCCATGGTGTCAGGGATAAAGCTAGGCCAGGCCATCACTGTAAAGCAATTTCAAAGACTGCTGGGCCTCATGACAGCGGCATCCAACATAATTCCTTTGGGCCTGCTTCACATGAGGCTCCTTCAGTGGTGGTTCAAAGCCAAGGGGTTTTCCCCCCCATGGGGAATCCGTTCCGTATAATAAAGGTTACGCGCAGATGCCTTCGTTCCCTATTAATATGGAAGAAACCTTGGTTCTTGTCCCAAGGGCCAGTGTTAGGGGCGTCGTGTCACCGGAAAACCGTTTCGACAGACACTTCCCTTACTGGCTGGGGCGCAGCCATGGACGGCCGCTTTGCTAGGGGTCTGTGGCAGGACCATCATGATTCTTGGCATACAAATTGCCTAGAGATGTTGGCTGTGTTCAGGGCTCTGAGGAGCTTCCTCCCAGACAGCAATGGTTACCACGTCTTGATACGTTCGGACAATACATCAGTGGTAGCTTATCTGAACCGACAAGGGGGACTCAGATCGCGCCCTCTATCCAGATTGGCGCATCAGATTATTTTTTTGGTCCCAAGGGAAAATATTATCTATAAGAGCAATATATGTCCCGGGGGTTCAGAATCAGGGAGCAGCCATCCTGTCGAGGCAGGGGCTGAGGCCCGGGGAATGGAGACTCCATCCAGTGGTGGAGTTGATATGGCAGAGGTTTGGACCAATGGAAGTGGATCTGTTCGCATCTCGAGGGACGTCCCACTGTCCACTTTGGTTCTCCCTCACTCATCCAGCCCCGCTGGGGTTGGATGCCATGGTACAGGTCTGGCCGAGGCTTTGCCTGTACGCGTTTCCCCCGATCGTTCTGCTCCCGGGAGTCCTGGAGAGGATCCGTCAGGAGGCCATCAGTCTTCTTCTGGTAGCCCCGTTTTGGCCGACCCGAGTATGGTTTTCGGACTTAATTTCACTCCTGATAGCTCCGCCATGCCAGATTCCTCTGAGGAGGGATCTGTTGTCTCAGGCGGAGGGCGCTATATTCCATCCTCGTCCGGAGCTGTGGAAGTTGTGGGTCTGGCCTCTGAGGGGGCTCAGTACCTAGATGCTGGTCTATCATCTGGGGTGGTCGAAACCATACTTATCTCTAGGGCTCCATCTACTAGGAGATTATATGGCCTCAAGTGGAATGTTTTTCCACTTGGTGTAGAGAACTTGAGTTAGGCCCAGTTAACTGCCCAATGGCTTCAGTTCTGGAGTTTCTTCAAGATCGTTTCTCTACTAATCTCTCCCCATCTACACGTAGGGTGTACATGGCCGCCATTGCGGCGTTCCATGCACCACTAAATGTTGGGCCTTTGGAGAGGCACCAACTGGTCATACTATTTCTCCATGGTATTTGGAGGATGAGACCGACAGTCAGGTCCAGGGTTCTTTCCTGGGACCTGGCGGTGGTTCTCGAAGGGCTATCCCTGGCTCCCTTCGAATACCTCCAGTCGGCTTCGCCTAGGACCTCACGTTCAAGATAGCCTTTCTCTTAGCTATTTGTTTAAAGAGACTGGGAGATATCCAAGCCCTGGCATTATCGCCAGCTTGCTTGGGGTGTGCCCCCTGCGGAGTTAAGGCCATCCTGCATCCGAGACCAAGCTATGTGCCTTAAGTGCAATTTAACATGGCTAGGACCATGGTCCTGCAAGTATTTCATCCTCCACCTCATGTGTCGGCAGAAAAGGAGAGGTTCCTTGCTCTGCAAGTTAGAGTTCCGAGTATTTACCTTGAGAGGTCCTCTTCTTGGAGGAGGTCGGACATACTGTAGTGTGTTTTGGGTCACCTATTAGGGGCTCCCGGCTATACAAACCATAATTAGGCCTACAAGGTGTGCAATTTGCCTTCACCTTTGGCCGTAAGGGATCTTTCTACTACAGGCATGGCGTCCTTTAGGGCCCTCCTCTCGGGAGTGCCCCTCCAGGAGATCTGTGAGGCAGCCGGTTGGGCTACCCCGCACACTTTTATCAGGTTTTTTAGTCTGCACCTCCCTAGTACGCCTGGCGCACATGTGCTCTCGTCCTAGCTGAGTGCCTGAGATCAGTTTCACTCTAGGGCAGGCCTTTTTCGGTGAGTGGCCTAGTGGGCATTCGTTCCCCAAAGAGTCGTTTTTCAATGACGCAGTGCGAGTTCCCTCGAAAGGGAACGTCTCGGGTTATGACTATAACCCTTGTTCCCTGAGAAGGGAACGAGACACTGCGTCGTCCTGCCACGCCCCTCAATGCCTGAGAGCGGCTTGCTTCATCGCTAGGCTAATGTGTGTTTGTGCCGGCGTAACTTTTATGTGCCGTCACATGTTACGTCATGACGCAACACCAATCAGGATTGGATTAGTTTCATTCATACTTCAGAGGCGCACGCTAAGCGTCCCCAAAGAGTCGTTTTTCAACCACGCAGTGTCTCGTTCCCTTCTCAGGGAACAAGGGTTATAGTCATAACCCGAGACGTTTTCTCCGATCAATTTTTTGTAGGGCCAATCAGCGAACAGAGGGAGTGGCTGAGAATGATGGCGTTGTGCGTTATTTTGAGTTGTAGTTCAGTAATGGCAGCGGAGAAAGATGCGAGCGAAGCCATTAGGTCCGTTGTAGCAAAGCTGGCGAATATTAAGAAGTTAAAGCCGGAGCAAGAACAATCTTTGCTTAGTTTTGTTTTGGCCATGATGTTGTGGCCCTCCTCCCCACGGGGTTCGACATAGGCTACATCACGAGCAAACGTTAGCGATTGGTGGCAGATCCAGAGTGACTCTGGGCAGATCCAATAGTTTTAGGCTTCAATAGAGTACCCGCCTAAAAGGAAGTTAACGATTGTCAATGGAGCGGTGCCAGACTCTCTGTACAAATGAAATGTACGAGAGTCTGGTAGAACCAGGCTAAGGTTTCAACACATTGAACACAAAATCTGTCACATCATCAAACCTTCAGACTGAGGCTCTATGTTGTCAGGCTTGTTTCCAATTTGTCACTTTTCGGAAATGCTTACCTTATAAAGCTAAAAGACAAGTAACCAGCAGTGATGGGAATAACGGCGTTATAAATAACGCTGTTACTAACGGCATTACTTTTTCCAGTAACGAGTAATCTAATTGATTACTCTTCTCATCTTAATAACGCCGTTCCCGTTACTGCCAAAAAATGCGGCGCGTTACTATAACTGATGAAGCTGGGTTTTTTTTTTTTCATCAGACCAACTAGATCTCTGAGCGAGAGGCAAATACTTTTTTTACTGTTCTTCATGGTTAGTGGGCAGAGCACGAGACAAGCGCATAAATGCTGATGACTGAGGTAGAGTAAACTGTCATTGTAAGCCAATCAGAGGTAGAGTTGGGCGGGTGTTCGAAAGCACGCATAGTAGTAGGCATTCGGCACTTTTGACTGAAAAGAGCCGGCTCTTTTGGCTCACAAACGGCTCTTTAAATGACTTTGACTATAATAAATATATATTTTTTTTACATAATTATTTAATTTCTATAGGCAAAATTTGTAAAAATAGAGTCGGCTCTTCAGATATGCGAGCCAGCTCCCGACGTTCACCTAAAAGAGCCGGCTCTTAGAGTCGGCTCATTTGCGAATCGCGAACGACCCATCAAAAGCTTATTCGCGAACGAGTCGATCCATCATCACTAACGGCTAACGCTCATGAATTGCGAACGACCCATCATAACGCATAGTCGGACAGGACAGGACACACAATGAACAACACAAGCAAGCCAGTCAGTCAACGAGAGACAGGTATGGCGACGAGCTTAACAAGCTTAATTTAATTTTGCCCAGTTGTGGCCTCTTGAGGGGCAATAAATATCAAAAGTTCCAAAACATCTATTGTGTTATTTGCATTGATCCACTATATAAACATAATATCTACATGGCATTTGATTGGAGGCTAGTCTCACTTTGTCCCACAGCAACATTTTTTTTTTTTAGATGTGTGTACAATGATTTCATTTTCTGTTAATAATGTATTGTATTAAGTGTCCATTTCATTATAATATTCAGATTTATCATAAATAATTGAACATGCACATGTATTGTAAGTTCCGTGAAAGAGGGGTAGAGGTGGGGTCACATTTGAGCATTTAAAATTTAATTTTACTTGAAAGTAACGCAATAGTTACTTTCTTAAGTAACTAGTTACTTTTAAAATTTGTAACTGAGTAACTAATTTAGTTACTTTTTGGAAGTAGTAACTAGTAACTGTAACTAATTACTTTTTAAAAGTAACTTGCCCAACACACCAGTTTACCTCTATATATTATTTTTCTTCTATATTAGTTCTCTTACCCTCTATACAATCAGACAAGTTATAGAATTTCCTCATTTAAAAGGTTAGTTCACCCAAAAATGAAACTTCTGTCAGTAATTGCTCTCCCTCATGTTGTTCCAACCCCGTAAGACTTTCGTTCATCTTCGGAACACAAATGAAGATATTTTTGATTAAATCTGAGAGCTGGATCACTCCTCCATAGGCTTCTAAGGGATCGAAACTGGTCGGCCCAAAAGTTATGAAAGACATCGTAAAAATAGTCTGAGTGTAGCCTGACTTCGTCATACTCATTTCTAGTCAGAATGTGAGTCTGATACTGCTCCATAGGGCTTTGATTATGAGGCGTGTCTTAATCGAACCAGGAAAAAAACAAAAAAACTCTGCACTCAATTGGATAGACCTACAACCAATCAGGGCAACGCAGTAAGTGAGTATGTTGAGCGACTCATATCAACAGAACTGAACTGCACTGCACGCACTCACGAAAAAGTATTTAAAAGAAAAATGAGTATTAACAACCTTTGCCGGTGTTGCAAAAAGAATTTAAGGATTCGCAGAGTACTTGCAAACTCGAAAAACATTTTTGAACGAAATAGAAAATGTGAATGTATATACGAACAAGTTCTCCGTTTAGGATTAGATCTCGACAGTAAAGCCAACAAATCTACTCGCATTTGTCTGACCTGTCTCAATTTTATAACAGGGTTGGAGCGTGACTTGACTGATTTTAATAAATGGAGAGACGACGAAAGACGCCAGGCTGAAGAAGCGTGTTCATTTGAGTCTTCAGAGAAAAGAGACCGGGAGCCAAAATTATGTTTTAATGATGATTTAAATACAAAATGATGAGTAATTCTTGTACTTGTACTTTGTCTTGTTTATTTGTTCTGTCTTGTGTGGTGTTTTGGACATGAGTCTGGCAAATAAACTGAATTGAGTAACATCATCTAATTATTTATATTTAAAAAATAAACCGCTCATAAGGGGTACAGTGATTACCAGTATGGGTATGGTGTGCGAGTACAGTTGCGTCACCATTGTTTGATGTAGCGATGGCTTTGACGTGAGTTGCATCGCCCTGATGCCCATTTCGGTTGGTTCTTTTACTTGGTCTTCCATGAGTGCGACCCAAGGAGAAACCACAATGACAACAGGCTTTTCATTGGCGTCCCATATTCTTAGCGACCATCGGAGCCAGCTGATAAATTAAACTTTTGCCGAATCCTGTAGGAAGGACGGCAAACACATCTTGACGATCGACAAATGCCTTGATTGCAGTTCTCTTTTCGTCTTTTAAAATTAATGCCCTGTCGATTTCTTTTACGACAGACGCGATAGCGGAATCTATACATCTCAATTCTCCAGCTGCTGCATGTCATCTTTGAGGGAAACCAGTTCAAACCAAGCGCTCTTTGATGACGTGAGGATTACGTAACTGCAGATCATCTGTCCATCATCGTATAAAGCCCGCACTGGCAATTTGATTGGCCCGAACATTTTTTGACTGATCATATTTACTCCTCAATGGATCGAGTCCAGACCGAACTTCCCGACCAAAAAATGTTGTGGGCGGGGTTCGGGCTGGCATCCAGGCTAGTCCGAGTGACTACAATGGCAATCTTAAGTTTATCAAGCGACGAGAATAATTTTTTTGCGCAAAAAACAAACAAAAATAACGACTTTATTCAACTATTCATTTCCTTCTCTGTACGGCCGTGATATTTCACATAGTGAAACTACGCAAAGCTTCTAGGTTGTACGTCACACGCATCACACACATGACCAGCGTCGGCCAATAGTGAGCCTGCATGTGACGTGCAACCTAGAAGCTTTGCGCAATATCACTATGTGTAATGTCGAGGCCCACAGAGAAGGAAATTAATAGTTGAATAAAGTCGTTATTTTAGTTTGTTTTTTGCGCACAAAAACTATTCTCGTCGCTTGATAAACTTAAGATTGAACCACTGTAGTCACTCAGACTATTTTAAAGATGTCTTTCATAACCTTTGGGCCGGCCAGCTTCGATCCCTTAAAGGGGTGGTTCAGAATTTTGGACATTGGGCCTCATTTCCAAGTTAGCCTTAGTGTTATTTATCAGTGGAGACAGTTTTCAAAAATGTTCATCCAGTCGTTCCAGTTGCCGGTTCTTGGCTACCGCGAGTCAGCGGTAACTGCTAGCCTGCCATTAAAAACAGTTTTACCCACTCCACAGTACACCAAAAGCAAATAAATTATAACGCCAGACTATCGATGTAAATGTCTGTTAAGAGAACAATGATAAAAATCAAACTACTCTTGCATCTCAATGATCGCAATACATTTACAGGAACTAGTTTCTCAGCAGCGGTAGAATTTTACTTTGCTCCGGTTAGTAGCGCTGCGCCGAAAAGTAAACACAGAACCGAAGAGCACTACAGTCGGAACTACCTGCACTACCTCTCTCTCTCTCTCACTACCTCTCTCGGTTGCCTAGGTAACTACATATCACTCCGCCGCTCCTGTAGACTGTGCTAAAAAATACAGGGAACAAAGTATAACTAATGCAATGCAATGAGAGGGTAGTTTGATTTTTAACATTATTCTCTTAACAGACATTTACATCGATAGTCTGGCGTTATAATTTATTTGCTTTTGGTGTACTGTGGAGTGGGTAAAACTGTTTTTAATGGCAGGCTAGCAGTTACCATTGACTCGCGCTAGCCTAGCACTGGCGAACTATGCAACTGGAACGACTGGATGAACATTTTTGAAAACTGTCTCCACTGATAAATAACACTAAGGCTAACTTGGAAATGAGGCCCGATGTCCAAAATTCTGAACCACCCCTTTAAGAAGCCTATGGAGGGGTGATCCAGCTCTCAGATTTAATCCAAAATATCTTCATTTGTGTTCCGAAGATGAACGAAAGTCTTACGGGGTTGGAACAACATGAGGGTGAGTAATTACTGACAGAATTTAAATTTTTGGGTGAACTAACCCTTTAATTAAATTGGTTTCAGTTAATTTATTTTTTATTTTTTGGCTGGAACTGTGTTAGTATGTGGGTCAAAGACATTTTTTGAAAGGTTTTCAAAGTAGCAAAAAATAAAACAGCAATTACAATTCCCTCAAAAGCAGCATTCGACTAAGTACATGGTAGATTTCTACACTTACTAAAAGATTGAAACAAACAAAAAGGAGTGAAATTTACACTGCACTTTAACAATGATGATATTTTTTTTTAAGTACGTTGCCAAAACACACCTTTTCTGCCTTGTTTGCCTCACATTAATCAAAAGTGCAGTTATTCCTTCACTGCTGTTTCTGAAGCCTCTGAGGACAGTTGAGAAGAAAGTGTCTGCTGATTTGTCAAAGGAGAATACGTTAACAACTCAAGCTGGCTAGGCTAACATTAATTAATAAACGTGAATTTTTAACTAACGACTAACTTCTTAGAAATGTATGGTAGCAGTTGCTAAGTAATTTAATGTAATGTTACCAGTTAGCAGTTACCAAACTGACTAGCTAGACTAATTTTACAACATAAACACACTCAATTTAAATCAACAACACTCAATCTTATGTTTTGGTAAATACTCTATTTAAAAAGGTTTTATGAATTTGCACTTAAGTTACCTTCGTCTGAAATAAATGTCTGAAAACACAGGACACTGTCAGCGCACGCAGTGACTGAAGGCAGTGGGCTAGAAAATACGGTTCAGAAAAAATATGACATTGAAGAACAGGCTCGAGAGTCGAGACTAGAGACAGTCGTCGATTAAAAAAAGATTCCATTTACAGGTGTCAGGAATTGAAAGTCTTGTGTGATTCAGCTCCAAATGCGGTGCCTGAAATGTCCGTATGTGATGGACGGGCCGGCTCCGATTTAACCCCTAAATTACTGTTTTAATGCAGTGTCAGTTCCTCTGGCCTGCAGCCTGTATCAACAAATTCAAGATGAACAAACAAATGACTGCCTTGTGTGTATTGACCAATCAGTGTGTTGTCAAGGCAGAATTTCAGGCACGACCAATCATATTAAACAGAGACATAGCGAATCATTTACTGGTAAATAACTTGAAATTCTGAGTTCATAACACTTAAAATCTTAATCCAAAAGATGTTTGCTTCCAAATGAGTACATTAAACACAACTGTTTAATTTTTTATGCAAAAACTTGCTATTGTAAGTAATGTTAGGTTATGATAACTTGATTTCTTTATTAATGACAACATCGGGGTTTACAGTGAAGGCACTCCTCTTTTTCAATTGGAAAAAATAGGCTGCATCCGAAAACGTATCCCTATCAGGGAATGACCTCGCAATCAGTAGCCTATTTGCGCACGAAGGTTCCTCACGAAACTGATTTCGGACAGACTTTTGATGCAGCATAACCATAACCTACGGCAAAATAGAGTGAGCTTTGATGAAAAGTTAGTGAATATTTAAGGACTACAATAGTAATTTCTAGCTAGAAATTACATCATAAGTGGAAAACATTAATCAAAAAATTACATTTACACACAAACTGATGACCAGCCACAACTTTCAGAATCCATCTTTATTTTTCTAGTTCAACGGTCACAGATTGGAAAGCACAGGATTGTGGGATATCAAAGGCAGCAAAGGATACATCTCTGCTGCCTTCAAAAACCGATCAGATGAAAGTCTCTCAGGGACAAAAAGTTAAACTAAGGCCTTGTCCACACGGACACGGGTATTTTTATAACCAGAGTTTTTCCTCCTGAGTTAAAAAAAAAAATCCCGTCCACACATGCTCAGTTTAAAAATCTCTGTCTACATGAAAATGCTAACCGTAAAGCCACGTTGGCCAATCAGAAGCCTAACAAAAAGTTATTACCGGTTCCAGTAAGTGGATAACGGCGCACAATCTGACGTCAAACACAGTGGATAACGGCGCACAATCTGACGTCAAACACAGTGGATAACGACGCACACTCTGACGTCCCAAGGCAAAAACCCCAGTTTTACTGTCTACACGACAACACTGTAACCGGCGTTTCTGAAAATCCTCACCCTGGCAGGGGTTTCAAAAATGTTCGGTTTCAGTGACCTGATACTGCGTTTCCGTGTGGACGAACGGCCGAACCGCGTAAAAAACATCACGGTTATAAAAATACCCGTGTCCGTGTGGACAAGGCCTAACATTGCATTCGGACGTGTCTTGATGCCTTCTGACCTTGGAATGTGTCCTCCGAAGGCAGCATTTATCAGTTTCCGGACGCAGCCTCCGGCTCTCCCCACTCTTCTTCTTCAACATGACATCATGACTTTGCGTAAACATACACGCCACTTTCAAGTCAAGTGGTGTGTTATCTATACGCATTTTGAGCTATCCGCGTGTGTGTCAACGCCGAAATTAACCGTCATCTTTTGCGTGTATGTGTACGCCGTTAAATGTCCGAGTGATTCCGCGTGTATGTGTACGCCGTTAAATGTACGAGCGAAGTGAAGCAAAATGTATATTTACATCTGTGGAGCAATATTTTTTTTCCTAGGATGGTAAATGGTAAATGGTAAAATGGACTGCATTTATATGGCGCTTTCACAGACCCAATGGCCACCAAAGCGCTTTACAATTTGCCTCACATTCACCCATTCACTCACTCATTCATACACCGACGGGCGGTAGGGGAAGACTCATAAATGGTATTAACCCCAGTGACGGATAGGTTTAGGGACGGGGTTGGGGTAGGTCATATATTTATACAGTAATGTAACGTTAAGTCAAGGCGTTGATAAACACGCTGAAAAACGATTATGCGTGTTGATAGCACGCCAAAAATGGAAATACGAATTGGCATACATACGCCATTTCATGAGATCAGTCTGTGATGGCGGGTTGCAAACCAACTTCATATGCATACCGCCACCTACTATGGAGTGTGAAGAGAATGAACTATATTCTATATTCTATTTTTTAATCCAGTAATCCTAATAAATGATTGCATTTATCTGTTTTCCTACGTTTGGACCATCATTTAGCATTTTTCTTGAGGTGGATTTGCAATCATTGTGATAGAATGCACAATAATACTCTTTCTTTCTCTTTCATATGCATTACATACCATCATTAAATGTCCCACTGTCTCTTAAACAAACATCACATAAACATTTAATGTTTCCCTATAATGTCTAATGTGTGATTAGAAGGATGGATGGATGGATGGATAGATAGATAGATACTTTTATTAATCCTTTGCAGGAAATTACAGTGTCACGGCAGCTACAAGACAGACCCAACACCATGCATTCACTCAGAACATATCCATAAGTTAAGTTAAAAGACAAAAATCTAAAAAATAGGGAAGATGTTTTTGTGCATTATAGAGTCGTATAGCAGCTGAAGGACTTCCTATACCGATCCGACTTGCACATTGGTGTCACATTAGATTAAGTTTTGAATGCCCTGTTCGTAGAGGTGTGAAGATGACGTTCTCCCTTCTATTTATGTTATGAATGATTTTAGATTTATTTTTACTCCTTTGAAACTTATGACCTGTGTTGACCTGTTTGACATGAGACCCAAAATGTTTGCCATTTCCTATTGCATGCTTCTAAAATTAAATGTTTTCCTGCTGATCGAAATATTTATACCATCCATATTTAAAGTCTATTTGGCCATTTTCTCTGCTTCCTCATTGCCCTGAATTCTCACATGTGCTGGTACCCACATAACACGAGTTATTATTCCTATTTGTTTTAAACTGTAACGGCTTTTAGAGCAGTTACTCTGGTCTTGAGCAGGTAGTACTACTACTATGCTCTAGGGGGCCCCCCAGACTTCTCTTCCTTTAGATAAAAAACAGGGAGAAGTAGAGTTGGGTATGTTTGGTTAGAGAGAAGCATGGCCTGTTAATTCTGCTAATTTCTGCTAACCTTATGTGTAAAGTCCGGGTTGAGAAACTATGGTTTTAAGCTCATCCAAGTAAGTGTTGTTCATTTTGTATTGTAATTTTTTGTTTTGCTGGTTCGTCATCTCATCTAATATATGTGGTATTAATGTTAGCTTGTATGTTGTTGTTTAGAAGGACTTCTTGGATATACCGCGTCCACAGAGTTGTTGTTCTTATGCTACGGGATTGAGACATCTTTCCTTCCATGCTGTACGGGTTCTAATGGGGATACTATTTGATTATTCCACTATCATCATTTGATATATTGGATCAGCGCAGATCTGAGATGTTTGAGTGCTGCAAGGACATCATTATTGCAACGTACCCTAAGCTAACACATGGATTTAATGAAGCGTAGAGCTTGAATTGAACTGCTGGACTTTTGCTCTTTTTTTGTTGGACCATCCCCACTCCTGGTATCACACCAGACAACACGGGTATATCTTCAAATGTTGACTCACTAGTTGTATATTGTGGTGTGACTTATCTGATATAAATATGGTTTGCATTTACCTCTGTGTTTGGACTTGGTTTGAGAGTTTCTGAATCTGGTTAAAATTAATTTTAGTCAATGAAGTCCTCCCTTATAAATATATTTGTGATTCAACCTTCAGAGAGTTCTCCGTTGGACGGTTACAAAACTGTATAACGTCGTCATGATTTCTATTAAAATGTCACTTCTATTTGTTTGCCATGATTATAAACTTCTAAGAACCGCCATTGAATCTGAACATATTACTTTATCTGGTGCAAGTAGTTTTGTGTCTAACCCAATTTCATTAACCCACTCTTTTATTTTCCATGCAAATCCTGGTGTATTCAGTTTCCCAACTTTTCGTAAGTAGTCTACTCCCTTTTGCTTTGTCCCTGTAGGTTAATCCAGTATGCCATAGCTAGTTTTTCTCTTCCTATATAAAGTCTTAGTTCTCTTCTTAAATGTTTCCACCTGTAGTGCTGCAATTGTGCTTTAGCTTGCATGATATCTAATTTATTGGCAGATGCGATTCATACACAATACATCCATAATCTAGGACTGATCGCATGAGACCAACATATATACCCTTTAATGAATGTTTCTTTGTTTGTTTGTTTGTTAAATGTCCCTAACTAAGCTAATGTACATCATAAACAAACTTTATAGTTTATCGTAACTCTTAAAGGGGCAGTTCATGGGTATACCAACTGAGCATACAGACAGTGTTATGATACTATCTATATCATGAAATCTTATAAATACCACAGTACTCAGTGAATAGGTGTTTACGTGCTTAATAATAACCCTACATAAAATTATTGTAGCTGACTGTTTTAAAAATTTTAAACATCAATCAGAAATTATGTGATCTGAATGATTCTATAAAGTAACAAGTGAAAACAAAAAATGGGATAAGCCTCATTTCTGAGATGGTCCTCACTGCAGAACATGAAATCCACGGGGAGGAGTCGGATCCAGATCCAACTCCTCCCACCTTACATATACCTAAACCTACCCATCTCCGCCCCCTGATCCCTAAACACACCCCTAATCCCTAAACCCACCCCTAATCCTACCCATCTCCACCCCTCGGATCTTGATCCGACTCCTCCCCGTGGATCTTATGTACTGCATTGAGGTGCTACTGTCATTTCTCACAAATCCCTTTTCTCAGCTCAGAACAAGGGAGATCATTCCAGTTCAGGACAGGTCTTGAAGCCATCCGTTCAACACAGTCCTCAATTCCTCTGTCGTCATTCGGCTCACCTTCAAACCAAAACCTAAATAACATGTGTCAGATTTTAAGTTATTCAGAACACCAACATTCATGAATCAATTTTAATCACTATGTAAAATAAGCTGGACTAGACGTCAAAGTGCAGTAAAGTAAAATAATTTTCTGTAAACAGAATAAAAATACTTAACAAATAGAACACAGTGCTTTTTAGCTCTCACCCTCGTTTCAATGTTGAATTATCCACCCATATCATATTGCCCTCCTGCTTAATGTCAGATAATCCGATCCACGCTCTGTCGATGACTAATGTAGTTATGAACCTCTGTGTGTGAATAAAAACAGGAATGAGTGTGATTCCTCCCATTCATTAACAGACACTCACTCACTCAAACTCACCTGCTTCTCTTCAGTGTTGATAATGATCAGATCGCCGCCTTGTTCCTTGCAGTACTGCCTGCTGTCAGACCAGCTCTTTGACGTATTGGATATGAAAATCCAACCCAACTGATATTCTAACAGAAACACACTTTTAAAAAAAAAACTGTATAAAGTAAGGGGAGAAAAACAGATCACAAAAACAGATCTGTACTAACCTTTTTCATAAGCTTCCTTTAGTTCGACACTCAGAGATGTGACTTTGTTTTCTAATTCCAGTTTCTTCTGACTCAAAGAGTAAATGCTTCCCTGTAACTGGCTTTTCTCAGAAGTGAGATTATTGACTCTGTTCTCCAGCTCCAGTTTCTTCTGACTCAAAGAGCTGAAGTTTTTCTGCAGTTGATCTTTTTCATTCATTAGTTTAGTGTAATTGTCCTGTAAGCTCTTGATAGTCTGACTGAACTCTTCAACTGTGTTCTTTAACAGGTCTCTCTCTTCTGTGATCATGATGAACTGGAGAACTCCTGTACTGGTGTCGACCAGCTGAAGAACACAAACGAGCCCGAGACACACTGCCATCAACACCAAACATCTACTTCCTCCTGACAAACAAGACAAAAACACACACACACATACCAATTAATAAACATTCAGTCTAAATTATAAGATATAACACCTAAAATAAGAAATTGAAAGGGCTTTTAAAAGTGTTCTTCTGCATTCTTTTTTAATGAAAATCATTGGAAATGAATGGTAATATATGCAAACAAGAACATAAGCTGAAAAAGTAAAAGAGAAAAAAATAGCAAAGCATTTCACATGTAAACATTGTCGTATTGTTCTTAAAGAACAATGATTGTAATTTTATGTAATATTTTTTGTAACATTTCTTATTTCTTCAATCAATTCTCAGTTCCTCCATTTAAACTTCTATCTCTGCTTCAGAATAAATTTACTACTTACTGCATTTTTTAGCTTTTCCTTCATCTTGGCGGCGACTTGGAGTTGGAGGTCCAGTTGTCCCCTTAGTATCTCTTTTTTCAAAGTTTACATAGTAGATCTCTGATTCCATTATATGCACTTTATTACAGATACTGTACAATATGTGTTCACAGATGAGCTGTGGTCTCTAGAATGAGTACCGTTTATTTAAATAGTACTGACCTGCCCATTTTTGGCGGAACCCGTGCAAAAGGTTTAAATGAAATGACGCCCTAAGACCAAAAAACAAAACAAAATGAAACAAAAATGACAACAAAACAACAGTCACCTTAAGGTAGCTATAATGAATTAAGATAGCCAATTAAGCAATAGCTAAAGAGGTGTACGTATTTAATTTAAATAAAGTCCATCAAAGTTGCGTAAGGATGTACGTTTTGAGGTCATTCATTATAACATTACGGAACGAAAATATATTTAAGATCAATATATTATATGGTATAAATATACTTACAAATATATGAAATAATATATATTGCATTAATATATTGAATAATACATACACTGTAAAAACGCCAATTAATAAAATGTTGGAAGAGCAAAAATATTTAAGTTGAACTAATTGTAACAAATCAATCCACTGGAGGTAAGCTGGTTGAGAACCCAAATGCAATTTTACTTCAAAACATAATCAAACATAAAACAAGGGCATGGCAAGGCATGAAACTCAGAACTCAAAACAAGAACCTGGACAAACATTCAATACTAGACAAAGATAGAGGGCAAACATGAGGACTTAAATACACAGACTAATTACAAGACAAGGAACACCTGTGAACAATGATCAGACGAATAACCAATGACACGACACATGGCAGGATCACATGACAAACAGGGAATCACATGACAAGACAAGAACCAGGAACAAGAAACAAAACCCAAACCGTGACATAGCCCCCCCTCTATGGGCGGCTCCCGACGCCAATCAAAAACAAAAAACAAAAATTCAGGAGGGTGGTGCAGTGGAGGCGGTCTTGGGGCATCGCTGTATACTGAAGGAAACTGTCTGGGGTTACAAATGATGAAATTTATGACGCTTGTGGAGTAAGTGGTACATGTCAGTACCCTTTCAACATATCCAGCTTACTATCAAAACATGCAGACCCAATATTATCGATCCAGTCTTCCATTTGCGGTAAAGGATAACTGTCAGGTACCGTTACGGCGTTCACCTTACGGAAATCTGTACAGAATCTAATCTAATCTAAACGAAATCAGGTTTAGGAACGAGAAGACATGGAGAACTCCAGGGACTACAACTGGGTTTTGCTAAATCATTCTCCAGCAAATAATTTACTTCCTGACGCATAATAGATTTCTTGACTGCATTTACGCGATAAGCATGCTGCTTTGTAGGACGAGCACCCTTTACAATAATATCATGCTGCAAAGACATTTGTTTGTTTAAGAACATCACTAAACAGACAGTTAAAATTAGATATTACTTTAACAATATCCGTTCTCTGGTCTATAGTCAAATGATTAAGATAAGAATGAAGATCTTTTATAACCTTTGAGTTGGCTAACCTTGCGCACTGCTGAGGAGCATTGCTAAGCATGACACCATTCTCGTCAGCCCCTGAGATATCAGAAGATGGCACCAGTTCCACGGCTATTGTCGGCTAAGAGACAACGGGCCCTGCAGTCTTTTCCGAAGCTTTTACCTCAGGCTTCACCCTGGCATGGTAAGCTTTTAACATGTTTCTATGGCAAAGTCATTGATGTTTGATCAGGTGTGTAAAGCATATAATCAGTTTCACTAGTTTTCTTTTTCACCACATAAGGACCAAAGAAACGGGCCGACAAAGATGATTCAGGAATGGGTAAAAGCACAAGCACTTCATCCCCAGGCGTAAAAGAAAGTGCAACTGCTTTCTGATTGAACTTACGCTTCATGCCTTTTTGAGCATTTGCTAGAGATTCTTTAGCTAGTGACCAAGCAATATGTAAACAAGCTGGAAATGTACTTACATAATCCAGTACGTTAGCGTTCCAACTCGAATCAGTAGTTAAAATGTGACCTTTAAGAACTTTTAAGGGTCCTCTTACCTGATGTCCGAATACGAGTTCAGTCTCTCTTACCGCGAATAAAACCAAGGGAACTTCCTCATCCCAGTTTCTAACAGTATCCAGACAATATTTCTGAACCATTGACTTAAGTGTCTGTTGAAAGCGTTTAAGTGAGCCCTTTGCGGATGGTATGCACTTAAAACTCTGTGAGAAATTGCCAAAGACTCCAGTACTTGTTTAAAAAGTCTTAAATTATAAATTCATGCCCTGATCACTTTGTATTATTTTAGAATTTAGACACTTTGTATATTGTAGAATTTCTCCAGCACTTTGATAATGGGTTAAGTGATTTTTCTTAATGGAATTGCTTCCGGAAATCTAGTATCCACACACATTATGGTTAACAAGAATTGGGTACCAGATTTAGTTTTTGGCAATGGTCTAACACATTCTACAATCACATGTTCGAACGGCTCCACAATTAATGGTATGGGAGAGAGTGGAGCAGGTCGAATCACCTAATTCGGCTTCCCAACAGTTTGACAGGTACGGCAGTACTGAAAAACGTTTTTGTTTAACCCAAAAGAAGTGTCATCCTATTGTAAGTCTTTGTAATTCCCAGATGACCAGCAAGCTGAATGATCATGTGCTAAACATAAAACATGCTGACGATAAGGAGAAGGAACAACAACTTGATATACAACATCCCAATCTGAATCATTAGTGTTAAGCCCCGTTCACACTACAAGCGACTTTGTCGCTGCAGGTCGCCAGTGGCTGCGCTGGAGGGCGTTCCCACTACTGGTTGCCTAGTAATGTTTGTGAGTGACATTCACGGATGTTACTCTATGTTAGACAACAAATACGTTTTCTTGCCGCTACAAACAAACATTTTGGAAGGAAAAGTTTCAATATAAATGGAATCAGTACATAAAATGCATAGACTATTAAAGATGAACGAGAAACAGTGAGTGCTCTTTGCCATCACGGCTATTTAACTGCAGCAAATGGGCAAATACCGGTCTATCTGGGTTCCCGAAACCATTCAGGCACGGAGTGTCAGTTGTAGCTGTCTCCATGTTCCTGTCTTGAATTCCGTGTTCCTGTCTTGAGTTCTGTGTTCCTTTGTTTGCCCTGGATGACCTGTTTGTTTCATTAAAATAGTGCTTGCATTTGGATTCTCTCTCCGCTTCATTCCTGCCTCAACATTACATTTACACTGACATTCTCTGACTGTGAATTGTTTTGCTTTGAGGAAGTAACAGTATGCAGTGATTCGTTACCAGCAAGGAAAGGAAGAAAAAAATGAGTCAGACAAATCGACCATATTACCCACTTTGCGCAACTGAGCACGAGTAACAGCGCCTGCGGGGAAACCGTCACGGTAAGTATTAGACAAATCTTCTGACTGGCAAAACATGTCTGGTTTATCAACAACCTCTAAAAAAGGCATTATTTTTCCTCCTGCCTGGTCATTTTCAAGAATAAAATCAACGCCTTGAACAGGAGGTGAAGGACGTACCGCCACTCTCATGAATCCCGTACATAACTCACTCTGCAAATGTAGACGATGTAATTGTACCTTTATTCAACTCATTTCAATGCATTGTATTATTACACTTGAGCCACAAATTTATCTTCGGACAATGGTAACCTATGTAGGATTTCAGGGCGAACCAAACATAAATGAATCTTCCAGATGATTCGTTCAAACATAATTCCTGTAGAGGCCAAAGTATAATTCATAGTAATGTGAATAAGAATTTATGTTAAACAGGTAAATCATTTCATTTAGAGGTTCATGTAATGCTTAAAAAATTTAAATTATACTTAAAAGGTTAAACGCATACTATAATTCATGTGCTTGTAGGATTGGTAAAAATAGTGTACTGCCTCTTTAAAAACAGGTCAACTCAGATTACATTATGTTGATTTTCATTACGTGTCTCAGATATGGAGAGCTGTGGAAGCGAACGGTTTTCTTACCTGATAACTGCTAACTTATAGCTATTTCTATTAAGAATTTCTTATTTCATTATCCATTATAATAAGTGTATTAATCAGCTCACATTCCCTTTCAAGGGAACTTCGAGCTGCATTTGAGACACGGTGGGAACGCTCTGCGTGATTGCGTCATGAAGCACGTGTAAAATCAGTCCAATGGAAGCCCGATACGTCATAGGTGACGTCATAGACCAGGAAACTATAAAGCACCCTTGAAAACAGACCGCGCCAGCTTCTGTAGTCTTCAGCAAGCGCTCTCTGTGATTCTGTCCTTGTCTATTTATTGTTGTTTGTCAAGCCCAATATATATCACTATCTATCATTATGGCGAGCAAGCAAGATTATAGACGTTGTGTTGTTCCTTGCCCTCGTTACATCACGGTAACACATCAGCTTTGTGTTGCTGTTTGGGAGTGGAGCATGCCAACAGTCAGTTCTCGAGGGAGCTGACTGTGAGCATTGCGAGAAGCTGTCCGTGAGGACGCTCCGCTCCCGCCGGGCGTTCTTCGAGGAGGACGGTTCGGTTCGCGTTCCCCGCGCGGGTCTCTCTGTTGCCGAGGCACGGAGACGGCTCGCATTTCGGGGTTCGCAAACGGATCTGACAGCGGGGGTTGGGACGGGATCTGCCCTTTCTCAGCTTTCACATGCCAGATCTAGTGTGCTGCGATTTCCAGTTCCGAGGAATTGGTATCGTTAGTATTTTGTTTAAAAAGAAAGAGAACAAAACAAATACAAATCTTAAGAAAAAGGCAGATGTTTGAGTTTTCAATGAATAAATAAGTCAGCTCATAACTCTGCTGAATAAAGAGGAGCTTTTAAAAAAAAAAGAAGAAGAAAAAAAAGGAGGTTTTATCTAACTGTTGCCAGTTAAATATTTACTGGCCAGCTGAACATTATGAGATTGAAAATAAAGAAGAGTTTGTTAGATGAACTATCTTAAAACAGGAAAACTCTGTATCTCAGCCTCCTCGTCGGGGACTGCGTTTTTTTCCCTATCTCCTCACTGAGGTGTCGAGATCGTGGAATAAACCGGTTTGTATTGTATGTGTTTAATCCCCAGATGTCTAAATATTAATGTTTGGGTATTAAGTATCATAGTATGACAGTGCCTCGGGTTAAAGAGACGCTTGCGAGCTTTCTCTCTCCCGAGTCGGCGTCATCGTTATTAACCACGACGTTACCCACCAGCCATCTTAAATAATGAATAATTTTTTATTAGGCAACGCTGGTGGGTAAAGTATATAAGGACATGGATGAATGTGAGGGGCGACTCTCTGAGGAGGGTCGCAGCGCTGCCAGTTCGGTTGTTTCCTGCTGGTGGCCGCAGAGTGATATATAAGTATATATATATAAGTTTTTTCTGATATAAAGATAAAGGAAAATAAAGATATAATTATGTCTGTTCTTCTGGACGCTCCGCTTTCAAGAAAACTAAGAAATAAACCATTCAGCGCCGTTCCAGAGGTTTCTTCCTCACCAATCTAATGTTCCTGAGACAGCTGGGCGGGAGCAGTCTCGGCCTATTAAGCTCCTCTCAGCACAAAGTGCAAAACAGAGCGTCGCCATTCGGCTCCTCCGCAATTGAATCGGTACCTGGGTGGCGGTCGCAGTCTAGCCAGTTAGAGACATTCAAGATCTGAGGACTGTTTTATCTCTAAAATAGCTTTGACAAAGAAGAAGCCCTGACGCCGAGGCGATCAGGCTTCTAAGGGTGGTCCCCTCTGGGGTAGGGACGGTTTTGAGAAATCGTTTCTCCTCAGCGCCCTTTGGGGTGCGACTCTCTGAGGAGGGTCGCAGCACTGCCAGTTCGGTTTCCCTGCCGGTTCGCCGTTTCAGGGCACCAAGGTGTCAGTGTCCCCAAACGGGCCTTCAAATAAGAAAAAAGAAGAGCAGTCAGTTCGGTTTCCCTGCCGGTTCGCCGTTTCAGGGCGCCGAAGTGCCTGCTTTTTTCAACGATCCTCTGAGGAGGGTCGTAGGAACTAAGGTAGTTAGAGGTAGGCAAGATCTGAAGACTGTCATCATCTCTAATAAAGCTTAGACAAGAAGTCCTGTCGCAAAAAACGAGGCTATCAGGCTTCTGAGGGCTCCTCCGGGGCAGGGACGGTTTTAAGAAATCGTTTCTCCTCGGCGACCTCTGGGGTGCGACTCTCCGAGGAGGATCGTAGAGCGGTCAGTTCGGTTGTTCCCTGCCGGTTCGCCGCTTCAGGGCACCGTAGTGACTGTTCAACCAAGGGACGGTTTTGAGAAATCGTTTTTCCTCTGCGCCCTCTGGGGTGCAACTCTCTGAGGAGGGTTGCAGCGCTGCCAGTTCGGTTGTTCCCTGCCGGTTCGCCGTTCAGGGCACCGAGGTGTCAGCATCCCCATACGATCCTCCGAGGAGGGTCGTAGAATGGTCAGTTCGGTTGTTCCCTGCCGGTTCGCCGCTTCAGGGCGCCGTAGTGACTGTTCAAACAAATCCAGAGGCCAATCTTGAGAGACTGGTTCCCCTAGTAAATTTCTGGCAGCTAGAAACTACTGCCACATATTTCTCAGTGGGTCCTGCACACTATAGAAAAGGGTTTCAGAATTCAGTTCGGTTCTCGTTCGCCCAGATTTCTAGGGGTCCTCTCATTGGTGGACCCCGAGCAGGCTTTGGTTATGGAGCAGGAAGTACTGTCACTTCTGCAAAAGGAGCTGTAGAAGGGGTTCCTCCTCCCAGCAGACAGCCATTACTTCATTGTTTCCGAAAGAGGATGAGGGAGGTTTCCGGAGGTTTGCTTTCGGGGGCGAAGCATACCATTATCGGGTTCTTCCATTCGGCCTAGGTTTATTACCCCACACCTTTACAGTATGTGTGGATGCAGCTCTGGCTCTTCTGAGACTCTAGGGCATTCGCGTATTATACTACATCAATGATTGGTTGATCCTAGCTCAATCTGAGTTTATGGCAGTTCGGCATCAAGATGTCGTTCTGTCTCATTATGGATGTTGAGGTTGCCTCTCAACGCCAAGAAGAGTGTGCTCTGAGGACCACTTTTCTAGGTGTAGCGATTCTCACAGCCGTATTGGGGTATATCTAGGCCAGTCACTCACTGTGAAACAGTTTCAGACTGGTGGGTCTCATGGCAGCTGTGTCCAACGTAATTACTTTTGGCCTTCTGCACATGAGACCCCTGCAGTGGTGGCTCGGGACCAAGGGGTTTTCTCCGAGGGGAAATATGTTTTCACATGATCAAGGTCACGCGGCTATGCCTTCGTGCCTCGGTCATGTGGAAGAACCTTGGTTCCTCACCCAGGCCCAGTGTTGGGGGCTTCTTGTCGACGCATATTGCTATCGACGGATGCTCACAAGTGGGGGCGATCATGAGTGGTCGCTCGGCGAATGGCGGACAACACACTGATGGTCTCGTATATCAGAGCAGATATCCTGTTGAGGCAGGGGCTGAGGCCCAGGGATTGGAGTCTTCACCCCGAGGTGGTGGAGCTTCTTAGGGAGAACTTTGGTCAACTAAAGTCAAGTCGACCTTTCACATCGTTTGTACAACGCTTTGCTCTATTTGGTTCTCCCTCACACATCCAGCTCCGCTTGGACTGGATGTGATGTATTAGGTGTGGTTGACGCTACACCGGTACGCATTTCCCGATATCTTTGCTCCTGGGAGTTCACCCTCATTTGGAGTTTGGATACTGTGGGCTCGGCCTCTGAGGGGGCCCGGCCATAAAATCCGGTCTCTCGACTGAGGTCGTTGAGACCATTCTCCAATCCAGAGCTCCTTCCACGAGAAGACTGTATGCACTGAAATGGAAATTATTCTCCACCTGGTGTGGTGAGCGTCAGTTAGATCCTGTTAACTGCCCTGTTGGTTCAGTTCTCGATTTTCTGCAAGATCGTTTCTCTGCTGGATTATCTCCTTCCACTTTAAAAGTTTATGTGGCGGCTATATCGGCCTATCATACCCCTCTGGGGGTACTTCTATTGGGAGACATCCTCTGATTACTCGTTTTCTCCGTGGTACATTGAGGTTGAGACCTGCACTGCACTCTAGAGCACCGGCTTGGGATTTGGCCATTGTACTTGAGGGTCTGGCTCTGGCTCCCTTTGAGCCTATTGAAGAGGTTTCAGAAAAATTCCTCACTTTGAAAGCTTTATTTCTCCTTGCTATTTCATCTATCAAGAGAATTGGAGATTTGCATGCCCTGTCGGTTGCTCCTTCATGTCTGGAATTTGCACCTGGTATGGTGAAAGCATTTTTATACCCTAGACTGGGTTATATTCCTAAGGTCCCAGTTAATGTTGGGGGCCCAATAGTGCTGCAGGCCTTTTATCCTCCACCTTTTAATACCCCAGATCAGGAACAATTGAACCTGTTATGTCCAGTTCGGGCATTGGATGCCTACGTTCACAGAGCTGCCCTGTGGCGTAAGTCAGAGCAATTATTTGTATGTTTTGGGTCACTCAGAAGAGGGTGCCCTGCATCTAAACAGGTTATGATCAAATGGATAGTCGAGGCTATTTCATTGGCTTATGAAGCGGCCGGTCAGCCTTCACCTATGGCTGTACGGGCCCATTCTACTAGGAGTATGGCGGCCTCTACAGCCTTAATTTCGGGTGTTTCCCTTCCTGATATTTGTAATGCGGCAGGATGGTCCTCTCCGCATACTTTTGTCAGGTTTTATGACCTTGACCTCTCCACTCCAGGGGCGAGGTTGCTTGCTTCTTAGTGTGCGCCTAGGACTTCACACAGAACGGGCATTTGTCACTATGGCGTAGTGGGTATGGGGTTCCCACCGCGTCTCAAACGCAGCTCGAAGTTCCCTTGAAAGGGAACGTCTCAGGTTACGTATGTAACCCTGGTTCCCTGATAGGGAACGAGACGCTGCGTTTGCCTGCCATACTTCCTGCATACCCTGATCGACTTGCTTCAGACTTTTCAGAAGCTGGCGCGGTCTGTTTTCAAGGGTGCTTTATAGTTTCCTGGTCTATGACGTCACCTATGACGTATCGGGCTTCCATTGGACTGATTTTACACGTGCTTCATGACGCAATCACGCAGAGCGTTCCCACCGCGTCTCAAACGCAGCGTCTCGTTCCCTATCAGGGAACCAGGGTTACATACGTAACCTGAGACGTTTTCTTTTGTAAATCGGAAACCAAGGAATAAAAACCTGCTTGACATTAGACAACGAGCCTTTGGAGAGGTTTGCGGAAAGTGGAACATGAATGAAGGTTCAACAAGTGATCATGCACTGTGCTAGTGGCCGGTGAGTGCTAAGTGGATTGCTAACGGCCTCAACGAGTTCGTTGTTGTTGCTGCGTGACTGTTGCAAGTGGAAACTGTAAAAAAAAAAAAACGGATCGACTATCAAAGCAATCATGACGGAGACAGGAACAGAAGCCACGGTAAGCCTAACTGAAGAAAAACGAGTGGTTAAACCGACACTTAAAGCATTGGAATATTGTCTGCAAACAAAAATAAGTTCCAGAAGAGCTATACTAGGACAACTTACTGTGAAAAAGAACGAATTGCATGCTTTAATGGATGATGATGCAAATGTGGAAATCATTGCAAAGGAATTTTTGGCCAAGTATGAAACACTGATAAAGGAATTCAGAAAAATAAATGCTGACGTTAAAGACTTATTCTGCCAGATTGAATGCGTAGAGAATTTGAACACAGATCAAAGTGATTGGTTTGAGCCAAGAAATAACGAGCACAGAGAATTTGTGCAAGAAGTGAATGCATGGATACAGAATTCAATAATACGCAGAGAAGAAGCTAACAAGGTTAGTGAGCAGATACATCCTGAAGATAGTGTGTCATTCACAGCCAGTAAGTCTAGAAAATCTAAGTCTGTTTCTGCTACTTCTACAACATCGTCTGCTCATGCTGAACGCTTAAAGGTTGAATTAGAGAGAGCTGCTTTGTTAGCCAAGTCAGCTACATTGAGAAAAAGACACTTTGGAGGAGCAGGAACTACAGCTCAAGGTTGAAAAAGAACAGTTGGAGCTGCAATCAGAGCTCGCTGCAACTGATGCACGATTAGCCGTGTTAAGAAAATATGATGTGGTTCAGGTTCAGATGTGTCAAGTAAAACCAAAGGCAGTAAGGTGGAAATATTGATGTCTGCGCCAAGGAAACGTGATGTCAGCCAAAGTAAGAGACGCGTAGCTAGCTGTGGAACTTTGCATAGCCACACTAGTGAAAGAGGCGCAGATGCGATGCGAGCTTCTGTCACTTCAGATAATTTGGTTACTGTCATGCAACGGCAAAATGACATCACTGAAAGCTTAATAAAACAGCAAAGGCTATCTACATTGCCATCACCGAACATTCCAGTTTTCAAGGGAGATCCATTAGAATATCGTCTCTTCATGAGAGCCTTTGAGCACCGCATAGAAAGCAAGACTGAAAACCGCAAAGATCGGCTTTACTATCTAGAACAGCACATAAACGGGCAGCCTAATGACTTAGTGCGTAGCTGTTTTCATATGGATCCAGATCAGGGATACCTTGAAGCCAAGAGACTGCTAAAGGAACGCTTTGGTGATAAATATAAGATATCCATGGCATACCTTGATAAGGCTTTAAACTGGCCTGTCATTAAAGCAGATGACACCAAGGCACTTGAAGCATACGCCCTCTTTATGAAAAACTGCAATAATGCAATGTCGGATCTGGAGTACTTAGAAGAGATGGAAAATACCGCTAACATGCGCACGATCATCTCAAAGCTCCCATACAGGCTGAGAGAGAGATTCAGGAGTGTCGCCATAGACATTCAGAAAAAACAAGATCGGCAGACAAAGTTCAAAGACGTAGTGTCATTTGTCAACACACAGGCTGAAATGGCAGCACACCCTGTGTTTGGTGAAATCTCAGGACAAACAAAGCGCCAGACTGAAAGGTCAAGTGGAAAGAAAAACATCACAACGCTAGCCACTGAAGTAAAATAACAGAAAGTTGAGAAAGATTTTGCTGGTGCTGGAAACAAGAAAGCTCATGAGAAGGGAACAAGCATGGACAAAGCCTTCAAGAAACCTTGTATCTTCTGTCAGGGAGATCATACCATGGAACAGTGCAAGAAACTCCAAAGAAAGCTGCACAAAGAAAAGCTTGAATTCCTTAGGAGCAAAGGACTTTGTTTCAGTTGTTTTATAGGAGGACACATGAGTAATGCCTGTGAAGAAAAGAGCTGTCAGATATGTTCAGCGACACACCCTACGCTCTTACACATAAAGCAGAAATTTAAAGACTTATCAAAGGAAGAGGCTTCACAGGAAGAGCAGAAAGAGGGGTTTCCAAAGGAAGAGCAAACCGTTGTCAGTGGATTTGTGGATGCAGGGGAAGCATGCTCTCAGACAGGGGTCGAGGGTACAGGTAGTGTCCTCGCCATTGTTCCTGTGAGAGTAAAGGCAAAGAAAGGCAACAAGGTACTGACTTGTTATGCATTCATGGATCCAGGAAGTAACGCTTCCTTCTGCACTAACAAGCTGGCAAACGAACTTTATCTGCAAGGAAAAAATGTGAACATCCTACTCACTACTATGGGAGATCAAAAGACAGTCTCATGCAAAGCTGTATCAGACCTAGAAGTGAGTAGCCTAGAAGGTGACGACTTTATCAAGCTTACAGGTGTTTTCGCACAAAAGGTTATCCCCGCAAGTAAAGAGAACATTCCAACCCAAGAAGATGTGGATAGGTGGCCACATCTACGAAGTGTACGAATTCCATCGATCAACGCGGATATCGGTCTTCTGATTGGGACCGATGTGGCAAAGGCTTTGGAGCCAGAAGAGGTAATCCACAGTGTCAAGGACGGACCGTATGCAGTACGCACAGCTTTGGGATGGACAGTAAACGGACCGTTGCGTGAGAACAGCTGAAGCTGGACAAAGAATGGATACCCGCAGATCCAGATGAATCGGATCTCAGTGGCTCGACTCGAGGACTTGTGGACTCAGCAATTCAAGTATGATTTTCCTGAGAACGCTCAAGGAGAGCAGTTAGAAATGTCTAAAGAAGACCAACTGTTTATGGACAGAGTCTCTAAATCGGCAAAGCTGGTCAACGGCCACTACTCTGTTGGTCTGCCGTTGAAGAACAAGGATGTGAAAATGCCAAACAACAGAGCAATGATAGAGCAACGAGCGCTCAACATGAAAAAGAAGCTTCAGAAAAATCAGACGTTCAAAGAGGACTATGTCAGCTTCATTAATGAGGTGATAAAGAAGGGCTACGTTGTAAAGGTCCCAGATGAAGAACTAAAAAGGAGTGACGGAAAGGTGTGGTTTATTCCGCATCACGGTGTCTACCACCCTAAGAAGCATAAAATGCGAGTGGTATTCGACTGTGGCGCTACATATCAAGGAACCACACTCAATGAACAATTACTGCAAGGGCCTGACTTGACAAGCAGTCTGGTTGGTGTCTTGACTAGATTCCGTCAAGAGCGAGTCGCAGTCATGGCGGATGTGGAATCGATGTTCCACCAGGTCAAAGTCCCACCAGAAGATGCTGACCTCCTCAGGTTTTTGTGGTGGCCGGACGGCGACACCTCAAAAGAGCTGCAAGAGTACAGAATGGAGGTACACTTATTTGGAGCCACCTCCTCACCAAGTTGCGCCAGTTATGCGTTGAGAAGGTGTGCCGAGGACAACAAGAACATGTTTGATGCAGCAGTAGTGGATACAGTCTTAAAAAAAATGTATGTAGACGATTGTTTGAGATCAGTTGCCACTGAACAAGAAGCAGTCAGACTATTCCAAGACTTGAAGGCCATCTGTCAAACAGGAGGTTTTAGACTGACAAAATGGACGACGAACAATCGAAATGTGTTAAGCATTCCACTTGTGGACCGGGCAACAGAAGTCAAAGATTTCGATCTTGACCAGGATTCACTCGCCATCAAGAGAGCTTTAGGAGTACAGTGGTGTATCCGGTCAGATCAGTTCAAGTTCCATGTACACATAGAGCAGAAGCCTCTCACAAGGAGAGGTATCCTGTCTATTATGAGTTCAGTTTACGACCCACTGGGAATGTTATCGCCAGTCATATTGCCTGCTAGAAACATCTTACAAGAATTGTGTAGACAAAGAACAGGCTGGGATGGCACTGTGCCAGAACACTTCGCACAACAATGGACAGAGTGGACTGAAGAACTTCAACAGCTCACTGACTTTGGAGTGGATCGGTGCTTTAACCCCCTGGGGTCGGCTATCGCGCCGGCGCGATTGTCTCGCTTTTTTTCTTATCAGTGTAAAAGAGACTCAAAATACTCGGTTAATTTTGATCTTACATATAAGTGTTGTACATCATTAGATCCTGTTAAGTTTCTATTTTTTTTGTGGATACTCACAATAAAAACAAAGTGTTGTGCTTTTCACCAAATAAAGAAAAACAAACATGATGCGAGTTCTGCGTTCTCTCTGTCAGTGAAGTCCATTCTGAAACGCGTCCTAAGATTAACTGTAACTCCGCGATTACTTGTCACACAGGCACGAGAGGTTTTTCTTTATGAAGCTTAAATTCTCTTCTTTTAAATGAAGTAATTTATATAAAAAACAAATATTCTCAGTTTATGCAATCTGTATGAAAAGAGAGTGCTGTCAGTATTTTTTCCCCCGCTCATTACACTTCATTACGCGTTAATCTGACACGCCCACGGAGGACGCGCGCTATTCAAACGCAAATGTTGAGGCAAGCCATGACAACGCCCACATCAGCCGTTCCACCGCGGCGGTAAAATCTGTGGTGTATTTGCTGCCTTTTACCGCTAAGAGGCGCTACAATCATAGACTCTGAAAAGTGTTCGTTTATTCCGGTTTATTCTCTCTAATGTGTAATCTGCTGCCGCACCGCGCTGATTCAGAGCGATTGAAAGCTGGTAGCAGAAGAATTCAACAAGTGAAATGTAGTTAAAATAATTCATAATCACAATACTGAAATTAGGCTACTGAAATGTAACTGAATAAATAATGAAAACATTTCAACATAAAACATTGCAATAAAAACATTTAGGCTACATGAATGAGGCTTTACAACTTTTTCAGCGTACAGACTGTATAGCTCAGTGATCAACGCAACAACACGAGCTTCGAGGAGCTTCAATCGACCCGAGATCGAATCTCAATGTTGCATAGGCCTACATGTTGTTAACCGATTTTGGCCTACAGCGTTTATATCTTACCACCCTTGATGCTTAAATAGGTAACTGTTTATAACTGTTTACTTATTTAAAGTCAAGAGTTTTGTTTAATTATCATTACAACATAAATTTGCTACATTCCAGAACCGCAGCCGCTGCACACACGACAAAAACTGAAGGAAGATTGTCAGCCGATTGCATCAGAAAATGAAAAAGAAGAAGCTCGTCTTTAGTCTGCTAAATTATTGTGTAATGTAAAAGAACACAAAAATTACTTATGTTTGAAACCAAGTTCGAACATTTCAAGGTTTAAAGTGTCGGGACAGTTTTTTTAATTTAAAACAGGGTTGCATCGGTTTAGAGTTTATTTCTTTTGCGATGCAAAATAAGAAACACTAGGCTAATCTTATTCTTACGACATTTTAAATTCGTATTGCCAAAGAAATTACAGCTAAATTAAACAATTAAAACAGTACAAAACGAAAATTGTCCAAAGAAACATATTTAAATTAAAAACATGCGTTTCTCTTTGCCTCTCTCGCGCTGGAACTCTTTTTAACAAGTTTATTTAGTCTCCCTCGCTCTGATAATACTACTGTATGTCGCTGCGTGTCAGCCATACAAATCACGAAAAAATTATTTAGCCTTTAATTGTTGCTTCAAAGACACAGCATGCCTTGTTGAATTCACCTTACAATAACTTCAATTGAAATTTTGTGTGAAAAAAAAACTTTAAATAGGCTACAATAAATAAACTACAATATTTATTATTTAATAAAATATGGGGCCTACATTTGGACACAGATTTATCCTTACAATAATTTTGCCTGCTCATCAGGCTGGCTATCCGACACTCTCCATATGAAAGAGGAACATTAACACCTTTGTTCAGCAACTGTCCCTCCAACCCCCCACAGGCTATCGGAGTCTGAGGCTCATGACTTAACACAAAGAGAAGTCGCAATTCACACTTAAATCGCTATTCTAGACAGTGTTGATAATGAAGGAATTAAATGGAATTACATGTAGCCTAGTGATATTTCTGTCATAAAAGTTTATTACTAAATATTTCATTATTTCAATAATTGATGAAATAAAACTGGTTTGGGGCAGCTTTTTCCAAGCAAAACTAAATATAATCTGAAAAAACGCTTGTTAATTTGTTGTCATGAACAAAATGTTCAACTCAATATTAAAGTCTACAGGGATCTTTGGATCCTTACAACCAGGCATGCAATTTGTGAATTAAGTTTTTATTTGATTTTGTATTATTCAAATAAATATCGAAACACGGTGCTTCGTGGTAATGCTGCTAAATTAAATAACATGTATATAATAATTATGAACTTAAATGAAACAATATCGCAACATTTCGACAAATAGACATTATTTGATCTGTTTTTACATTTTAATTCAGGGCGATTTAGCCTACATTTAATTAGAGCGAGATTTTCACCCTTGTCTTGTCATTTTCTCATTGGGAAGCGCTTACATTGCATGTTCATATGGATTAGCCTATAATCAGATAACATTTATTAGCCTAAATATTTAGACATTTAAAGGCTTTAGACATAGCCGATTTCTTATCGTGACTGAGCTGAAGTGGCTTTCGGTTCATTTTTGTGACGCGCAGTTCCCGAAGACAGAGACGACAGATAGCCTATAGCTGTTTTTGTCGTTAGCCTAATATGAATACAAGTTTACAGTTTTGAACGATGTAAGCTACTCTACTCTTATCTGTATGACCAAAAAATTACGGAGTCGCATACTAAGTTATTTTAGCTGTAGGCCTAATAATGAGAAAAATAAATTAATCTAAATGAACGCGCCGCCGTGTTTGTCGAACACTAACTCACCATGCCAGAATAAAACCCGACTTTAGAAAAATGCATAGGGCCACTCGGCGTGGTGTGCCAAAACACTTAATTATAAACTTCAATATTTCATTCAAAATAATCTCAACACGCTTTGTGAAATTTGAAAAGCCGTGCATGCATTAAGGCCACTGGAACTAATGAACAACTGAAACGCTGGTTTTGATTTTATTGTTTGTCGTTTAAACGTGCCTGTTGCATATCTCTATTTTATATATTTGATATTGGTGAAGTAGCCTATAGCATTGATTAGCTGTGGAGGGAGGGGTGTGGGGATTAAAATAATTCAGCAGAAGCAGGGATGTTTAGACCAGAAGGAAATCGCAATCCCCCCTGGCAAATCACACTTTACTTAAAACCATGTTTTTAAAAACTCTAGGTTGTAGGGAACAGACCTCTCTGCCATGTGCGCGCACGGTTTGGAGCACAATATCTGTCTCGCATGCACGCTCGCTCTAGATAGATTACGGGATATTTTAACTAATTTGCGGTATAATAACTAGTCGATCACGAGTGGCTCAACAGGTATCTATAGATAAACTATATCCTTCAGGAATTTGACCGACCGGGTTGACACTTCAGCGTGAGAAATCGGGGGTGTGGCGTGAGAGCCTGGAATAAAAAAAAATAATATATATATAGCCTATATATATAGGCTATATATAATTTATTTTTTTACAGAACTGCTTTTGAAATTACGATTGGTAGCCTATTATTATACAGATGCAAAGTCGTTCTGTTGGATACTATTTTTATTTTTTTTTTGTATTTTTACTTAGTGTAAAATGGAAATGCATGATAATTGTATTTTATAAATATAAGCAAAAAAAAAAAACTGTATGGTGTAACAGAGTTTTAGAGCTAGACAAATCTCTTTGCAATAATAAATATAAAATTTACAGCAGACCATGTTTGTGCGGGATTTGAACCCGTATCATCTTGATGATGAACCGTAAGTTCTACCGCTCAGCTATGAATTTTCTCTCTGATAAATACCCAAACGTCTGTTTCTGACATGAGCGACAAAACGTTTTGTCTTTAGCCTGTGAGTGTAGGCCTACTTTAGCCTTTTAAAGTTTTAAAAGATTATATCTTATCTGTATGACCAACAATTTGTTGTAGGCTTATTTGGAAATTACCATAACTTGTAGTATTTCATCCTTAGGCTACTGTTAATAGACATTAGCCCCACTTACGTTTTGCTAAATGTCCCTTTGCGCCACCTGGCGGTCGTTTCGCGAACGACTTTGCAATGCGACTGGTTTATTTTTACCGCGGTGGATGGCTAAAAATGGTATGTGGATGGCTAAAAGGTGTGACTATAAATGTGCTTTTGGCTTTCATTTAAATTTTGATTGTTTGTATATATATATATGTGTGTGTGTGTGTGTGTGTGTGTGTGTGTGTGTGTATAAACATTTATTTATTTATATACACTACCGTTCAAAAGTTTGGGGTCGGTACGATTTTAAATACTTTTAAAAGAATTCTCTTCTGCTAACCATGGCTGCGCTTATTTGATTAAAAATACAACAAAAATCAGTTATAGTATTAAATATTATCTCCAGTGTAAATCAGCTGTTTTCTGTGTGAATATATAGTAAAGTGTAATTTATTCCTGTGATCAAAGCTGAATTTTCAGCATCACCAGTGTCAGTGTCTTCAGTGTCAAATGATCCTTCACAAATCAGTATAATATGAGGATTTGATGCTCAAGAAACGTTTATTATTATTATCAATGTTGAAACAGTTGTTGGTCTGTCAGTTGTACAGTTTTTTTGTTTGTTTTAGGATTCTTTGATGAATAGGAAGTTCAAAAGACTTTTGTAACATTATAAATGTCTTTACTGTCACTTTCGATCAAATTAATTATTCCTTGATAAATAAAAATATTGTTTTCTTTCCTCCAAAAAATAAAAATAAAATTCTCACTGACCCCAAACTTTTGAACGGTAGTGTATATATATTGTCCTTGCATTCTTTCTTGTGTGACACCCCTGAATGAAAGGCTCATTAGTATGCAGACTGCTCAGGTGAGAACTGCCTAATTATTCATGAGGGGGTTGGGCCGTTCCGCCCATCCGCATATTGCCTTTGCAAACAAAAATTTTTTTTTCACAATTTATAACAATCTATTGTTTTGTGTGAATGATAAGGCAGAATGATTTTCAGATCAATTCGAAGCAAAAACTCTAGGCGATAACATCCACTAGTCAAAAGTCTTGTGGACAAATATTTAGTATGTTATTTGTGGCCTTATATTATAAACTTTATTTTTTAGTTTTTTCAATAACAACGCATAAACAATATTCTCTCAAAAATACAAACATGTACATACATGTTGCTCACATATTATGGTAGCCCTGTGTGTGCTATATAGAGTGTAATTTCAACTGTGCCATTAATATGTTTATAAGCAACTGAAAAAAGCACAAATGTCAGAGCATGCCAAAACATCTCAAGGACCCCGAAAACACCTCAGACCCCAGAGGGTTAAGCCACCTGAGTTTGGCAAAACAATGCAAGCTCGGCTGCATCACTTTTGTGACGCGTGCGAAACAGGCTACGGTACTGTTACTTACTTAGTCCAGAAGAACAGTAGCAACCAAATACTTTGCTCATTTGTTTTGGGAAAGGCAAGGGTTGCCCCCCTCAAACCACTAACTATCCCGCGGATGGAGCTGACGGCGGCTGCCTTAGCTGTAAGGGTGGATGTCATGCTGAAGAAAGAACTACAATTGCCACTGTCAGATTCCAGGTTTTGGACGGACAGTACTGCCGTACTTAAGTACTTAGCAAATGAGAACATCAGATTTAAGACATTTGTGGCGAACAAGATTGCCATAATCTTGCAAGCATCAAAGGTGCAGCAATGGAGCTACGTCAACATTTAGTTGAATCCTGCTGATTTTGCCTATAGGGGACCAAAGGTGAATGTCTTCATGAAGAACGAAGTTTGGATTGAAGGGCCTGTCTTCCTCAGTAAACCTGAAAAGGAATGGCCAGACAAGCACGATCACCTAGAAGAGCTCACGGCTGAAGATCCTAAGGTCAAGAAATGCATACTTGTCAATGCTATAACAGCAAAAGAAAGCACTGATGCAATGCAACAACTAATTCAATACTATTCTTCATGGATACACCTCAAGAAGGCTGTGGCGTGGCTCATACGACTTAAGGGAACCCTGGTAAATCTGTCAAGGAAGAGAAAGGAGATGAATGGATTGTACAGTGATCAACAACGGGTGAACAGGGAGATGTTGAGCTACAAAAATAATCTCAAACAGACTTACCTGACCGTGGACAATCTGCGACAAGCTGAGACGGACATCATCGGCCATTGTCAGCAAAGTTTGTTTCATGAAGAGATATCTGCTCTTCGGAGAAAGTACTCCATCAAGAAGAGTAGTCGAATCTTCAGACTGAATCCACAACTTGAAGAGGGAATCCTTCGTGTTGGAGGGAGGCTCAGTCGAGCATCCATGCCAGCTGAAGCCAAGCACCCGATTATCCTGCCTAAGAACCATCGTGTGGCTGATCTGATTCTCCAGGATTCACATGAGCGACTGGGACACAGTGGACGTAATCATGTCTTGTCTCATGTACGTCAAAAGTACTGGATTATTGATTCTTCCTCGTCAATCAGAAGAATGCTGTCACGGTGTACTATCTGTCGAAGACAACATGGGGCATCAGGCACACAAATGATGGCCAACTTACCAAGAAACAGAGTTGTACCAGATGAACCACCCTTCACCAGAACTGGAGTGGATCTATTTGGGCCATTCCACATAGGGCTGGGCGATAAAACGATAACGATATGTATCGCGATAGACACGTGATCGATATCAATAAAAAATGTGTTCGATAAAACGTTCGATAATTTTTTTTTTTTCTTCGTCGGAAGAAACCACAGGTTGCGAAGCAAGTTTGCATTAACAAAAAGGCACTCGCTCGCTGGTAACCTAGCAACGTAGGGAGTGACAAGCTCAGGCAATCATGTAACGTGTCAGTTTGGTTGCGCCATCAAAAAAAAAGAAAAAAGTTTGGTTGCGCCATCGTTGTCTCGTGCTGCTGGGTTCCTCATCAGTAACCGGCGATCGATAAGCAGAAAATGAGTGCCCTTCATCTGCATGCCATGCAGGCTAGAATTGCGAAACATTATTGGCCAATTCGCTCTATTCGCGTTTGATGTGAACACAGCATAATGAACAGGCTCCGATGTCAAGATTGCAATGCTGGAGTGTGTGTGTGTGTGTGTGTGTGTGTGTGTGTGTGTCCGACTCCGCGCGCACGAGAGAGAGAGAGACGCGGGCGCGATCGAACAGTGGAGACATAAAAACATACTCCGTCATTTTGTTAATACAGGACATCAGTCAGTCTGCAAAGTGTTTACAATATTTGTGTAGGCCTATACTCGCAATAAAACACAATATTGTCCTTTTGTCACACTGTATTTCTTGTCAAACTGTAGCCTACAACTGTACACACCGTTTTAAAAGCAAAACATATTTATCCAACCCCTTTGTAAAACAGTCTGTGTGTTCCATCTTTTGGACATTCATCATATCGCATTGGTTTTCATTTCTTGCCCTCAAAACAGAGCACTAATCTGTTTATTTTTAAGTTACACATTGATTAAAAAAGAAAATTAAATTTGTTGGTAGTATTATTTTATACGGAAATCAATTATTTATAATTCTGATGAGAATAAAGTTAGGGTTAATTAAAATTAAGGAAAACAAATATATTGATCTGAAATATAGCAAATTAATTTTAAATTCATTCAGGTACAATTACCAAACATATCTCATATCTATCTTTTTATTAGTTTAATTAATAAACCAATTATATAAAACTATTATCAGTGCACTATAAATAAACTGGTTCTATGCCTTTATTAATAAAACTTATTTTAAAAATACAAGGCTTAAGACATTTATAAAAATGCCTTCTATATTTCTGTTTTGCTTTTCACTCCATTGTACCGAAATCGTACCGAACCGTGATGTCTAAAAAAAAAAAAAAAAGCAGGGGGCACGTACGATCACAAACCCCCACCACCCACGTCCCGCCGCGCCACTGTCACCTTTTTTACTCTGAGGAGTTTGCAGGTCTGATTGTGAATTTAGACTTTAATTATTTGAGTTCCCTTTCGAGGGAACTTAACACTGCGTCGAGAATCGACACTTTGGGGACGCTCCCTTAGCGTGCGCCTCTGAAGTATGAATGAAACTATTCCAATCCTGATTGGTGTTGCGTCATGACGTAACATGTGACGGCATAACCGGATGCATAAAAGCTACGCCGGAACAAACACAAACTAGCTTTCGCTCTTCAGCAAGCGCTCTGTGTTGAAAACTGTCTGTCTATTTGGTGTTGTTTTGTCAAGAAAATATTGTATATTATGGCCAGCGAACAATTCAAAGCTTGTGTGCCTCCCTGCCCTCGTTTCATCACGGGTGGGGACACACATGCTTTGTGTGTGAATTGTTTGGGAGCGCAGCATGCACGGGCAGCTCTCGAGGGAGCTGCTTGTGTAGACTGTGAAGCACTTCCCATTAGAGTGCTGCGCTCCCGGCTGGCGTGCTTTGATGAGCACGGTCAGGCTCGCGTTCCCCATGGTTCTGGTCCCGCGTCCGTTGAGGCGGCGCGGCGATTGAGATCGTGGGGTTCGCAGCGGGATCTTGTGGATGAGATTGAGACTGCTGAGGCACCTTCTCACTCTTCATCCGAGGATCTCGTAGCCCCTGAGAGTGGTGCAGGAGCCCGCATCGCGGCTTCTCCTGCCCATGATCAGGTCCCGATGCTTGAGCTCTCTGCTTCCGAGGAAGTAGATGTGCTCAGCATCGATGCGGATGACCGTGATCTAGGCACGCCAGTTCACGGCCAAGGTTATGAGGAGCTGGTGGAGGTTGTGACTCGTGCTGTGGCCAGACTTAACATCAGCTGGCCACATGATGAGCAGGGAACGCAAGTGAGAAGCAAGCTTGATGAGCGTTTCCTGCAGCACAGATCGCAACCTCAGCGCCGGGGTTTGCCGTTTTTCCCCGATCTCCACAAAGAGATTTCGAGATCGTGGGATAAACCGCACTCATCCCGTGTCTCCAATCCCAGTATGGTGGATTATAGTAATGTTATGGGGGCACGGGATATGGGTTATGGGAAGATGCCTAAAGTGGAAGAGGCTTTAGCGGGTTATCTTTCTCCTGAGTCGGCATCTTCCCTAAAAACCCCGGCGTTGCCTAGTAAGCCCTGCAGAGATACATCTGCATTAATAGGCAGGGCTTACATGGCGGCAGGTCGGGCTGGTTCATGTCTGCACTCTATGGCACTCTTGCAGGCATACCAGGCCGACCTCCTGAAAGATTTGGATGAGGGGGAGGGGCCAACTCCAGAAGATATCGCGGAGTTAAGGAGAGCCACAGATCTGTCTCTTCGGGCCACAAAAGAGACGGCCCGCGCTATTGGCCGCTCTATGGCAGCTATGGTGGCCACGGAGAGACATCTGTGGCTAAATCTATCTGGCATGAAAGAAAAAGATAGATCCTTTCTGCTGGATGCGCCGCTTTCGCCTTCTGGCCTGTTTGGCGACGCCGTTACATCGGTCGTCGACAGGTTTCAGGAGGCGAAGAAACAATCTGCGGCGTTCCAGCAGTACCTCCCTCGTAAGGCAAAGTCCAAATCGAGTAGGGTGGGGCCAAAAGATCAGCCCCAGCCATCAGCCGGCTCCTCACACCGGGCAGAGCAGAGAGAGAGCGTTTCCTCTAGAGCCCCTCCTCCTGGAGCTTGGCAACAGAGGAAACACTCTCAAAAGTCGAAGTCCTCCAGCCAGAAGGGCGACCTGAGGGACGTCATTCAGGCTAGGAGGGCTTCGGGGAAGAGGTCCTAACCGAAGTGGTAGGACCTCTGAGGGCTGTCCCCTCCGCTGTAGGGCAACCGAGGTTGTTCTCGCAGCGGAGCCCTCTAGGAAACGATGTATGTTGCCCGCCGTCCACGACGCTTCGGGCCGCATCTCTTTCCAGCGAAAATATTCTAATAAAGAAAAAGCATCGATTATGGTCACAAAAGCCGTATCGACTATGCCCTGCCGGTATTCCGCTTCAGGGAGTCGAGAAAGATGCTCGAAAAACACCAGAGGCCAGTCTCGAGAGGCTGGTACCCCTAGTAGATTTTGTAGAGGCATGGTATCATCTTCCCAACATATCTGCATGGGTCCTGCATATAATAAAATCAGGGTACAGACTGCAGTTCGCGCGCTGCCCCCCCAGGTTTTCAGGGGTAGTGCAGACTACAGTGGTTCCAGAGCAGGCTCAGGTGATGGAACAGGAGGTACAGACTCTGCTGCTAAAGGAAGCCATAGAACGTGTTCTTCCTTTGGACAGGGAGTCCGGGTTTTACAGCCGGTACTTTATAGTTCCAAAGAAGGATGGGGGGTTAAGGCCAATTTTGGATCTCAGGGTTTTGAACCGGTCTCTGAGGAGGTTCAGGTTCAAAATGTTAACCATTCCTGCAATCGTGAGTCAGATCAGGTCCGAGGACTGGTTTGTCACGATAGATCTAAAAGACGCTTACTTTCACATCTCCATCCTTCCATGTCACAGGAGATACCTGAGGTTCGCTTTCGGGGGCGAAGCTTACCAATATCGGGTTCTTCCGTTCGGCCTAGCACTCTCTCCCCGCACATTCACCAAATGTATGGATGTAGCCCTTGCTCCACTGAGACTTCAAGGCATTCGTATATTGAATTATCTCGACGACTGGCTCATTCTGGCTCAGTCTCGGGAGGTGGCAGTTCGGCATCGAGATGTCGTCCTTGGCCACATTCAGAAATTGGGGTTGAGACTCAATACAAAAAAGAGTGTGCTAGAACCATCCCAGTGCACGATGTTTTTGGGAGTCGTGTGGAACTCGGTTACGATGCAGGCACGAATGTCTCCCGCACGTATCGAGTCAATTCTGGGGATGGTATCCAGGTTAAAGCTAGGCCAAGCCATCACTGTAATGCAATTTCAAAGAATGCTGGGCCTCATGGCAGCGGCATCCAACATCATTCCTTTGGGCCTTCTACACATGAGGCCCCTTCAGTGGTGGTTAAAAACCAAGGGGTTTTCTCCCAAGGGAAATCCGTTTCGTATAATCAGAGTAACGCGCAGATGCCTTCGTTCTCTACAAATATGGAAGAAACCTTGGTTCCTGTCCCAAGGGCCAGTGTTGGGAGTGTCTTGTCGCCGGAAAACCGTTTCGACAGACGCCTCCCTCACTGGCTGGGGCGCGGTCATGGAAGGCCGCTTTGCCAGGGGTCTGTGGCAGGACCATCATCATTCTTGGCATATAAATTGCCTGGAGATGTTGGCTGTGTTCAGGGCTCTGAGGAGCTTCCTCCCAGACATCAGAGGTCACCATGTATTAGTACGATCAGACAATACGTCAGTGGTAGCCTATCTGAACCGACAAGGGGGACTCAGATCGCGCCCTCTGTGCAGACTGGCGCATCTGATTATTCTTTGGTCCCAGGGGAAAATACTGTCTATCAGAGCAATGTATATCCCGGGGGTTCAGAATCAGGGAGCAGACATCCTGTCGAGGCAGGGGCTGAGGCCCGGGGAATGGAGACTTCACCCAGAGGTGGTGAAGTTAATATGGGAGAGGTTTGGACCGATGGAAGTGGACCTGTTTGCGTCTCGAGAGACGTCCCACTGTCCACTTTGGTTCTCCCTCTCACATCCAGCCCCACTGGGGTTGGATGCCATGGTACAGGCCTGGCCGAGGCTTCGCCTGTACGCTTTTCCCCCGATCGCTCTGCTTCCGGGAGTCCTGGAGAGGGTCCGTCAGGAGGGCATCAGTTTACTTCTGGTTGCCCCAAGGTGGCCGACCCGAGTATGGTTTTCAGACATAATATCACTCCTGGTAGCTCCGCCATGGCAGATTCCTCTGAGGAGGGATCTGTTGTCTCAAGCGGAGGGCACAGTCTTCCACCCTCACCCAGAGCTGTGGAAGCTGTGGGTCTGGCCTCTGAGGGGGTTCAGTACCTAGATGCCGGTCTATCAGCCGGAGTGGTTGAAACCATACTTAGTTCTAGGGCTCCATCTACTAGGAGATTATATGGCCTCAAGTGGAATGTTTTTTCCACTTGGTGTAGAGAACAGGAGTTAGATCCAGTTAACTGCCCAGTGGCTTCAGTTCTGGAGTTTCTTCAAAATCGGTTTTCTGCGGGTCTCTCCCCTTCCACACTTAAGGTGTACGTGGCTGCCATTGCGGCTTTCCATGCGCCTTTGAGTGATGGGCCTCTGGGGAGGCACCAGTTGGTCATTCGTTTTCTCCGTGGTACTCGGAGGATGAGACCGACAACCAGGTCCAGGGTTCCTACCTGGGACCTGGCAATTGTTCTTGAAGGGTTATCCCTGGCTCCCTTCGAACCTTTGCAGTCGGCTTCGCCTAAGGACTTGACGCTAAAAGTGGTATTTCTCTTGGCTATTACCTCACTTAAGAGGGTGGGAGATCTCCAAGCCCTGGCAGTGACACCAGCTTGCTTGGAGTTTGCCCCTGGCAGAGTTAAAGCTTTTTTGCACCCGAGTCCGGGCTATGTGCCTAAAGTTCCATCTAGTACGGCTCGGTCTACAGTCCTTCAGGCTTTCCATCCTCCACCTCATGTGTCGGCAGAAGAAGAGAAGCTTCATTTGCTCTGCCCCGTCAGAGCTTTGAGCGTGTACCTTGAGAGGTCCTCTTCTTGGAGAAGGTCGGACCAATTATTAGTATGTTTTGGGTCACCTAAGAAGGGACTCCCGGCATCCAAGCAGACTATTAGTAATTGGATTGTTCAAGCTATTACTGAGGCTTACAAGGTGCGCAATTTGCCTTCACCTTTAGCCGTGAGGGCTCATTCAACTAGAGGCATGGCTTCCTCTAGGGCCCTTCTTTCGGGAGTACCTCTACAGGAGATCTGTGAGGCAGCCGGTTGGGCTACTCCACATACTTTTATTGGGTTCTACAGTCTTCACCTTCCTAGTACGCCTGGTGCACACGTGCTTAGTCCTCGCTGAGTGCCTAGACAGTTTCACTCCGGGACAGGCCTGTTCGGTGCGTGGCCTAGTGGGCACTCGTTCCCCAAAGTGTCGATTCTCGACGCAGTGTTAAGTTCCCTCGAAAGGGAACGTCTCGGGTTATGACTATAACCCTTGTTCCCTGAGAAGGGAACGAGACACTGCGTCGTTCTGCCACGCCCCTTGAGGCCTGAGAGCAGCTTGCTTCATCGCTAGGCTAGTTTGTGTTTGTTCCGGCGTAGCTTTTATGCATCCGGTTATGCCGTCACATGTTACGTCATGACGCAACACCAATCAGGATTGGAATAGTTTCATTCATACTTCAGAGGCGCACGCTAAGGGAGCGTCCCCAAAGTGTCGATTCTCGACGCAGTGTCTCGTTCCCTTCTCAGGGAACAAGGGTTATAGTCATAACCCGAGACGTTTTCCATGGTTGTGTTGACATTTCTGTCTTGGGATTGTAATCAGAGAAAGGTTAAGTTTAAAATAAAAATGTTTAAATGTAATATATTTTTTCTCCTGGTCCTTATTTTAAATGGGTCATAAAAAAATCAATAATTATCGATATCGACCGATATGAAACACTGATATCGTGATACAGTTTTCAGCCATATCGCCCAGCCCTAATTCCACATTAAACGTGGAAGATCGTCTGTAAAAAGATATGGGGTTATATTTACCTGCCTTGCATGTCGTGTGGTCCACATAGAAATGGCAACATCATTGGAACCAGACTCCTTTATTCAAGCTTTGCGTCGCTTCATTGCAAGAAGAGGTCAGGTGAAGGAGATGAGATCTGATAATGGGACCAACTTTGTTGGAGCTGATCATGCCTGAACACAGGGGCCCGTTTAAAGAAGGAGGTTCAACCAACTCTGAGTTAAAACTTGAACTCTGAGTTGACTTACCCTAAAATGGGAAACTCAGAGTTGATTGAACTTACTCATTTCAGCTGTTCTGTAACCGAAAACTCAAAGTTGACTGACTCCGAGTTAAGCGCGTGCACCACAACTATAAAACGCCATTATCAATGGAGCGCAGATATTATGAGTCACCATGGCAACAGCGCCAGACAAAAAGAGGTCTGCATATTTCTCACCAGCAGTACGCAAAAAAAAAATAAAAAATGTAAGTAACACGGCAGCAGCGGCGATCGAGAGAGTTAGTTTGGGAGAAAATAGTTGCTCGAATCAATGCGCAAGTTTATATTTGAATTACTGTTATACAGTGTTGGGTGTAATTACCAAGTAATCTAAATACTGTCATTTAGTTAAAGGGATTACTCTTAATTCTTCTGTGATATAAAGTAAAATAAGATGTCATTGCATTAAATACTGCATAGACTATAGAACAATTCTGTTTAAAACAATAGTGGATTTAACATAACATTTTTAAAAGGTATATTTTTAATGTAACCTTCACTCTCTACACACTTTGGTCAATTCAAGAATAATTCATGCAATTGTATATTGTTAATTTGAAAGCATTAAAAGTGCAGTTTTGTCTCTTTTTGTATTGTTCAAGTGGTTGAGGTTGATATGGGATTTAGAAAGTAATTAGTAATAAGTAGACCAATACTTACTAGAGATAGTAATTATTACATGAATCTAATTACACTGTTGAAGATGTCATTTGTAGTTAGTAATTAATAACTATTTTAGAGTAACTTACCCAACTGTTATAATATCAGAGGTGAAACTGGAAGGTGGTGAATAACAGTATGTTATTCAACCTAATTTTAATTTTCATGTAGGTGCAATCCTGCAGGCATTAAAAGAACGTGGCAGCAGCTGAAAATGAAATATAAAAACAGAATTCAATCAGGTAAGGCTTGAGCATATCATGGTTGTAGCTACCTGACTTTACAAACATTTGACATATTAAATAACTAAATAGCATCCAGTGTTTAGCAGTGCAAAAGCATTTTTGACATAGGTCTAATTAACACAATTAAATGTTTATTCTCATTTGACTTCTACTCAGCCAACAGAAAGAAGGAAGAGGCTCACAAAGATGGAGATGAAGATGCAGAGGAGATGAAGATGGAGATGCAGAGAAGATGGAGATGCAGAGAAGATGGAGATGCAGAGAAGATGGAGATGCAGAGAAGATGGAGATGCAGAGAAGATGGAGATGCAGAGGAGATGGAGATGAAGATGCAGAGGAGATGGAGATGAAGATGCAGAGGAGATGAAGATGCAGAGGAGATGAAGATGCAGAGGAGATGAAGATGCAGAGGAGATGAAGATACAGAGGAGATGGAGATGCAGAGGAGATGGAGATGGCCCTGAGCCTGAATGCTTGTAGGCCAATGGCTGAGGGAATTCCTGGAGGGACTTCATCAGAGCCAGTCACTCCCCAAGATTCAAGTGCCTTCAAAAAATGTATAAGAGGTCTACATATGTGTTATTTTTTATATAGGCTGTTTTTGATATTTCCATATATTTTACTTTGGGTTGGGTTTTTTGTTGCTCCCAACCGATTCTGATGGTAATATCTGTCTTTTGGAGCCTCCTGTCCCAACAGAACCCCAGACAGTTGTAAGTAGCCTACTCAATACACCAGAAACTATGACAAATAGTATTATAAAATGTGCTCAATCAAATGCTCATCTTCACAGGACGATGGGGATGAAGAAACAGAGTTTCTGCTGCCACAGAGAGGCCTACTAGGAAATGTTAATATTGTCTACACATCAAACAATCTACACATTCAAATTTCTTCACATTATTTATGTAGAGTAGCCAATAAAATCTAAGTTTATTTCTAAGTATAAACGGATATTCTTATTTCTCCCCCTGTCCCCAGAGTGTGGAAAAACAGCAGGAGGAAGGTCCATCAACTTGCACAGATAAACAAAGTTCAGTGATTTTCAGTGAATGCCAGAGTTTAATTCTGTAGAATGTGTTTAGAACTACATGATTAACTCTAATCTACTGTATTTTCAGTTGCCAGTTAAGAAGTTATATTGACTTCATCTTATTAAAAAAATTGGAGAAAAAACTAAAACAGCAATGAATAAATGTACCGAAAGAATGAATGAGGTGTTTAAACACCGCTTCCTCTTTAAAAAAGGGGAGGAGACCGAAATAAACTCTGGGTTTACGGAAGTATGAATGAGTACGGAAGTAAACCTGCTCCCGACCAGGTTAGGTTCACAGAGTACCATGGTAACTGACTCTGAGTATAAGTTACCTCTCTTTCAGAAACGGGCTTGACTTACCCTGCTTTCTCAGGTTTGACTTACCTCCCATTCTGAAACAGAAAACCCAGAGTTTCCCTCATTTCAGGGTTAACATACTCAGAGTTTTCACTTAACCTCCTTTCTGAAACAGGCCCCAGGACTTCTTCTTCTTCTCTAGGATTAATGGCGGGTCGCAACCAGCTTTGTTCAGGTGCATACCACCACCTACTGTACCGGAGTGTGTAATTTCAAGGTTTTAGTACTTGGTATTTATAAAAATAATAAAAAAAATAATAATAAAAAAAAACCTATATGATATGATCTAATCGTGTATATTTAAGATATTTACATACAGCTTTGCAGCACTCCCTTGTTTCTTCACTCATCCCTAAAATCCCTTCTAAATTCCATCCCCTCCTTGAACTGCCACCTTAACGTGGTGGAGGGGTACCCGAATGACCATAGGAGCTATGTTGTCTGGGGCTATATGCCCCTGGTAGGGTCTCCCAAGGCAAACAGGTCCTAGGCGACGGGTCAGACTAAGAGTGGTTCAAAAACCCCTTATGATGCACAACAATACAAGGACTGTGACGTCGCCCGGTATGGCGCAGCCGGGGCCCCACCCTGGAGCCAGGCCCGGGGTTGGGGCTCGTATGCGAGCTCCTGGTGGCCGGGCCTCTCCCCACGGGGTCCGGCCGGGCTCAGCCCGAAGGAGCGACGTGGGACTGCCTTCCCGTGGGCTCACCACCTGCAGGAAGAGCCGTAAGGGGCCGGTGCAGAGAGGATTGGGTGGCAGTCGAAGGCGGGGACCTCGACGACCCGATCCCTGGACACGGAAACTAGCCTTAGGGACGTGGAACATCACCTCGCTGGCGGGGAAGGAGCCTGAGATCGTGCGTGAGGTTGAGAGGTTCCGACTAGAGATAGTCGGGATCACCTCTACGCATGGCTTGGGCTCTGGAACCACACTCCTTGAGAGAGGATGGACTCTTCACCACTCTGGAGTTGCCCATGATGAGAGGCGACGGGCTGGTGTGGGTTTGCTTATAGCCCCCCAGCTCAGCCGCCATGTGCTGGAGTTTACCCCGGTGAACGAGAGGGTCGTTTCCCTGTGTGCCTACGGGCCGAACGGCAGTGCAGAGTACCCAGCCTTCTTGGGGTCTCTGGGAGGAGTGCTGGAAAGTGCTCCGACTGGGGACTCTGTCGTTCTACTGGGGGACTTCAACGCTCACGTGGGCAGCGACAGTGACACCTGGAGGGGCGTGATTGGGAGGAAGGCCCCCCCCGACCTGAACCCGAGCGGTGTTCAGTTATTGGACTTCTGTGCTAGTTACAGTTTGTCCATAACGAACACCATGTTCAAGCATAAGGGTGTCCATCAGTGCACGTGGCACCAGGACACCCTAGGTCGTAGGTCGATGATCGACTTTGTGGTCATTTCATCTGACCTGCGGCCGTATGTCTTGGACACTCGGGTGAAGAGAGGGGTGGAGCTGTCAACTGATCACCACCTGGTGGTGAGTTGGATCCGATGGCCGGGGAGGAAGCTGGACAGACACGGCAGACCCAAGCGTACTGTAAGGGTTTGCTGGGAACGTTTGGCCGAATCTCCTGTCAGAGAGATCTTCAACTCCTACCTCCGGCAGAGCCACGACCGGATCCCGAGGGAGGCTGGAGATATTGAGTCTGAGTGGACCATGTTCTCCGCCTCCATTGTCGAAGCGGCGGCTCGGAGCTGTGGCCGTAAGGTCTCCGGTGCCTGTCGAGGCGGCAATCCCTGAACCCGGTGGTGGACACCGGAAGTAAAGGATGCCGTCAAGCTGAACAAGGAGTCCTATCGGGCCTGGTTGGCTTGTGGGACTCCTGAGGCAGCTGACAGGTACCGGCAGGCCAAACGGACTGCAGCCCGGGTGGTTGTGGAGGCAAAAACTCGGGCCTGGGAGGAGTTCGGTGAGGCCATGGAGAAGGCTGGCCTCGAAGAGATTCTGGCAAACTGTCCGGCGCCTCAGGAGAGGGAAACAGTGCCCTACCAACGCTGTTTACAGTGGAGGTGGGCAGCTGTTGACCTCAACTGGGGATGTCGTCGGACGGTGGAAGGAATACTTCGAGGATCTCCTCAATCCCGCCGTCACGTCTTCTATTGAGGAAGCAGAGGCTGGGGACTCAGAGGTGGACTCGTCCATCACCCTAGCTGAGGTCACCGAGGTAGTCAAGAAACTCTCGGTGGCAAGGCACCGGGGGTGGATGAGATCCGCCCTGAGTACCTCAAGTCTCTGGATGTTGTGGGGCTGTCTTGGCTGACACGCCTCTGCAGCATCGCGTGGCGGTCGGGGACAGTGCCTTTGGGATGGCAGACCGGGGTGGTGGTCCCTCTTTTTAAGAAGGGGGACCGGAGGGTGTGTTCCAACTACAGGGGGATCACACTTCTCAGCCTCCCTGGGAAAGTCTATGCCAGGGTACTGGAGAGGAGAATACGGCCGATAGTGGAACCTCGGATTCAGGAGGAACAGTGTGGTTTTCGTCCAGGCCGTGGAACACTGGACCAGCTCTATACCCTCTACAGGGTGCTGGAGGGTTCATGGGAGTTTGCCCAACCAGTCCACATGTGCTTTGTGGATTTGGAGAAGGCATTCCACTGTGTCCCCTGAGGCGGCCTGTGGAGGGTGCTCCGGGAGTATGGGGTCCCGGGTCCTTTGCTAAGGGCTGTCCGGTCCCTGTATGACCGAAGCAGGAGCTTGGTTCGCATTGCCGGTAGTAAGTCAGACTTCTTCCTGGTGCATGTTGGACTCCGGCAGGGCTGCCCTTTGTCGCCGGTTCTGTTCATAATTTTTATGGACAGAATTTCTAGGCGCAGCCAGGGGCTGGAGGGTGTCAGGTTTGGGGACCACGCGATTTCGTCTCTGCTCTTTGCGGATGATGTTGTCGTGTTGGCCCCCTCACACCAGGACCTTCAGCATGCACTGGGACGGTTTGCAGACGAGTGTGAAGCGGCTGGGATGAGAATCAGCGCCTCCAAACCCGAGGCCATGGTCCTCAGTCGGAAAAGGGCGGCTTGCTCACTTCAGGTTGTTGGAGAGATCCTTCCTCAAGTGGAGGAGTTTAAGTATCTTGGGGTTTTGTTCACGAGTGAGGGAAGGATGGAACGGGAGATTGACAGACGGATCGGTGCAGCTTCTACAGTAATGCGGTCGATGTACCGGTCTGTTGTGGTGAAGAAAGAGCTGAGCCGTAAGGCAAAGCTCTCAATTTACCGGTCAATCTACGTTCCTACTCTCACCTATGGTCATGAGCTTTGGGTCATGACCGAAAGGACAAGATCCCGGATACAGGCGGCCGAAATGAGCTTTCTCCGCAGGGTGGCTGGGAGATCCCTTAGAGATAGGGTGAGAAGCTCGGTCACTCGGGAGGAGCTCAGAGTAGAGCCGCTGCTCCTCCACATCGAGAGGGGTCAGCTGAGGTGGCTCGGGCATCTGTTTCGGATGCCTCCTGGACGCCTTCCCGGGGAGGTGTTCCGGGCACGTCCCACTGGGAGGAGACCCCGGGGAAGACCTAGGACACGCTGGAGAGACTATGTCTCCCGGCTGGCCTGGGAACGCCTCGGTGTCCCCCCGGAAGAGCTGGAGGAAGTGTCCAGGGAGAGGGAAGTCTGGGCATCTCTGCTTAGACTGCTGCCCCCGCGACCCGGCCCCGGATAAGCGGAAGAAGATGGATGGATGGATGGAAATTCCATCCCCATCCTAATTCATATATCTTGTCACGTAAGATGTTCCTCTCAGCATCATATTTGCTACACTTCATGATGACATGCTCGACATTTTCAGGCACATTACAAACCTCACATTTATCAGACAGACATTTTGCCATTAAAAACAGCGTTGATTTTAACCCAGTATGCCCAAACCTTAATCTTGAAAATAACACTTCATCTCTTCTACATTTACCTTTGAAACCCTTCACCTTAATTGATTTTTGAATGCTGTAATAATGTCTCCCTTTAGTGCCTGTGTCCCACTTCTTCTGCCATACATCACTCACTGCTTTCCAAATTAATGATTTGGCCTCTCCTTTTCCAAATGGAACTTTCATTATTTCATCATCTTTTAATTTCAACGCTGACTTTGCAATCTCATCTGCTTTCTCATTTCCCTCAACACCAACATGTGCAGGCACCCAAACAAATTGCACATCAATTCCAACTCTTTGTATTCTCAGCATTATTGTACATATTTCCATCAATAAATCATCTCTTACTGTATTTTTGGAATTCAAACTATGTAGGACGGCAGTGGAGTCTGAACAAATGACAACTCTCTCCGCTCTCACCTCTTCTATCCATTGTAACCCTAAAATAATTGCAACCATTTCTGCTGTATATACAGATAATTTATCATTAATTCTTTTACAAATAACTACATCAAACTCAGGTATATATACTCCTGATCCTACATGTTCAGGATCTTTTGATCCGTCAGTAAATATTAACATATAATTATAATAATTACTTCAAATAATCTTCACAAATATCTTCACATAATCTCGAACCAAATATACAATATTATCTACATTACTTTCACTCCATTCTTTCTTCTTCTCAATAAGGTTCAAGTCCACTTTGAGCACAGGATAAATCCACGGAGGAACATTACCCCATACAGTGGTTGGGCCATATTCTATGCTATTTAATCCATATTCTTTTGCTACTACATTAATATTCCAGCCAAATCCTTTACCTTTCATTTGTCGTCTATATTCCCAACAGTCACACAGAACCTTTGTTGTAGGTTGTTCCTCTCCAGATCCTTTTAACTTTATCCAATATGCTAAAGACAACTTAGAACGTCTTAAATATAACGGCAGTTCATCCGCTTCTACCAGCAATGCATTAGTAGGGGTTGTTTTCACTGCACCTATACTGAGTCTTAGAGCTCTGAACTGTATTATGTCTAGTTTTTCTAAAATACTCTTGGCTGCTGCTCCATATACCATGCATCCATAATCAATACACGATCTTATTAATGCCCTATAAATATCTAGTAATGATTGTTTATCTGCTCCCCATTGATAACCAGAAACTGATCTCATGATATTCAGTATCTTTTTACATTTTGTTTCAACCTGTTTAACATGACTCCTCCATACACATTTCTCATCAAACCACAATCCTAGATACTTGAACTCTTTCACTCTTTCCATATTTTGTCCATATAATTTAAGCTGTACATTATTAATCCTTCTCTTTCTTGTAAAGAACATATAGCATGACTTTTCTATTGACATCTTAAAAACCCCAATTATATGACCATCTTTCCACTTTTAATATAGCACTCTGTATGCTATTAGTCACATGTTTGATGTTTTTCCCTCTTTTCCATATAGCCCCATCATCTGCATAAAGTGATGACCCAATATCTTTACCAACATTTATAAAAAATATAATTTATCATGATGTTAAACAGAATAGGGCTTATAGCGCTCCCTTGAGGAATACCATTTACAATATCAAAATACTCCGACACAGCGTCTCCAACCTTTACACGGAATGTTCGGTTAGTCATGAAGTCTAAAACCCAGTTGTATAGCCTTCCGCCAATACCCATTTCATACATTTTAATCAATAGTCCTTCTCTCCACATTGAATCATAAGCTTTTTCAATATCAAAATATACTATAACCATGACCTCTTTCATACTTATCGCCTTTTCTGCCTCATTGCTAACTTTTACCAAAGCGTCTATCGTAGATCTTCCTTTACGAAATCCACTTTGGTATTTGTTTAGCAATCCTCTTTGCTCTAAATAATATGACAATCTGTAGACAATTATCTTTTCCATCCATTTACACAAGTGTGATGTTAAAGCTATAGGTCTATAGTTTCCTGCATTAGTTGTATCTTTCCCAGGTTTACCAAACGGAAGTATCAATGCACTTTTCCAACTATCAGGCATTACACTTTCTCTCCATATCTTATTAAATAGTTTTAGTATAATTTCCAAAGCTTCTATTGGTAATTGTCTAAACGTAGCATAGCATAGTTGATCTTGTCCTGGAGCTGTATATCTACTTCCCTCAAGTCCCATTTTTAACTCATGTAATGAAAAGTCCATGTCAAGTGCAGATTCATCACTATCTTTTTTCTTAGTTACATGACTATTTGTTCTTAAAATATCATTTTTCCGTTGTTTATGTATTTCATCTAAATGATTCCCACTATGTACACTTGCAAACTTCTTACCTATTAGCTCAGCTTTCTCCTTGTTTGTAATTGCCAGATGTTCTCCATCCACTTTAGCACTGGGATTTTAACAGATTTCCTTTTCCCACTCATCTTTTTGATCATTGCCCAAATGTCACCCAATTTAACTTCTCTACCAATGGAGGAGCAGAATTGCCTCCATGCATTCATCTTGGATGACTTAATTATTTTCCGTGCCATAGCTCTCTTTCTTTGATAGTCGATCAGATTATCTTGACTCAAATTCTTTCTTAAAATTCTGAATGCATGATTTCTGTTTTTTATAGCATTTTTACATTCATCATTCCACCATGGAACTATTTTCTTTTTCTCATTCACTGTACTCTTAGGAATGCAGGTTGTTGCAGCACTAATAATCATGGAAGTCACTGCTACTCCGCAACTATTTATATCACCCTCCATCGATATTTTGTCCGAATACTCAATACAAAGTTCTCTGAATTTTTCCCTGTTAGCTTTAGGAAAGCACCATCTCTCTATTACATAACCCTTCTGCACATACATATCAAAGTTCATAGAACATAATATTGGGAAGTGATCACTCCCTATGTTGGTATCATTTTTTACATGCCATTCACATAAATTACTCATATTTACAGAGACTAAAGTAAGGTCTATACAAGAAACTGTATTTCTTGTAACATTAACCCTAGTACCTCTTCCATCATTAAGGCAAGAAAGTGATCTATCCTCGAATAGTTCTTCAACTACTTCTCCATTAGTGTCTGTATGGTCACTTCCCCACAGAGTATTGTGAGCATTAAAGTCTCCACACCATATTTCTCTTCTATCAACACTTTCTGAGATCTCATGAAATGTTTGCATTGATAATTTTTTCCACGGATTATAAAAGTTGACTACTTTGATATTTCCTCTGGGACTACACATTTCTATTATAACACATTCATACTCATTTGGGACATTTACCCTTCTATATGCTAAAGTATCTTTAATAAATGTTATACATGCTCCACCTTGTTTTCCAATTCTGTCACATCTAATCGAGCTGTATCCTGATATAACAAATTCCAATTGAGGTTTTAGCCAAGTTTCTTGTATACACATAACATCTGGTCTAACTTCCAGATCATCTACAACCTTCTTGAACTCTTGTCCATTTGCAATTAAACTTCTGGCATTCCAGTGGAGGATATAAAATACCATAATAATGCTAATCACCTTGAGACACTCCATCATAATTATTCGGGTTCAACATCTCATGAATCAGTTCAGCTGTAACTTCCGTAATCCCCAGTATCTCTATGGCTGCCTCTACTATTGTCTTGATTCTATCACTTTTTTTCTTTTGCTGAATTGCCACATTTACAGTCTTACAGATGAAAGCAACAAAGTTGGTTTTACCCACAATCAACGTATCTTCATTAATATCCTTTATCCATGGATTTATTTCTGTTTGCCTCTTACTTGATGCTGGAGATGAAATCTCAAGTATTTGTCTGTTCTCAGATTATTTTGCTCTATTTACTACTTGTGTACCACTAGTTTTGTTTATTTCACTTTCCTTCACTTTTTTTGCTGCATCAGCATACGATACCTGATTATTTACTTTGTATTTCTGTACCTCTCTAGCTTGCCTTTGAACAGGGCATCCTCCAAAAGCAGCGCTATGTTCACCGCCGCAATTACAGCATTTTATTTTTGTATCCTGACCACATTTTCCATATTCATGTTCACCTCCACATCTAGCACATCTTTGTTTTCCTTTACATTGACCCGCAGTGTGTAGGCCCCAGGACTGCAAACACAGGGAGACTAAGGCCATGTCCACACGGACACGGGTATTTTTATAACCGGAGTTTTTCCTACAGCGTTTTTAAAAAAAATCCCGTCCACACATGCTCGGTCTCCGTCTACATGAAAACGTAAAAACACGCAATCAAGCGCGGTCAAGAGCATGCCACGCCAGCAGGCGGCGATATAAACCTTAACCCTAAAGCCACGTTGGCCAATCAGAAGCGCAAATCTGATGTCAAACACAGCTGATAACGGCGCACACTCTGACGTCGCAAGGCAAAAACCCCGGTTTCACTGTCTACACGACAACACTGTAACCGGCGTTTCTGAAAATCCTCACCCTGGCAGGGATTTTCAAAAATGTTCGGTTTCAGTGCGTTTTCGTGTGGACGAACGGCCGAACCGCGTAAAAAAAAGTCACGGTTATAAAAATACCCGTGTCCGTGTGGACAGGGCCTTAATAGGGAAACAAACATAAGAGGTTAACGAACAAGGCAGGCGGGGCAAATCAATCAATAATCAGGTAACAAGATGGGAGGGGCCAGACAATTGGCAGGAGAGCACATGGCACAAGGAATACAAGACAAGCCATGTGCTCACAACAAACCAGGGGCATGTTCAAGATCACAACGGTGCGCAACGTTTTGCTACGGTTTCCGGATTGAACGTCATGTTTCCTGGAAACGGCGTGTAGCGGTGTTTGAGATGCGTTTTCTCTTGTTTGGTGGGCGTGTCAGAACTGCAGTCCAATCAGCAGCAACATGTATATAAAGCACACGGTATTAAAGAGAACTCGCACAATGGAAGTAATTTACAAATGTGTTCGATATGCAACAACTAAGGATATTAGAAGACATGTTTGTCGTAAGTATTATTGTAAAAATATAGGATATCAACATAATGATGTAGTTGTTTATATTTTTAGCTTCACTGCAAGTGTGTGACTGACATTTGGTATAGAAATAAACAATGCATGTAAAGTGCTTTTCCTAAAAATGAGAAAGAAAATACAGGCTATTAATAAAACATTATGAACAACAAGAATGTGAGGCTAAATAGATGTGTTTTAGCCTTTATTAGGTAAGATGTGCTTCCATTTCAGTTTCCACAAATCCCTTCACTCGACTGGGATGTTCTCTTGTGTTCTGGGCGGCAAGTGCAGTAACTGTAACATCGGGCATATTTTGTAGTATTAAACACATATTTATACCGACTTCATCAGGCTCCGAAAATTCTTCACAAAGAACACAAAAAGCCTTCTCAGCTGCCGTAGTTGCAACTCTTGCGTCATCACAACAGTGCGTTCAAAGCATCACCGTTTCTGTTTAAAAAACGTTCTGCAACGTTTTGTCGGCGCTGAACGCAGCCCAGACTAAACACCAACACATGACAAACCGGGAATGTCAGAGCTCTGTCACCAAACCAGATATAAACCAAACAGAGGTGACCGAACCATGACAAAAAATCGACCACCATCAACCAATAACATATTTTATGTTATTTCTCCATAATATTCTTAAGCAATGTGACGGTAAAAATGAGTTAATGCTAATGGGCGATTTTAATATAAACTGGGGGAAAAAAACTGAGAGGAAAAAACTTAAAGAGATAACAAACAAATTCAATCTCTCCCAACTGATACAAGGTTCAACAAGAATAACCAACTCCTCCCAGACACAAATTGATCTGATATTTACAAACAGACCCTGAGAGAGTAACTGCATCACATAATATGCTGACTGGTCTGTCTGACCATAATATCACACAGCTGGTAAGGAAACTAACCAGAAAACAATCTGTAAATTCTACCAAAATAAACCAATTCTATGAGAAAATTCCTAAAAATGAAACAATCAACTTAGAAAAAGTTATAAACCAAATTGACTGGTCTAACCTTCTAACCAGCAGAGATAATGAGACTAGCTGCAGCACTTTCTTTTCTACTATTACCGAGATAAGAGCAGCAAGAAAGGTGAAACATAAACATGGACAAAAGACCACCTTACCATGGTTAAATGACTGGCAACAAATGAAAGAGAGAGATTCTGCTTTAAAGAGGGCACTAAAATCAGGGCATAGTAGTGACCAGCACACCTTTACAACTCTCCGAAATAAAGTTTTAAGGAATTTAAGATAGTCTAAAGCAGAGTTTTTTATCAGAATCATTAATGAAGCTCAGGGAAATGGGAAATTAATTTGGATAAATCTTAATAAATTAACTTGTAGGCATAAAGAACAAAGGATAACTTTATTTGAACTCAAAGTGAATGGAATCCTGACCCAAGATAACTATATGATAGCAAGTACATTTAATGATTTCTTTATAAATTCAGTTAGTGAGCTGGCTCAAGGAATCCCAACTGAAACTATACCATCTATCCCCATTGATAAAGCAAAACCTATTTTTAAAATAAAGGAAATATCGGAATCAGAGGTTATTAAAATTATAAACTCACTAAGGAACTCAAAAGCAAAGGATTCATATGGCTTGGATACCGCATTTTTAAAGTCACACAAGGACACACTTGCTTGCTCCATTGCACATCTGATCAATCTGTCAGTTAGGCAAAGTACTTTTCCAAGCTTTTGGAAAACAGCAGTTCTCTTACGAGAGTATCTCTCGTACTGCGTAATAGCTTTACGCTAGGGGAAAAACTCTTTTCCGCGAGATATTGAAGCCAAAAATTATCCTTAATTTTTTAATAATGTAAAACGCTTTGCAGCAGCAAGCAGACATAGGCGAAACAGCTCGCGCGCCTATTGGCTGCTCTGCAGCAAATGCAGCAGCCTATCGAGAGAGACTCTGCGTGACGTAATAACCAATGGGGGCCATTCGCGCCCTTATCGTCACGTCCCGCCAGAAGGGGCGTGGTCTCACCCTATAAATATGCTCGTTAGGCTGATACAAACTGATTTTTACCTCTTCAGCGAAGCACACGCATCGCTGGATCCGGAGTGAGAAGCCGCGCCGTCGAAGCAAGCCTTTCAGCGGGACGAGCTCTGGAGTCGCTGGCCTCGCCGCCTTCAACTGCCGTACCTGCTGCGCTTTCCGGCGTCATATATCCTTTTCATACTCTGTGTGTATTTACTCTGTTGAGAGTGTTTGTCAGCTTACTTCGCGACTCACACTTCTCTCACAAAAGAGCTGCGTCTTTTTAAAGATGCCTTCCTGTGGCTCGTGCCGCGCCCCGCTCAGCGATGGAGACCGGCACGTCATCTGTGTTTCCTGCCTGGGTGAGGATCACGCGGCTCTCGCGCTCGCTGACGGCGGATGCCCTCATTGCGAGCTTTTGCCCATGGTGACTCTGAGGACTCGCCTGGCATCATTCTCCGAGCCTTCACCGCAGCCCGCCGTGGTGCCGCGCCGCAAGAAGCGCCGCGCCCAGCGCGCTCCCGAGCTCTCTCCAGCCCGCCAAAGCTCGCCGGTTCGCCCGCCAGCTTCGCCCGAGTCGCTCACTGACGGACAACGGCCGCCGCCTGCCGCCGCGTCCATCCACGAGTTTGACGAACCCACCGAGACGTGTTCTCTTCTGGCGTCAGATAGTGAGGATTGGGCGAGCTCCGTGGACCTCCCCTCCGCTAGCGTTTCCCGCCAGACCACTGGTAAGAGAGCCGGCATTGAGACTGAGCTGATGCGTCTGCTCTCTCAGGCCGTGGATAGCATCGGCCTCGATTGGGAAGCGCCCGCGCAACCGCCGCGCAACAGGCGAGCTCTGTGGACCTCCGCCTTCTGTCCGCGAGTCGTCAAGGAAACGGGCCAGCATTCTACCCCGCCCCCCATGGGCGTGCGTCACCGGCAAATGAGAAAAGAGTGTGTTTTAGTCCCCGCCGAGGCCGGATTAATCTCCATTTCTCAAACATTTCTCAGCTCCTAGTTTGAGCGGCTGAAAATGTCATTATTGCAGCAATGAGCCTGTTGTATAACACGCACACCTGCATACAAACGCCGACACACACAAAACTGTGATGACGCTCTCTTATCTGCTTGCGCTAGTGTAGTTCTCCCTGTGGCCCAGTGGCGGAACCTGAAGCTTTCACGCGGGAGACCCGTGTTCGATCCCGGCTCTCGCAGCAGATAAAACTTTAGTCTCGCCGCGGCCAGACTTCCACCGAAACTTTTCGCTCGTTCAGTTCCAGATAATGCGACTGTTCCAGTGTATTTTGCAGTAAACAAGCTGGTACCACGGCCCGCTTGCCTGCACATAAAGGCCGTTTCCATGGCGACCCAGGAAAATCATTGTATTTCTGGTTTTCCGGCCACAGCCGATGGTGTTATAAGTGTAATAAAATGCTCACAGCCCAGTGTTCATTTCTACACACAAACACAGCCCGCCACGGTGCAGGGCTCGCACAATTGTGCATTAAATGTAGTGAATGTGCCCACAACCCAGTGCCCACATACACTACCACGGTTTCTGTAAAACGAAACCAACACAAGTCTTCCTAGCCTCCTAGGAAATTGACGGTGTTTCAGTCTCGCCGTGGCCAGACTTCCACTGAAATTTTCGCTCGTTCAGTTCCAGAAAATGTGACTGTTCCAGTGTATTTTGCAGTAAGCAAGCCAGTACCATGCCCGCTTGCCTGCACACTAATGCTGTTCCCACGGCGACCCAGATAAATCACATAAATGGTGTATTTTCTGATATTCCGGCCACAGCCGATGGTGTTATGAGTGTATTGAAAATGCCTACAACCCAGGGCTCATTTCTACACACAAACACAGCCCGCAAAAATGCAGGGCTCGCACAAACAATCCGGCCACGACCGATGGTGTTATGAGTGTTGTAAGAATGCCCACCCAGTGCCCATTCCCACACCCAGACACAGCCCGCCATGGTGCAGGGCTAGCACAAATAAACTCGACTCAGGTCGATTGTGCAAACAATGTAGTAAACGCGCCCATGTCACCATGCCCGCTCACACTACATGCTGCGTGTCCCTTGGTTTCTGTAAAAACGAAACCAACACACATTCAGTCGGCCATGAACGACAGTGTTTTCAGTGTAATAAATGTGCCCGCAGCCCCACGCCCACATTTTGTCACAGACACGCCGATTCCTACGGGATCTCCCCCGCTCGCTTTTTCTGCACTATCTGCCATAAAAAAGCTGAGCGCGGTCAGGCCGCCCGCTGTGATCAGCGCGCCCCCCGCCTCGAACGCTGTAAACACGGTGTTGTGTTCCCAGTATGCCCGGGCTCTCGAGTTGCCGTTTTGCCGCGACCAGAGCCCGGATTTCATTCTGCCCCTAGCTATTCATGCAGATGCGTGGTCAAAGCTTCCCGGGGTATCAGAATGGGTGCTGAACACTATAAAGAGAGGCTATTCGCTACAATTCGCTCGACGCCCACGCCGCTATACGGCGCGCGTCGAAACTACGGTGAAAAACGAAGTGTCTCATCTACTTCGTGCCGAGATAGCGAAACTACTGAGCAAAGGGGCTATAGAACCTTTATCTCAGGCTCAGAGCGAAGGGGGCCTATACAGCAGATATTTTCTGGTACCGAAAAAGGATGGGGGTCTCACACCCATTTTAGATCTGCGACAGCTGAACAGAGCGCTTGTCAAACGCCAGTTCAGAATGCTTACGACCAGGAAAATCCTCGCGCAAGTGCGCCACGGGGACTGGTTTATGTCAATAGATCTGAAAGACGCCTATTTCCAGATACAAATAGCGTCCCATCACAGGCGATTTTTGAGATTCGCCTTCGAGGGCCAGGCATATCAATACACAGTCCTGCCGTTCGGCCTGTCCCTAGCACCTCGTACATTTACGAAGTGCATGGACGCGGCGCTCGCACCCCTGAGACTTCAGGGCATGCGAGTCCTGAACTACTTGGACGATTGGCTGATTCTAGCTCGATCACGATCGGAGCTCATAGAACACAGGGCCGCATTACTCGAGCACCTCGAGAAGCTGGGCCTCACAGTCAATTGGGCGAAGAGCTCACTGTCTCCCAGTCGGAAAATTTCCTTTCTGGGAACCGTGTTGGACTCGCTGTCCATGACAGCACGCCTGTCACCAGAGCGCGTACTGAGTATTCAGCGCGGCGTGAAATCCTTCCGCCACGGCGCGATAGTTCCGCTCAAAAGGTTTCAGAAAGTGCTGGGGCTGATGGCCTCAGCAGCCTCTGTACTCCAGTTGGGCTTGCTCCGCATGCGCCCACTGCAGATGTGGCTGAAAGCGCGGGTTCCACCCAGGGCATGGACAGCGGGTCTGTTTCGCCTCAGGGTCGACCTTCAGTGCGTTTCAGCTCTGGAACCTTGGAAAGTGACCGACTGGTATCAGTCAGGTGTGAGTCTGGGGACCGCTTCGAGTGTGAAGGTGGTGTCTACGGACGCCTCCACCTCGGGGTGGGGAGCGCTGCTCGAGGGCAGACCGCTAGCTGGCCTGTGGTCAGAACGGGAAAAGCTCCTTCACATAAACTGCTTGGAGATGATAGCAGTCGACAAAGCGCTACGGCTTTTTTGTCCCCAGATAACAGGCCACCACGTCTTAGTCCGGTCGGACAACATGTCAGTGGTGGCATACATAAATCGCCAGGGCGGCGTCAGGTCACGAAGCCTTCTCAGGCTGACGGAACGCCTTCTGGTCTGGGCTCAGCACAGCCTGCTCTCACTGAGAGCGGCGCACGTGCCTGGTCACCTGAATGTGGGACCAGACAGACTGTCCAGGAACAAGGTCCCGGCAGGGGAATGGTCGCTGCACCCGCAGACGGTCCAGCTGCTGTGGAAAACGTTCGGCAGAGCACAAGTGGACCTGTTCGCGTCCCACGAAAACGCTCATTGCCCGGAGTTTTCTCGAAAAGCAAGGACGCGCTGGCTCATGTTTGGTCCCGCTGCCCCCTATATGCTTTTCCTCCCGTCTCGCTCCTGCCTCAGGTGTTGGAACGAATCAGGGAGAACGGATGCCCAGTGCTGCTCGTAGCTCCGCTCTGGACAAACCAGCCGTGGTTCCCTGCCCTGATGCAGCTGACCAGCACTGCCCCATGGCCTGTACCATTGAGGAGAGACCTCCTCTCTCAGGCGGAGGGCTCGATTCGGCACCCTCGCCCGGAGTTGTGGTCCCTGCACGCATGGGCCATCAACGGGTACCCGCTAGCCTCCCAGAAGGAGTGTTAAACACGATCGCGCAGGCTAGAGCTCCGTCTACCAGGCGGCTCTACTCCTCGAAATGGTCTGTTTTCTCTGCATGGTGTCAAGCCCAGAGCTTTTTTACCTGTGGAGTGCGGGGTTTCGGAAGTGCTTTCCTTCCTTCAAGAGCTACTGGATAAGGGCAGGACCCCATCCACGCTCAAAGTGTATGTGGCGGCCATAGCAACGTTTGCAAAACCGGTGTCTGGCCAGTCGCTGGGGAAAAACGACTTAGTCGTGCGTTTCCTTAGGGGAGCTTGGAGGCTGAACCCTCCCAGGCCCCCTTCAGTCCCGACGTGGGACCTTTCCACGGTCCTGGAGGCCATGAAAGGCGCCCCGTTCGAGCCAATCCAGCTGGTGGACATGAAACACCTGTCGTTCAAAACAGTGTTTCTCATGGCTCTCGCTTCAGTGAAGCGCATAGGGGACTTACAGGCGCTTTCAGTAAGCGCGTCGTGTATGGAGTTTGGGCCTAATGACTCGAAGGTCATTCTCAAACCAAAGCACGGGTATGTCCCGAAATCCCTCAATACACCGTTCAGGGCCCAGGTAATTTCCCTGTCCGCCCTTCCGGTTCTCAGTGAGGAGGATGATGCGAGTCTCCTTTGCCCCGTCAGTGCATTGAGAGCTTATGTGTCACGCTCGTCTGTTTTCAGACAGACGGAGCAGCTTTTTGTTTTGTTTGGCGGGCGTTCCAAGGGACTCGCCGCCTCAAAACAGAGCCTATCCAGATGGATAGTGGACGCCATTGCGCTCGCTTACTCTGCGAAGGGCCTACAGTGCCCTTTGGGTGTCAGGGCGCACTCCACGAGAGGCGTGGCCTCTTCGTGGGCGTGGTCGAGCGGGGTTTCCCTGCAAGATATCTGTATGGCCGCGGGCTGGGCCTCGCCGTCTACATTTATAAAATACTATAACCTGGAGGTACCCGCCTTACAAGCTAAGCTTTTGGCGGTTTAAAAATTCAGTGCTATCTGCCCCGCTTTGCGGCCCAGATGCTGAGTTTACTGCAGCCCCATGAGTGTTGACACACGTATGGCTACCCAGATCAGGCTGAAAGCTTTCACCCTGGCTGCGCGTTTTGTTGTCATATAATAGCCCCGCTGGGTGCTTTTTTATAAGGAATGACGCTTCCAGCCTCTCTTCCTCCACTCTATGAGAGTTTATGGTGATTATGCACTACATGAGCCCTGGGCTTCGGCCCCGGGACTTTGGTGTTGGATCCCTGTACGCACGGCGTGTTGCATTGTGTTCCCCTAGCGTAAAGCTATTACGCAGTACGAGAGATACTCTCGTAAGAGAACGTACTCGGTTACTAACGTAACCTCTGTTCTCTCTAGAGAGGGAACGAGTACTGCGTATCTTGCCGTGCTTGGAATACGCTCTGGTTCGCTTCAGCGGTAAAAACCAGTTTGTATCAGCCTAACGAGCATATTTATAGGGTGAGACCACGCCCCTTCTGGCGGGACGTGACGATAAGGGCGCGAATGGCCCCCATTGGTTATTACGTCACGCAGAGTCTCTCTCGATAGGCTGCTGCATTTGCTGCAGAGCAGCCAATAGGCGCGCGAGCTGTTTCGCCTATGTCTGCTTGCTGCTGCAAAGCGTTTTACATTATTAAAAAATTAAGGATAATTTTTGGCTTCAATATCTCGCGGAAAAGAGTTTTTCCCCTAGCGTAAAGCTATTACGCAGTACTCGTTCCCTCTCTAGAGAGAACAGAGGTTACGTTAGTAACCGAGTACGTTATATCACCAATCTACAAGTCAGGTGATAAAACAATGGTGTGAAATTATAGACCCATTAGTATTCTATCAGTGATATACAAGGTGACAGAAAAATGGGTAGCAGAACAGCTGAAAACCCATCTAAACCTGGGCCACACCCCTTTACATCCAATGCAATTTGGATTTCGCACAAATCACTCTAAAGAGACAGCTAAATGTTTTCTCCTTGAAAACATTAAGTCAAAATTAGATGAGGGTGGTACAGTAGGTGCAGTGTTTCTGGACCTTAAGAAAGCTTTTGACACTGTGAATCACCAGACACTATTGTCAAAATTATCTATATATAATTTTTCAGATGAGGCCATGAAATGGATGGAGTCCTACTTAAAGGTGTTCTACGTAACTTTTAGCAGCCTCTAGTGGTGATATTTCAGATTGCAACTAAATTTTACAAGAGCGCTCGTGCTCGAACTCATAGACAATACCGTCTATTACGCAAATATCTCGGCGAATAGTTGACGGATTCGGCGAGCACCGAGCTCGTTGGGACCATCTAGTCGAGCTGAAAAGAACCATATAAGTTCCATAGTTTTTGGTGGTGTTTTCTCGGGGATGCCCCCTACCGGATCGCCGTTCGCTGGGACCCCCGATTTCGAACGGCTATAACTCGGGGAGCCGGGCGAGTTGGACCTCGGGGGTGGGCTCGTTCAAAAGGCCCCGTCCAGCACTACGAACGATTAGAGTCTTGGGAATATTGATCAAAGATTGACTGAGATATAAGCCGAAAAACGTGCGCCTTTAACCGGACGTAACTCCCTGACCGTCTACAATAGACTGTATATAAGGAGAGAGGCTCGGGAGCGCGCATGCACGTCACATCCATTGGATTTCGCGGTAAATCAGACCCGGAGAATTCACATAGAAATAGGAATACTGGCTTTCAGAGGTAATAGCTAAACTCGACAAGTGGATCATTTTAATGTGTGATTACAACCCCTTCACACACAGGCAATAAAAAAAGGATTCATTTTAGTAGAAAAGTTACATAGATCACCTTTAACTAACAGGAAACAGAGTGTACATATCGGTAATTCTTATTCTTCATACCTCGACTGTAATATTGGTGTACCTCAGGGATCAGTATTGGGCAATATCTTGTTTAGCCTGTACATTAACGATTTACATTCAGTCTGTCGATCTTTTAATATACAAATGTATGCAGATGATACAGTTCTTTATTTGCATACCAAGAACAAACAACAGGCTGAAACTATATGAACTCAAGCACTGGTATATGTTTCTGACTGGCTAAAAATGTCAGACTTGCATCTTAACATTAAAAAAACAGTCTGTATGTTCTTTTCCAAGAAATCCACAGCACAGGAGGCTGAGGTTTTATTGAATGTTGTGTCCAAATTTAAATACCTCGGCATTATTTTAGATTCTAACTTAACTTTTAAAAAGCATGTTAAAAAGGTGGCTAATACCGTCAGATATAATCTGGCTAACTTTAAACACATAAGGCCATATCTAACCACAGAGGCGGCCAAACTTTTTATGCATGCCATGATTTTTTCTCACATATCATGCTGTTTCACAAGCTGGTCACAAGCAAACATTACAACTCTTAAACTAATAGAAACCCTTTATAAACAAACTTTAAAAATATTAGATCAAAAACCAATGAACTATCACCACTGCCATATCACTACTAAATACAACTAATTCAATTTTAACAGTTTCTTACATTATCTAGATGCCTGCCTCATTTTTAAAATATTACATGGGCTTGCACCTCCACCACTGGGTGAATTTCAACACGATCTCATGAACGTGCGTATCTATACCACGAATTTAATTTATCGTGCTATTTATACGCCAAAAATGGTTTTTGCGTGCATATGCTACGCACTGTAATCTCTTGGGTAGGATTAGGGATGGGGAGTGCGTGCGTATTACACGCTAAATAATGCGTATCATATGCACGCGAAAAACTGCGTATCATAAACACGCAAAAACTACTTTTGGCGTATAAATGACACGAAAAAATTTAATTTGTGGTATAGATACGCACTTTCATGAGATCGGGCTGGTGAATTTATACAACAGAAGAACAGCAGTGGCAGGGCAACTAGGGCAGTGTCACGATGTGGGTTTGTGTCTTGTCATGTTTAGTGGTTCCCTGTCTTGTCCATTAGTTTTCCCAGGTGTTTCTGATTTTCCCTCGCCCCCTTGTTATCCTGTTAGCTCGTTTGTACTTGATTATTTAAGCCCTGTGTTTCTGCCCTGTCTTTGTGTGTTGTTATATGTTTCAGGATTAACGTGAGTGTTGGTTTCCCAGTGTAAAGATTCTTGTTCCACGGTCTGAGTCTCTGTTTGAATTATAGTTTGTTTAAATAAAGCGTGTAAACTGCGTTTGGATCCAGCCTCCTATCTGCCTTCACCGCACCGCGTTACAGAACAACTCACCACAATATGGATCCAGCAGTTGTCAGCAACCAGGCCCTCATAAGTTTCCTTGCCTCGATATTTCAGGAAGGCCAGTCCATCGAGAGGTACGTGAGGGACTTTATGTCGTGCTGTCGTCTGGGGGCTTTAGACGACCTTGAGCTCATGGAACTGTTTTGGAGCGGGTTGGACGAGGACATTGCCGAGTTGATGCCGGATGACTGTACCAGCTGGACCTTAGAGGGGTATGTCAACCTGGCTCTCTTCCGGAGCGGTTCGTCATTTACTGTGGGCGTGGAGGAGAAGAAGCGGCGAGAGCCTGCGCTCCGCAAGACAGCGCTTCACTTCAGCTCAGCCGAACCCGCGCTCCTCAAGCCCGCGCTTCACGTCTGCTCAGCCAAACCCACTCTTCGTGTCAGACCCCTCGAGCCCGTATTCCGCACTGGTTCTGTTGAATTTGCTAATCCAGAGACCGCGGCGGAGGTTTCGCCAGCCGAACCGGAGTTTGAACGCATGCCAGCCGGCGCGAACGAGTCAAGTCCCGAGTCAAGTGAGTCGAGTGCCGCCGAGTCAAGTGAGTCGAGTGCCGCCGAGTCAAGTGAGTCGAGTGCCGCCGAGTCAAGTGAGTCGAGTGCCGCCGAGTCAAGTGAGTCGAGTGCCGCTGAGTCAAGTGAGTCGAGTGCCGCTGAGTCAAGTTCCAAGTCAAGTGAGTCAAGTTCCAAGTCAAGTGAGTCAAGTTCCAAGTCAAGTGAGTCAAGTTCCAAGTCAAGTGAGTCAAGTTCCAAGTCAAGTGAATCAAGTTCCAAGTCAAGTGAATCCAGCCAAGTGAAAGTTTCAAGCCCAGTGAAGCGCCGTCGCAGAAGGAGGAGGAGGACTCGTTTGGCTCGCCAGGCTCCGGAGGGCGTTCCCAGATGCCTCGCCCTGCCGGCCCCGCCTCTGCGCCTCGCCCTGCCGGCCCCGCCTCTGCGCCTCGCCCTGCCTGCGCTCTTCAAGCTCCGGGTGGGCTTTCCTGAACCCGTGGATTTCCCCAAGTATTTTTTTTAGGGGGGGGGGGGGTGGGGCCAAGGGTCCGGTGAGGAGACCATGAGGGCTGCGCCGCCATGGTCATCTGCAGGGGCTTCACCTCCATGGCCGCCTTCACATCCTGCTCCGCCCTGGCCGCCATCTCGTCCTGCTCCGCCCTGGTTGCCCACGCTCTGCGGTCCAGGCCCGTCGTGGCTATGTCCTGGTCCCGTTCCCCTGCACGGGCCTGGCCCTCCATCCCTCCCTCCCCCAGGATCGCCTTCACTTTACCCCCCACCTGGATCGTCTTTGGAGCGTCTGGAAGCCGCTCCTTAAGGGGGGGGTTATGTCACGATGTGGGTTTGTGTCTTGTCATGTTTAGTGGTTCTCTGTCTTGTCCATTAGTTTTCCCAGGTGTTTCTGATTTTCCCTCGCCCCCTTGTTATCCTGTTAGCTCGTTTGTACTTGATTATTTAAGCCCTGTGTTTCTGCCCTGTCTTTGTGAGTTGTTATGTTTCAGGATTAACGTGAGTGTTGGTTTCCCAGTGTAAAGATTCTTGTTCCACGGTCTGAGTCTCTGTTTGAATTATAGTTTGTTTAAATAAAGCGTGTAAACTGCGTTTGGATCCAGCCTCCTATCTGCCTTCACCGCACCGCGTTACAGGAAGCCACCAGGGGAGACTGTGTTGTACCGTTTAGACGTAGTAAGTTTGGCCAAACAGTCTTCTCAGTACAGGCCGCAAATTATTGGAACTGTCTTCCAACTCAGAGAAAGCACCAGCTATTTATCATTTAAATTCACATTAAAGAGATGGATTAAAAATAATCAAAACTGCAATCACCAATAGTTGGTTTACCTTATCCCAGGTATTGCCCTTCTTTGTACTGTACTTATTTAAAGGAGCTGTATGTAAGATTGTGGCCAAAACTGGTACTGCAATCACTTTCAAATTACTGTAGAGTGGTGTATCCCCTCCCCCTCCCCCCTGACTCAAGGTTGCCAGATCGGCTGCAGGATCCAGCAGGAACGTGACGAGCTGCAGCTGTGGTAACTAGAGCAGAGCTGGCAACCCGGATGCCGCAACATATTCTTCTGCGCATGCGCGTGCGGTGTTTGTTTGTGTTTAGAGCTCCGTCGAATTGATTCATTAATCCTTGATTTTCTTCTTTACCACTCATTTATTAACAAGCACTTTCTATTTTTATATCGTGTGAACCTATCCTCGATACTATTCCCTATAAAAAACAATCGGATTGCTTTGATATCGCTACTTAGATCCAACTTTGCGAATCTCGGCTACTAGCCTTTAGCCCGCTAGCATTTCACGCGTGGGCTCGCGCCTATCGAGCGTCTGATTTTACACCCGTTTCACTGAAAGGATACAGGTTATATCCAGCATTCCAGTCCTAAATTAGTAGTGATATTGGTAGTATCACTACTAATTTACTGTTCATCTGTTATAATGGCGAACATATCGGATGTGTGTCTAACGTTACCTCTGAGTGCAGATGAGGACACATTCGAGCTGATGTCGGTGCGATTGGAACTGGAATCGGTGGAGAAACAGATCCGTGGTCTGCTGGAGAGGCAAGCCGAGCTGCGGGATCGGCGATCAGCGCTTGAAACGTCACGCGCCGATGCTCACAAGTCAGTGGTTAGTAACTTTTTGACTCCGACTTCCTCTACTCCGTGCGTTTCTCTGCCCAGGAGGACGCGATCATCTCTGGCTTCATTCACTCCGGCACCGACACAGCACCATGGACCCTGGGTGATCCCACAGCGGAAGACACGAGCCAGGACCAGAGCAAGAACCTCTCCGCCCCTCCCGGTCTTCGAGATCTCCACTCGGAACCGCTTCTCCCCTCTTCGCGAGTCAGAACGCGACGACGCCGTGATCATCGGCACTTCCATGGTCCGTCATGTCCGCGCTACCTCAGGTAAGGGTAAGGTGCGCACTCACTGCTTTCCTGGTGCTCGTGTTCTTGATGTCGCCGCACAGGTTCCCGAGATCCTGAACGGTGACGAGCGCGTCGGAGCCGTTGTCCTCCATGCGGGAACGAACGACATCAGGCTGCGGCAGACGGAGGTTCTGAAGAAGGACTACAGGAGCCTGATCGAGGCGGTACGCAGCACAGCGCCTGAGGCAACGATCATCGTGTCTGGACCGCTTCCCACGTACCGACTAGGACAAGAAAGGTTCAGTAGACTATTTGCTCTAAATGAATGGTTAATGTCATGGTGTAATGAACAGAAACTGCTCTTTGTAAATAATTGGAATCTGTTCTGGGAGCGACCTAGGCTCTTCCGTCCTGATGGTCTTCACCCCAGCAAAATCGGAGCGGCTGTTCTGTCGGACAACATCTCCAAGACGTTGCACACCATCTGACTAGTAAGTCAAAGTCCAATTCACAGTCTTTGCTGTCCCAACTTAATTGATATAAGTAGTGTAGAACATTATATAGAAACTGTGTCTATTCCTCGTCTAGTGAGGCCAAACAATAAATCTAGTGTAGGATCTAGGAAAAATCTTATTGTAATTAAACCAGAAAATCTAAATATCAGTGAACAAAAACAATTTCTAAAACTAGGTCTTCTAAACATTAGATCGCTCACACCTAAGGCGGTTATTGTAAATGAAATGGTCACAGATAATAGCTTCGATGTACTTTGCCTTACTGAAACCTGGCTTAAACCAAACGAGTATTTCGGTCTAAATGAGTCTACTCCCCCAGGATACTGTTATAAGCATGAGCCCCGTCTGATCGGTCGTGGCGGCGGTGTTGCAACAATCTATAGAGATATTCTTAATGTTACTCAGAAAACAGGTCACAGGTTTAATTCGTTTGAAGTACTTGTGCTAAATGTTACGCTCTTAGATGTAAGAAAGAAATCCCTATTATCTCTAGCCTTGGCTACTGTATATAGACCGCCGGGGCCCTACACTGATTTCCTAAAAGAGTTTGCAGACTTTCTCTCAGATCTATTGGTCAATGCTGATAAAGCAATAATTGTTGGAGATTTTAACATACACGTAAATAACACAAATGATGCGTTAGGGGCTGCGTTTACAGATTTATTAAACTCCTTTGGGGTCAAGCAAAACGTCAGTGGTCCCACTCATCGTCTAAATCATACACTAGATTTAATTATATCATACGGAACCAATCCAACCGATATAGATATTATACCGCAAAGTGACGATCTCACTGATCATCACATGGTAACTTGTATAATACGTACTGCTGAAATTTGTCATGTTGCGCCGCGTTATAGACCAGGCAGAACAATCCTTCCAATCACTATAGATAGATTCTCAAATAGCTTACCTGATCTATCTCAGCTGCTCAGTGAACCCAAACAAACAGATGAACTAGAGGAAATGACCAGCAGTTTGAGCACCATTTTCTCTAGTACATTAGTTTTCTCTCTAACCTTTTTTAATCTAATTGGTGCAACAATATCTAAAGCACCATGGTACAATAGTACTACACATGCTATCAAGAGAGAAACTCGTATCTTAGAGCGTAAATGGAAACAAACTAATTTAGAGGTCTTTAGAATCGCGTGGAAAGACAGTGTGTCACGTTATAAAAAGGCTCTAAAAGCAGCCTTTTTAAATAAATAAATAAATAAATAAATAAAGTATAAAATAAATAAAGTATAAAGTATAATTTTAAGCTGTAAGCACCAGCACGCATAGATTTATGGATATCTATGCCACTGCCAGCACGCACGTCCCAGCCGGGTTCGTCACTTATTTGGTTCCTCTGGAAACATTTCCGTTGTGCTCTGTGTTATTTGCAGCGCGTTTTCTGTATTTGTGTTGTGAGCTTTTGCAGCGCGTTTGTATTTGGTGGTGTTGTGAGTATTTGGAGCACACGTGTGTTGTGAAACTGATGAAGATGTTTTCTTAATTTGCGGGTGTTTTTTTTATTTGCACGCGTTTTTTTGTATTTGCATGCGTTTTATTTTATTTGCATGTGTTTTTTTGTATTTGCATGTGTTTTCTTCAGTTGCAGCGCGTTGAGCTCTCTCGGCCACCGTACGTGTCACATTACCAGGGATAATCAGCTGAGAGAACGATAATCAGACGGGCTGACACGTCTCTCTTTTTATATAGATGACATAAACGGAGAATATTAATTTTAGTTTTGAATCGGATCATTTAAAAGTACAAACTCAAACGATTTAAAAGATATATTGCTTATGGCTGGGTGAATAGTATTAGCTGAGTTGAGTTGAAGATTAGTGACGTGCTCCAGAAAAAAAGTTCACGGTGACTGAGAGGCAGAACGCACACCCTGTTTATTTTCTTTATTTTACAAAAGCACAATATTTTATTTCGATTGTATGTGGGCACATAAAAAAGTAGACATTTAACAGATTATTTTCTCATATTTCTTAACTCTATATGAACAGAAATGATGGTAGTACTTTAAGTCTATTTTTCTGCTATGTGAAAAAAAACGAGCAAAACGCGCCCGCGCGTTTCTGGTCCCCAGAGGGTTAACTGTTGGATTCTGTCAATAGTATCCAGCTGCAGACCCGCAGCACCACCAGTTTCAGAACCCCAGCGCCAGAACCGGAAGTAGGGGCGGAGCTCACGTTCTAACACCAGCGCCAGGACCGGAAGTGAGGGGCGGAGCTTACGTTCTAAATCGAGTAACGCCACCTAACGTTTTGGAGCGTAATTTGCTTAGACACGAAACGGCATTTTTACACACGAAACGTCATACTTTATACGTATTATAATGATACATTAAGGTATAGTACAATAAGCAATTTAAAACATTGATTTTGTGTAATATAATTCTATATAGTTATCCGTTTCATTGTATTATGAGAGTTACTTCCTGATCATGATGGTGAAAAATAATACTTGAAACTTATGGTCATTTTATATAAAATATACTTTATTTCACAAGAACATGTGCAGCATGCATTTTTCTTTATGTAAAATAATGTCAAAAATCTAAAAAGAGAGAGAAAATCCGGCATTGTTTTAAAAGAAACAATAAAAAATGTACCGTACTTGTCTCTTTTACACGCCTGGTGTGGCTGCAGGTCTGGGTAAATAAAGGCCGGTCGCAAATAGAGGCCGGGTCTGTTTTTTAGTTTCAGGTTGTATTAAATCTTCTAAAACCCGTCAGATCGTCCGCTTTTTGGCGGCCGCCAAAGCAAATTTGTGTCCCGCCAAAGCCTATTTTGATCGGTGAGTGATGTAGAATAGTATAGAATGACTGCTGCGCATGACAGGGCGCAGAGAGAGAGCCCTGGCCGCGCGCGCACTCTCACGTCTTCAAACAACACGAGCGCTGTCTTGCTCTTTATTTGTCACATACCAGTTATAGTTCATACAACTAGCAGTTACTCACTGTGTAATAAAAACATACCCTAAATATTATTTAAAAGGTGCAACAATTTTAAATATTTTCAAATACTTGCAAAAATAACCATGCTTGTGTCATTGTAAATAATTCCGCCCCTCCCTCACTTCCGGTTCTGGCGCTGGGGTTCTGAAACTGGTGGTGCTGCGGGTCTGCAGCTGGATATATCTCGATTCTGTACTCACCACTGCCGTTCTATGAGCTGAGAGATCCCGTGAACCAAGTCTGCAGACTGCTGCGTCCGACCTGCAGCTGCTCTGTGGACCGAGAGATCCTGTGAACCGTTATTCCGAAGAGAAGTCTGCTGGATGCTGTTTTAAGTGCTATTAATTAATAAAAAGAAGAGATTTTATATCACCTGTTGTCTTGCCTGATTGGTGTCTTTGGTGTCGGCTCCTCCGGAGTGGTGGTTGTTTCCGGCCCGTGACATATGCGATATTAGTCAAACAATGATCATTTAAAACTAATCAGATGTTTAAATTAAAAACAAACAAAAAAACATTCTTTTTTTTAATTAAAAGTTCCTTGCGCAACTTTTGATGTTAAAAATACCTGTTTTTCTATCCTATACATCCTTAAAGAACTGCCTGATGGGCTGAATGAGCCCTTCTCTGCGCACTGAGATTGCCTCTATAATCCTGTACAGTAAAATATATAAGAGGGATTCGGGCTCGAATTTGAGACTGGGCGTGACGTCATGCGCGTTCACGCTCACCAGGCTATGTCTCGCAGGTTTGTGTATTCGCCGGCGCCGCCATTCTCCGCATCAGCGAAGACAACTCGTGCGTCAAAGGTAGAAGATGGATTCAAAGAGACCGGCTTGTAGTCCATTCCAAACCCCAATGCAAACTCCACGTAAAGAAAAGAGAAATTTTGTCTAGTGCCACCAAAAGGCCCAAGTTGGAGTCAGACAGTCGTCGGAGTAAGACGAGAGTCAACCTCGGGAAGGCATTCAACAAATGGAGAGATCTCCGGTCTGCTCTTGGTCTCAAACGGGATCCTCAGTTGGCTTTTTTTCTTGATAAAACGGTAAGATATAGCCCAGTCTCTAATGTCTGATACGGCAAATCTATTACAACAAATGACGATGCGTAAAATGTGTAGCAGCTAATGCTTTAGCGTAAGCTAGATAAATGTACAATCAGATTTGGTTTTACTACCATTGTCAGTGAACAGGTTCATAAAGGAATTGTCTTCGGAAGAATAGAAAGAGCCCAACTAAAGCAAAACACTGATTACCATAATGTTGACTATAACCTTTATTATTTTCAATAAAACATCAACATTTAAACCTCTGTTAATTCTCAATAAGTTATTCTGTAGACTTCTAACAGATGTAAAGTCAAACTGTTAGCAATAAGTGAAGCTGGTAATGCTGTTTGTGGAGTTGTTTAATCCTCCTCTGTTGAGATCTTGAGTGAGCTGTTAGTGTTTAATGTTCTGTTGGGATTTAAAGGGTTTCTAAGATCACCATTGTGCTGAAGAGTAGAACCTTTGCTTCAGTCCAGGAAAAGACCAAGAAACATTGAGAATATGCTGCATGTGGCTTTATTTAAAAGGCAATAACTGTATTGCAGTCATTTCTACTACTTTAAGTAATTTGTTTTATTTATTCAGTTAAGTTTCAGACATGCACAGTCCTGGCACAGTTTTGTATGTTTTTATAAACTTACAACTTTGAGTAAAACATCCTTGTGAAATTCAAGGGAATTGTTTTTCTCATGATTTCTAAGTACACTCAACTAATGACATTTTACCGTGTAAATATACTGTAAATGCATTTGTCAATATACGAGAAGTGACAATTCCTAATTATTCAATATATTGTAATCTATTAACACAGTATATTAACACAATAGATTATTTCATATATTATTCAGTATGTATATAGGGAAATTTTCATTCCTTCAGGGACAAAAAATTGAATTAACTTATTTCTTACATCTCACAAGGCTTTTCACTTGAGCACAGTGAGTTTTTGACCAAAGCACTAATGCAGATATGCATGAGAAAGCAAACAAGGGTGCATCATGGAACATGAAAATGAAAGTTACAGCGGTCAACAATGGAAGGTGTGTTTGAAAAACAAATGTAAATTGTCCACAGCGACTTCCCTATATGACAACCTGCTGCCACTGACTATTAAACAATAGTGGATTCATAATCTAAGGAAATACATTTGCATGTGCAAATGTATTGGGTATTGGGACCCGACATTGGGACCTAATGGTGTCTAGTTAAGAATTGTTGATGTTGCCAAGATCAACTAACGTCCCATGGGGTACGTTTGGCGGCCATCTTGAAGTGATGTCAGCACTAGTGGTGAACAATGCAGATTTCCATATCTCCTGAACCACACAACATACAAAGACGAAGGGACCCGCTTTTTTATATAATTCTGACACCAGGAATCAAATGGAAAGGTAATTGACATGGTACAACCACTCTTTATTAGTGAAAAACAGGCAAATAACTCAATTTAGGCTGATAATGATGTAACTTTTGCTATTTTGTTTCACAAAAGTTTCCTGCATTAGTCCTGTTTGTCATAGACCCATGATTGAGGAGTCAAATCGTGCAAATTATTGAGGGGAGGTCTGCTATATTCTTTATAAGCGATCAGGCGTACGATGTTCGCCCGGCAGGTCTAAAATTGGGCAAAAAAAAATCCAATAGACTTAACATTGCAACGGATTTTGGCGAGTCATAGCTCTGAGCGAGGATTTTATAGAAACATACGGGTTACCACATTTGAAGAGGCTGGCAGGCTCTGTAAGAACATACTTCACAATGGGGTTTAAGTTGTACCCCTGAGGGGCAAGAGTTGCCAAATTTGCAACAGGGATTGCGCATATGTGTTTATCCTACTATGTAACTTGCATAGGAATTTTGTATTGAACAAAAATGAAAGCTTTATCGTAAGTTCTGCCGGGAAGACTCAATCATTACATCACAGATTACCTTCTCATTATACAACCGTGCTCTAAATACTTATAGTATAAAAGACTGAAACTTACACATATCTGAGTTCATAGATGCTGACACCTTCATTCACCTCCATCCTCACTACCACCACCACCAAGATGGTTCCTTCCCCTCCATCCTCCCCACCACCACCAGGGTGATCCCTTCCCATCCATCCTCCCCACCACCACCAGGATGATCCCTTCCCATCCATCCTCCCCACCACCACCAGGATGATCCCTTCCTATACCTCCCTGGGGGTCGGCTGCGGCCCTGCCTTCAACTTCAGGCAGGAAATGCAGATTTCATACACTCGGAATGTGAGCTACGGACGGGGCCTACGCCAAAGAACTGTATATCCTAATTGTGCTTGCTGAGCTGTTAAAAAATGTATACTTGTTATGGTATTTATTCTCCCGAGTCATTCTGGTAGAACTCTGGATCACAGTGTCATATAGACATGGGGTGGTCTCTCAGGATCACCATGAAGCTATCAAGCCATGCGCTAGCAACCATTTAGAGCACTGTAGCAACAAGTTCGATAGACTTGAAAGAGGTCAAAGGGATATCTTTGGATAGAAGTGTCATAGAAGCATGAGGGTGGGCTTATTTGACTCAGGACAGTAAACAGCCAATCACAAATCACCTTAGTAGTATTATGATTCACATTGTGTCAAAATGATTGATGACCCTATAATTAATGATGATTGATGGGTTGACCTTTTGACCTAGCCCCTCCCCGTGCCCTTGGGTTGACCTTGCCCTAGTGGTGACCTTGTCGCCTTTGACCTAATGTGTAATTGGATAATAGGAAAAATATGTCTCTGGCTTTGTGAGAAAAGGGAATCATTGATATAATGGAAGGTTTTATGTTTGAACTTTGACACGAAGCTGCACCGGATCTCTGCATTACAGATAAGAGGGGATTGCTGGGGACAGTGCACTGTTCACACTGTTCACACTAAAGTTGAAATACATTCGGTTCTTTAAAAGTATATAAATGAAAAACTTTTAAAATAAAATATATAATATTCCGCACTAACTAAGGTTGAAAAACATTCTGCTCTTTAAAATGATATATATGAAATGCTTATAAAATAAAATATATAACATAAAATAAATATCTTACTGAACCAATTATTTTAAACAAAAAATAAAAAAACACCTTACATGTTTAGAGAGTTGAAGAAGTAGCTCCTAACACATAGATGTCCATACATATACAGTATATAAATACATGAATGGGGTACAAAAAATGCAATGAGTTTAAAGTTGAAAAGATCCCATGTTTCTCCCCCCACACAAGCGTTTGACAGTCTCTGACTCAGAGGTGAGGGGGAGAGTGTGTGTATGTGTGTCTGTGTGTGTGTGTGTGTGTGTGTGTGTGTGTGTGTGTGTGTGTGTGTGTGTGTGTGTTCAGCGATCAGGACAAGACGTGAATGTTTTGTTAGTGCAAAAAAAATTCAAATTATAATCTTAAAAGTTTAAATTATATCTTTTAAAAATAAAATATGTTTTAAATTAAATTCAATGAATTAATCTTAATAGTCTTAAGTCTTAATAAAAACATGCTACATCGATGGTCTGTGGAAAAACTTGACTTGAACTTAAAGTATATTTTTTATTTATCACTGTGAATGTAAAGAACTTTGAAATTTGGGCGTCTCACACGTCATCACACACGTGAATATACATGTTCAATATATCCGTAAGTTTTATCTGTAAGAAATTTGCCACATAGACATATCTTCAGAGAGAGGGGAACAATGAAAACATTTAGAATCTGTGATGCCTCAGGCCGACCCCCATTGATAGGCTGCTTATAAGGCCCTTCCCATCGCCAGCGTATCTTTTGAGAAAAAAGTTACTTGACAATCATTAATGTTAGCTTCATAGGGTGACAGAGCAGATGAGCCTCTGTGCATCATGTAATGTTAGTCTGCTAACGCCTTTCCAGAGACAAAGTTTTGTTCGTACAACATTTATTTAAAAGCATAATCGTAAAAGTTTAAATATGATATTTTACAATAAAAAGTTTTAATACATTCGTATAATCTATTTATCTTTTAGAAGATTACTGTAATGATTTTGTTTAACGGTGACCTACAGTATAATTTTTATTAATATAGCCATAGCCATAATGAATTTTGTACTGTAACAGCATAGTCTATCCCGTACACCTAAAACACGACCGTCACAGAAAACATCTCAGGTTACGACTGTAACCCTGGTTCCCTGAGAGGGAACGAGACGCTGCGTCGAGACGCTGTGGGAACGCCCCTGCGTGATTGCGTCGTGAAGCACGTGTATAATCAGTCCAATGGAGAGACGAGACGTCATAGGTGGGGACGTCATCGACCGGGAATGCAGGGATGTCATGCAGGGACGTCATCGACCAGGAAACTATAAAGCACACCTGAAAACAGAACGCGCTAGCTTCTGATAGGCCGAAGCAAGTCGATCACAGGCATGCAGGGAGTATGGCAGGGCGACGCAGCGTCTCGTTCCCTCTCAGGGAACCAGGGTTACAGTCGTAACCTGAGACGTTCCCTGTCATCGACCAGGAAATTATAAAGCACACCTGAAAAGAGACCGCACTAGCTTCTGATAGGCCGAAGCAAGTCGATCACAGGCATGCAGGGAGTATGGCAGGGCGACGCAGCGTCTCGTTCCCTCTCAGGGAACCAGGGTTACAGTCGTAACCTGAGACGTTCCCTTTCAAGGGAACTCGAGCTGTGTTGAGATGCTGTGGGAACACTATACCCACTACGCCATAATAGAAAATGCCTGTTCTGTGTGAAGTCATTGCGCACACTAAGAAGCAAGCACCCTAGACCCCAGAGTGAAGCCTAGATCCAAGTCATAGCCTTTGAGGCAGCCATACTCCTAGTATCTTGGTCAGACGCCTCACAGTGCCGCGAAGGAAACGTACTACAGGGTGTCTCCCCAAGGATACACCACTTAAAGGGACTTGGTAAGCAGCCAAGGCCGCCATGTACACCTTTAGTGTTGAGGGGGATAGACCTGTGGAGAAATGCTCCTGCAGGAACTCCAGCACTGCAACCATAGGGCAGATAACTGGGTCCAGCTGGTGCTCTCCGCACCAGGAAGTGAACAATTTCCACTTCAAGGTGTAGAGCAGGGGTCGGCAAGTAAGGTTGGCATCGGGCCAAAAAAAAATTTTTACACTAGATGGCGGGCCAGAACATAGTCAATGGATAATTTAAGAAATTAATTGATGAAAAATGCAACTAGAATGTTAGTGAGCTGTTACTCTGTGTTAAATACTGTAGTAGGACAGTCAGTGTGGCAGTGTCCGGGTTTTATACTGGATACATTAATAGTAGGGATGAGTCACGATTTTCGAATATTCGATTTGTTGATTTAATTATAGAATATCAAATAGGTCGTGGGATTATTGTCTAAAAAAATTCCCATGTTTTCGGTGCTGATTCGGTGGTGACGCCGTGTTCATGTAACCAGAGAGTGACGCTGCCAATAACGCAAAAGCTGTCACAAGGAACCGGCAAAAGTAATGATTATGAATGTTTCAAATATAGCAAGGAGACATTTTAATTGTTTATAAGTGTCTTGTGTCGGCTCAGTCGGCTGCAATAGTGACCGCAGTAGTTAACGCGCCTATAGAGAGAAATGCACATTTCATATGGATTACATAAGCAGAGAGTAGTCGGTTTCTTTTCGTTTTGAATTGTTTCGTTTAAAATTAGACATTTTTAAGCTTTCTATATATTTTCGTGTCTGTGAGGCAGCTTAAACGCTGAGTTTCGGTTAATTTATGAGACGAGCTCCAGTTCAAGAGCAATGCAATCTCGCCGGCGCCTCCATGTCCGATTATATTTTCTGCTATATTTGCTTTTATTAAATACAGGCAATTGGTTGATAAAACATTGATTACAAATAAGATACAAATGATACAAAACGAAATTAAATTTTTAGATAGGCTTTCTACAAAACAAAACTTAATGAAGTGGTCAAAATCATGTCTGACCCACATGTCTCCCGATATATTGCGGCATCTTGCAACGCATCCTGCCTTGCTAAAACACACATGTGGGAGATGCGGAATGGATAAAAATAACTAAAAAAATAAAAGAGGACTTGAATAAGCCTGTAGCCATGATCAGATCTGCCCTTTCCTTAAACTGCTGTTTTTGCATTCTTCTCATTTAGCGACTGTGACAAAAAGCAGATGCCATCTGCCATTTTGATTAAATCACTGATTTCCACAAGTTCTTATCCCTCCACGCACTGCTCACAAAGCAAATGGTGTTTGGACGTAATTGAATTACCGGTACAAGTGCCCCGTGGCGCTTTTCTCTAATGACTAAACAATACCCCGCTTACCACATTTGATCAAGACACATGACCAAAAGGCAGATCACGTGGAAGAACCCCTCCGAAGGTGACAAGACGAACATTGTCCATTCAGATAAGCGCACACACGTGGAATCCCCTTTGGGGTTTTTCGCTTACACACAAACAGAAGAGAATTGTGAGATTAGACAACTGGCCATTGTAGCCGTTGTTAAACTCATCAAATTCGAAGCACACACGCTCACACGGGACTGGTCGCGAGTTCACCCCCCCCCCGTCACCATCGGTCAATGAACTCTGAACATACATACATACGCATGAACACACACGAAATACTCTGAACCCAGGGGATCAAAAATCCCCTTTTGTAAATGTATAATGTTTTGTGGTTGTGTTTTCATGATTCCCTGATGACAAAACTGGTATAACTGTAAGCTGTTATGATATGTGACCAATTTAACATCCGTTTTAATCACGAAAATCATGTATCTGCATTTCACTAAGCCCTAGGAATGCCGAATTTGGTATGGTTGTAATCAGAATAATCAAAGAAGATTGAATCATCAACCCAAAATGTAATATGATGCATGCTTTTATTAATACTAGTTTAGAAGTGTATTTCGAACAAGTTTATCCCCTATACACATGATCCGTAAGGCGTGAATCACGAGGTCTGACGACACGCCTTCCTGCAACACGATTGGATCAAACACGTGAGGAAGGCGTGTCCCTCGCTCCTTCAAAATAGACCGCCACCTTATCCTCTGTGCAGTTTTCCTACGCCAGAGAGAGATGCCTAAACTTTCCTGCTAAACTCCAGCCGGAGTTTTCATTCTTCGTCGTTTTTCTACTTTGTTTTAAATCTAAGTTGCTTTCTTTCGATTTACCTCAGTTGATAGTTCGGTTTCATTCAAGAACGAAACAAGTTTAAGATTAATCGCCTCTCGTACGGGCCGCAGCTGAAGCAATCGCAAACATCTGCCTCCTACCGAAAGACGCGCCAGACAACTCCAACCACGCTGCCTTTGTAACACAACTCAACACAAAGGGACCGTGTTTAAATCAAGTAACGTACAAAATCTCAATTAAGTGCTGCTTAAAGTGTCTCGATTGATATTGGAATCCTTTGGGTCTCTGTGTGAATTGTTTGAACTGTTCTGTCTCTTTCACTCTCTCTCACACCCACTCTCTCTCTCTCTCTCTCTCTCTCTCTCTCTCTCTCTCTCTCTCTCTCACTCTCATTCTATCTGTCTCTTTTTAAATACGTCATATTGCAATCCTGTATTAATTGTTTGTTTTTATATGCATATTATTTACTCCTGCGTGATTTTTAGTAGTCTATATAACCCTTAGTATTGTGTTATTAAATTCCATAATCCTTTGAAATCGAATCTGTCTCATTGTCCCATGATTGAAGTCTCTGTAATATGTCAAAGATCTGTAAGTTACCAAAAGCTCTACCTCGGTTAACTATCTGAAAGTTAAACATCTGAAAGTGCTGTATACGAGCAGATACTTCTGTGTGGCCAGCGGAAAATATTCACTCGGTATACAGGCAGGTAATCTTGTGATATAAGGAAGTTTTCATCTCCGGTTCGCGGGACGAACCAGGATGCATGACAAACTAATTTGGAATCACATGTAAATTGACCCTGACAATTAATCTGACTTAACCAAACCAAATATCAATAATTACTACGATCAATCGTGTTAATTATTCATATATGGTAATGTTTAGTCCATTCCCTATTTGGGATAATTTAATTTATGTATGCGATTACATATTCATTATCTAATGAATAATATTCCCCATTTGAGTTAAATAATTTCCCCAAAACGAGACTCATTTCCGCTACAAATATTATGGTGTTTTAGAATGCGGGCATTTACAAACTTCACGGTGGGATCAATATTCAGATTCATGTTCATGTGTGTTTTGGGAATTTAATATTGTGTACGCGCGTTTGCATTGTGTAATTAAGTCGACTCGAAAACTGAGCAAGGCAGAAGCCTTTCAGTAACACACCAGCATCTGGCCGAAAATGAGCCTAAGGGCATATTTTTAGCTCGACTGGATGTGAGTGGAAATCTGCAGCCACAGACAGTGACTGCACTGCCCAGCTGAGAGAAAAGGAAACTCTTTGTTTTCTCTTTGCCTGGCTGTGACATTTTAACACTGTCCGAAGCCCTGTTTTGAACGAAGAAAAACTTCAAAAACAGGCACATTACCGGTATATATGGTTTAACTGTTGGGACGAGAATCTCCCATGCAGTAAAAGATCTTTAAATTCGTTAGCAACGAATAACTTCGGGTTTTCAAAGAACGCTGGCGTAAAGCTAGCTAAACCGTTTAGAAAATCCCATTTTCTGTGCAAACCAAGCACAAAGAGATCCCCCGAGATCTGCAAAAGTTATAGCCTACTAGGAAATGTTCGTATGCCTGTTCCGTGTCTAAAAGGACATTGAGATCCGCCGTGATCTGCGAAAAGTATATTTGTAAAATGTGTGTATACTTGGTTCGTGTTTAAATCTGTGCGCATGAAAACTTCTGTGTTCCTTATCCAGGTTCACAAGCGCTATCAGTTTCAAAGTACCACACTTGTGAGTTTGGGCCGCGTGAGCGCGACACTGCCACCGCGTGGCAATAGCAGGGAAAGACCTGCTACCCATCTGCTTCCCATACTCGCTGTTCCTCCCCGTGTATTTCCTCCCAATCCACCGCGATTATTGTGAATAAGCTGCTTGAATACATATTTGCATTTACAGCTTGCTAGTTCGTAAAACAATCCTGCTGTTTTGGACTGAGACATTTTATTTTAAGTTCAATTCACAGAAGTGAATTAGGGTTTAAGCTATAGAATTCCTCAGTTCAAATCACTGACAGTTAATTTGGAGGCAGACGCCCCTAGCGGTGGCACTCCTCCAGGTCAGCTATCATCCTTCTGCTCAATTAATTTCTGCTCTACCCTGCTCCCATTTCTCTCTGTCTCGATGACTCTGTTCTGTTTTGTTTTATTTTTATAATCGCTACTAATAACTTTAGTGAGGTGGTGATTTATTATCAGAAGCCATTCTGATTCCTTTACAAAACTTTTGATCTCCTCCCCAATATATCTGGATTTAATTTTGATTGGAACAATATTTTATTTTTTAATTTTTGATAAAATTAATTTTTAATTAAATTTTTTTTTTTAATTAATTTCCACTATAAATTTTTCTCAGTTCAGTCAGTTGACAGCCCCCTGAAAAGCAGGACGCCATCTAGTGGCAGACAACCTTCTCAAGTCAGCTATCAGCCTTCCACTGAACTTTGTATGAAATCATTTTCACTTATGTTTTCCGGATGAGTATTTTATAATCATTGCTAACAACAACAGGGTTGTTGTGATTATTATAAGAAATCATTCTAATTTTGTCAATCTCCCCCAGGCTTATTTTTGATTGGAGTTTAAAACTATTTGAATTAACTTTAAATTGTACCAAACAGTCAAGGTGAACCACAGGAAGGAAGTGCGCCCCCTTTGAGGCTCCAAGACCCACCGCGGCTCAACGCTCCCCTTCCTGACCTCCACCTGCATTAAGTTATTGATAACTTCCAAAACGGGTTAGGATATTTTCAATAACTAATTACTACTAATTACTTTCGGTACTATCCTCAGTTGGCAAAAGCCTTCATCTCTTAATTTGGTTTTTCCTTTCCAGGTTAAATTAAGTTTCTTCAGAGCTATTGTGTTACTACCTTACCCCTTTTCAGGTCTATTGTAGTTTCCGTTTACTCCTACTTGAATTACTTTGAGTATAAAATAGGAAGTAATAATAATAACTTTTTTGTTGTTGATTAAAGTGAGTTAAATTTGCCGGAAGCAGGAAAATCTTAATTTACTTTAAGCTCCCTTGTTCTTTCCGTGTGCATGTGTACAGGTTAAAGTCTCAGCACCTGTGGTGGATTGCGGGGGCCCTGTTGTCCTCTGTGGGCGGGTCTGCTGACTGGCGTCACTGACGCTGACCGTGCGGTGGCTCTCGGGGTCTGCTGTCCCTGCCATTGGTTGCGGCACGCAGTAACGTGACATCAGCAACCTGGTGCTCCAAAGGCTCAACCACTAAAGCCGACGCACAAGTCAATTGCAGGGACCGGTGCATGCGCCACTGTCTACGTCAGCACTGCTGGCGGGGTTCTGTGCACCACCCACTTTTGCAGTGCGGTCGGCCGGCTGACACCTCGGAGAATACCAGGTTGTGCTTACAGTCACGTGCTGTTTGAGTGGGCGTAACCGTGACAGAGCGACGGAGAGTCCGGAGTCACGGCGGTCGGGTGTTTGGCGGCGCCGGAAAGTTGACCACGCTCATTGAGGCCAGCTGGGTTTGACCTCAATTCACCCCAGGTAAGACTGGATTTTGATAAAAACCCTGCCACTTAGCAGAAGCCACAGAACATTAGGTATTTCCCCAGATATATTTTCTGAGCGTAGGGTTGCCTCTTTCTCCCTAAGACACACCCTCTGGGTTATTAGCGGCTACACTACAGCGCTGGTCAATTCACCTAGGTGTTATTGCCACTGCAATATTTGTGTTTGTTTCCCCTCTCGCTCCTCTCTTCCTTGCTTTGTTTTGGTCTTTTGTGTTTTGTTTCTTTCAGTTCACCAAGAGACCCCCAAGGAAGCTAAATAATAGTGACAACCAAGCAGTACTTCGGGTCCCACGTTGACCCGCATAAAATTGTCTACGACAGTTAGGCAAATTTCTATAAACGGCACGGCTGTACTACAGCTCGTTAGCCTCAAAACAAGCTAGCCAAAACAAGCTAGCAGCGGCCCTTTGTGTGTGTGTTGTGTTTCTCTCGCCCTCAGGGAGTCAGAATGTCACGCGCTTCCAGTCCCGCGGACCATTGGAGCAATCTGGATGCTTGGTTACGAGCCATGACAACCGGCTGTCTGCCCAAGGACTCTGGCGACCCGAAATCTCCGACCCGGCAGGAACTGGACACCGAGGTGGACCAGATAATGGCCAACGACCCAACGCAGACCTACAGCTCAAAGGAATGGAGTCGGATCATTGGACATCTAGCTCACAACTTAGTGGCACAGGCATGCTCTGCGGAGGAGGACAACGCCAGTCTGGCAAAGGAAATCGCAGGACTAAAGACTCAACTGGAGGAGGCCCGCAAACAAAAGGACCACACACAGGAGCGTCTGGATCAGCTACTTCTGGAGGAGAAAGACAAGGATGAAATGCCCCCAGAACTACAAGAGGAAGTGGAAAGACTGCAAAAGGCCCTGGAGGATCTGCGCACGGACACAGACAGGAGGATGCAGTCGGAGAAACACACCACGGAGGAGCTCCATGACAGACTGCAGCGCGCCGAGGCCCTTCTAGAAAGAGCAGAGAGTAAAATACAAGACAAAGAGGCCAGAGCCAAGGCCTGTGAGAAACATTTGCACGCAGCTCGAACTGAAATTACCGAGCTTGCCCAACAGAGACATGATCTAAAGTATGAACTGGACTTGGTCCATAAAGAACTCAAACACTCTTACAAATTACAAGGCGACCTGGAGGGGGAAATACCCATCACTCCGTTTCCCCTCACCAGTGAGCCTGCACTTTTCAGCCAAAAACCCAGACCTGAAAAGGGGGGCGAAAGCCCATTGCTAAAGACATCACTAGCCAGCCGCTACGTGTCCCCACCAGTTGAAGAGGGGCGGGGTCAAGCCATCGGTCACCACACAGCCCATAAAGAACTGGACAAGCTGGCTAGAAACATCCCGACCTTCACTCCCAATCCAGCAGGAGGCCACGATGTTCACTCTTACTTACAAGACATTGACTTTCACCTACAAACTATGGTCAACGTCACTAATCGGGATAAGTTGTATCTTCTCAGGATTACTTCAAGCCGTGACGTGCGGAGTTTTCTAGACAGGCAACCTGAGATCGTCAAAACGGACTACCAGCAGCTGCTACAAGCTCTGATCCGTGAATTCTCTGACCCAGACTCTGAGAGCGGATTCGTAACAGCAATGGACCTCAAGCAGGCCCGACTAGAAACCCCGCAAGCTTATTACGGCCGCCTCCGACAAGCCTACTTCGGACCTCGCAATGAGTCCGGGATGGAAGAAGACTGTAACTTCAAAACTTTGTTCCTGCGGAATCTCCATCCGACCTTATCGCACCACCTCGGGGTTTTAGCTGAGCCACGGACTATGTCAATCCAACAACTGCGTGACTTGGCTCACAAAGCTTACACCAAACAAAAGACTATCTCTGAAAAGACTGTGAGAAACCCCACAATCTGCCCTGTCTCTGAGCACCGTCCAGAGCTGTCCCTAGAGGGCGCACAGCACCCCAGTTACAAGCCTGCCAACAGAGAGACACGACCATTCCAACCCAGCAGAGGTCAGCGCGGTCGTGGGGGTGCCCGCCCCAGGCAGCAGAACAGCCGCACTGGGGAATTCTGGGACCGGCCTCGCACCTCCCACAACCAAAGGGGAGGGGGCACCTGGGAAACCGGCCGGCAACCCAGAAGGAACCAACCTCCATCTCCCCGGACAACAAGCCCAGAGAACCGGCTGAAAGACCCCTCTCAAAATGACATTGGTAAGCTGAAGTTGGAACTCAAATCCAACAGAGACAATGCCGCCGCGTCTGACGCTGCAGAACTTCTGAGCATGCTGAGGGAGTTCCTTCAAAAGAAACCTCACAAGAAAGACAAGGACAAGCCAGACACCGCATGACTAAACCTGAGGCCTGAAGCCAACTCCACTCCCAACGCTTCTCCCAATGACGGCCCCACAGACACTGTCAAACCACAGACTATGGAACTCGCTGTCACATCACCCAGTGACAGCACCACTCACTCCCTCCAACTGACAGCCCAGAACACGGCTTGTCAGTCACAGACTAGTGAACTCAATGTTGCATCACCAACTGACAACCCCCCTCGTTCACTCCGGCTGCCAACTGCACTTCTTGAACAAAACACTGCACTTCCTGAACAAGACGGTAGCAGCGCTCACCTAAAGGTACCAGACAGTGCTGTCTTGGTGATCTGCACTCACAGCGAGCCACACCTAACACAACCACACTGTCTATCGATCAACACAAAAGACCCCACACCAAAACTTCTGGGAAATCTGATAGAGAGAGGTGTGGCACGCAAGCTCTACCTAACCATCACTTTGGAAAAGGAGGTGAGACTCGAAGCGCTCGTGGACACGGGCTCGGATCTCACACTCATATCAGCTGAACTTTTTGAAAAACTCAAATTTGAAGCTCAAAGACAGAATCGAACTCTTAACTTCCACACCTGTGAGCTGAATGTGCAGTCGTACAGCCAAAACGACATCCAGCTGAGAAACGTGGCCCCCATTCACCTGGCAATCGGCCCGATGAGTTTAGTACACCCGGTCTATGTTTCACCAATGAACATTTATCCATTCCTAATAGGCAAAGACCTGCTGGATCGATTCGAGCCGTTACTGGACTTCAAACACCTGCAAGTTTGGGCTCAAGTGCGTGAACCCCTCCCCCTTTCGCCAAACAAATCTGCTGAGCCAGACTGTCAGGTCACAGAGTTCACGGGAATTCCCTCAGCCAGACATGGCGACCCAGCCACAACAGCTGATCAAGGGTCAAGTTCGCTACTCTGCACTTTCAAAACCAGCCAAGGCTCTGATACCTACTGCCCTCAGGTCAGGACCGACCTGCAGCTGCAGGATGTAACCACAACAGACATTGTTCTGGCGATTTGGTCTGACCAATCTGCCATAAGCTTCTCACTATTCAATGCAATCATTGACAACACATCGGACCTGCCCTATACCAGCAAACGCACCCGCTTCCCTCTCAACGCAAATCCATCCTCCATGATATCTGCCAAAGGGATCTGTGCTTTGCAATTAAAGTGGAATCACCGGTGTCTGACTCATTACTTCCTGATCCTTCCGGATCCAGCCCACGATGTCTACATTGGAGCAGACGTTCTGATTCGCCTCAAAGCTCATGTGGACATGTTAAATGAAGTTGTATGGGCCCCATTGACTATACAGCCACCTGTTCCCAGCAATCATGACAATCTACTGTCGGGACAGACCATCCCTGAAGTCTGCACCCTAATCAACGAACAAGCAACAGTAGTACCAGCCTACACCAAAGGGGTCGCTGTACGCCTCAACATACGACGGAACCAAACATTGAACCACACGCTAGGTTTCTTCCAACCTTCACCTGAATGTGGAGACCTCGGACTCACACTCGAAGCCACACCCCTCACGGAAGTGTCATCTCGGATAGTCTACATTCTGTTCAACAACTGCACAGCAAGGGACATCAGCATTCCCAGAGCCTACAGGCTAGGATGGCTAGTGAGCCATGACTTTCATGACTTTGAACTTGTATTACCGGTCATCGGCCCCCTTCCACCTGCACTGATACCTGAAGGGCACACAGACAACACAGTGCTCACGCTGCCCTTCCAACTCATTGCCATCACATCTGTCATGTCAGTGGCCAAAGACCAAGTGTGCAGAACTGAGCTTACAGAGGACCAACACCTCGCAGTGTACACAGTCTCCCACCAGCCTGTCAGTGAGACTAATGCACCTGCTATGCCTTCAAAGATCAACCCGACTGATGACACATCGACAGAGGAGCCATATCAAGGTTTTGAATCTCAAGTGCAGCAAATTCTACAAGAGGCTGACGCGCTTCAGAATGACACAGACCGCCAGAGGTTAAGACAAGTCCTTTACAAGTTCAAAGAATCCTTTGCCAAAGACTCTTTAGACTGTGGCCTTACCAACCTCCACACGGTGCGCATCCCCACGCATCCCGAGGCTCCTCCCACTTTCGTCAAGCAGTACAAAATTCCCATCGCCTCGCACGAACCAGTGCAGGAAATCATCGAATCCATGCTTGAGAAAGGTGTCATCCGTCCATGTAACAGCACCTACTCTGCCCCCATCTGGCCCGTTCTCAAACCGAATGGGAAATGGCGGCCCACCATTGACTATCGAAAGCTGAATCAACAGGTGCCGTTATCACGATGGCCCATGACCCAACTCGAACAGGAAATACCCCGAATCAGAGGAGCCACCATCTTCTCTACACTCGATGTGGCCTCTGGATTCTGGACCATTCCAGTGCACCCAGAAGACCAACACAAGCTGGCATTCACATTTGGCAACCGACAGTTCACCTTCAACAGATGCCCGTTCGGGTACGCCAACTCACCAGCTGAGTTCAACATCTTCCTGAACAAAGCCTGTCCTGACGCCAGGATGAGAGGTAACCTGATTTACGTGGACGATGTTCTTATGAAGAGCACGACGGTGGCAGACCACCTGAAAGAAATAGACTATGTTTTGAACCAATTATCCGCTGCCGGCGCCAAAATAGCTCTCCACAAAGGTCAATGGTGCCGCACCAAGGTCAACTACGTGGGCCTTCTCGTCGGATCCCATGGCATCGAACCACAATCAAACCGTATCCACGCCATTCAAAACATCAAGCCTCCCACTAACGTCTCTGAACTGCGAAGCTTTCTAGGGGTATGCAACTACTCCCGACAGTTCATCGAAAACTATTCGGACATCGCCAGGCCCCTCACAGCGCTGCTGAAAAAGGACTGCCCTTTCGTCTGGTCAGACGCTCAAGAACACGCCATGGCGGCACTAAAAAGACATTTATGCTCAGCCCCTTGCCTCGCTTACCCCGATCCTCAAAAGGAATTCTACCTGGAAGCAGGATTTTCTGACCAATGTCTCAGTGCGGGCCTATACCAAATGCACGATCAAGACAAAAAGGTGGTCGCATATGCCAGCAAGACGCTTCTCCCTCCAGAATGTAAATTCTCAGACTGTGAAAAAGCTTTGCTCTGTACGGTATGGGCCATACAGCGTTTCTCCAACTACATTGGAGCACAGAAAGTTATCATTGACACTTGCCACCAGCCTGTGATGTACCTCAACAGCCAACGCATCCGAAACGGCGTGGTCACCAATGCACGCATAGCCACGTGGCTACGTGGTTAATGGCTACGCGTGTCAACCTGCTGAACCAGACCATGTGGATCCAAGTTCCACGAGGAGCCATCCTCCACCTGGACGACCTAGCCTTGTACCACCTCCCTAGTGAAGAATACCAGTCCGAACTAGAGATTCCATCCTTCTTTAAGGATCGCAACTTCACCCTCGACCCAGAGCTGGAGAAATGGATTCAGGAAGGGGGGTCACAGATCGTCGACATCGCTCCCCTGGACACCGCCCTCCAAGCCTTGTCCAGAATGCCTATCCTGAACGCCTCACCAGTCGTCCAAGCATGGACCGCCGCTGACACTGCCGTGTGCATTTCAACGATCATCGGACACGCCTTAACCTTGGGCCTTGCCTACGTCCTGTACCGACGAGTCAACGAGATGCGAGCCTCTACAGCCAGGCTCACCCAAGCCATGTCCGTGGGGTTTCGTAAGACCCCTCGGAAAGAAGACTCCCCGCTAGCGAACGCGGAGGATCTCATAGAGCTGAGCCCTCAGCCCTAACCATCATCTGCAGAGTCCGACCTCCATGATTTGCCTGCCATCTGACCAAGGCAATCGTGATGGTCCAACGAGGTCCACCCCCACGGGCCCTGTCGAACCATCAAAGGGGGAATGTAGCCATGATCAGATCTGCCCTTTCCTTAAACTGCTGTTTTTGCATTCTTCTCATTTAGCGACTGTGACAAAAAGCAGATGCCATCTGCCATTTTGATTAAATCACTGATTTCCACAAGTTCTTATCCCTCCACGCACTGCTCACAAAGCAAATGGTGTTTGGACGTAATTGAATTACCGGTACAAGTGCCCCGTGGCGCTTTTCTCTAATGACTAAACAATACCCCGCTTACCACATTTGATCAAGACACATGACCAAAAGGCAGATCACGTGGAAGAACCCCTCCGAAGGTGACAAGACGAACATTGTCCATTCAGATAAGCGCACACACGTGGAATCCCCTTTGGGGTTTTTCGCTTACACACAAACAGAAGAGAATTGTGAGATTAGACAACTGGCCATTGTAGCCGTTGTTAAACTCATCAAATTCGAAGCACACACGCTCACACGGGACTGGTCGCGAGTTCACCCCCCCCCCGTCACCATCGGTCAATGAACTCTGAACATACATACATACGCATGAACACACACGAAATACTCTGAACCCAAGGGATCAAAAATCCCCTTTTGTAAATGTATAATGTTTTGTGGTTGTGTTTTCATGATTCCCTGATGACAAAACTGGTATAACTGTAAGCTGTTATGATATGTGACCAATTTAACATCCGTTTTAATCACGAAAATCATGTATCTGCATTTCACTAAGCCCTAGGAATGCCGAATTTGGTATGGTTGTAATCAGAATAATCAAAGAAGATTGAATCATCAACCCAAAATGTAATATGATGCATGCTTTTATTAATACTAGTTTAGAAGTGTATTTCGAACAAGTTTATCCCCTATACACATGATCCGTAAGGCGTGAATCACGAGGTCTGACGACACGCCTTCCTGCAACACGATTGGATCAAACACGTGAGGAAGGCGTGTCCCTCGCTCCTTCAAAATAGACCGCCACCTTATCCTCTGTGCAGTTTTCCTACGCCAGAGAGAGATGCCTAAACTTTCCTGCTAAACTCCAGCCGGAGTTTTCCTTCTTCGTCGTTTTTCTACTTTGTTTTAAATCTAAGTTGCTTTCTTTCGATTTACCTCAGTTGATAGTTCGGTTTCATTCAAGAACGAAACAAGTTTAAGATTAATCGCCTCTCGTACGGGCCGCAGCTGAAGCAATCGCAAACATCTGCCTCCTACCGAAAGACGCGCCAGACAACTCCAACCACGCTGCCTTTGTAACACAACTCAACACAAAGGGACCGTGTTTAAATCAAGTAACGTACAAAATCTCAATTAAGTGCTGCTTAAAGTGTCTCGATTGATATTGGAATCCTTTGGGTCTCTGTGTGAATTGTTTGAACTGTTCTGTCTCTTTCACTCTCTCTCACACCCACTCTCTCTCTCTCTCTCTCTCTCTCTCTCTCTCTCTCTCTCTCACTCTCATTCTATCTGTCTCTTTTTAAATACGTCATATTGCAATCCTGTATTAATTGTTTGTTTTTATATGCATATTATTTACTCCTGCGTGATTTTTAGTAGTCTATATAACCCTTAGTATTGTGTTATTAAATTCCATAATCCTTTGAAATCGAATCTGTCTCATTGTCCCATGATTGAAGTCTCTGTAATATGTCAAAGATCTGTAAGTTACCAAAAGCTCTACCTCGGTTAACTATCTGAAAGTTAAACATCTGAAAGTGCTGTATACGAGCAGATACTTCCGTGTGGCCAGCGGAAAATATTCACTCGGTATACAGGCAGGTAATCTTGTGATATAAGGAAGTTTTCATCTCCGGTTCGCGGGACGAACCAGGATGCATGACAAACTAATTTGGAATCACATGTAAATTGACCCTGACAATTAATCTGACTTAACCAAACCAAATATCAATAATTACTACGATCAATCGTGTTAATTATTCATATATGGTAATGTTTAGTCCATTCCCTATTTGGGATAATTTAATTTATGTATGCGATTACATATTCATTATCTAATGAATAATATTCCCCATTTGAGTTAAATAATTTCCCCAAAACGAGACTCATTTCCGCTACAAGCCCATTAATGGCATTTTTGAGTCATGCCCTTAACGAACTATGTTTTATTTCCTCTTTCCATATTGTGAATAAATTTGTATCATTTTAATTTGCTTGTTACACAATGGAGTCTAACTTATTGTAATAATTATTTGACGTAGACTACTTTTAAACTTAGAATTATTCCTTGGCATCCTCGCATAGCCTACTAAACTGCATAGCTACTTTTTTACGCTATTACGTCGTGTTAACATTTAAGCTGGTGAGAGAAAATGGCACTATCAAAGAGTCTAAAAAGGGAAGTTGACAGCGAAAGTAGTTATACAAAGAATAATAAAAAGACAACTATGCGTTCATCCTACCTAGTTTTGTAAATGCAAAGCCGGTGTGTCTTATCTGCAACGACAACCCGATCACACTAAATGCGTCTCTATAGCACGCATTGTGTCTATCGTGCAATTTATACGCGAAAAAGAGTTTTTACGTGCATATGATACGCATGGGTAGGTTTAGTAGTGGTGTATGGTGCGTGTGTATTATACGTTGGGTATGATTAGTGGTGTGGGATGCGTGTGTATTACACGCAATAAAGTGCGTATCAAATGCACGCGAAAAACTGCGTATCATATGCACGTAAAAACACATTTTCGTGTATTAATTGCACGATAAACACAACGCGTGCTATAGAGACGCATTTAATATAATATTAGACATTTCATGACGGTTATTTTAGAGGTGTGTCTAGCGATCCACAGACTCTTTTGAATGTCTTTCAGAACTTTTCAGGCTGCGGCGCGGGCCAGATATTATTGCCGGCGGGCCAGTTTTGGCCCGCGGGCCGCCTGTTGCCAGCCCCTGGTGTAGAGTTTCCTCGTGGAGGGAGTCCTGGAGCTGAGGATGGTCTCAACAACCTCAGTTGAGAGACCTGAACTTACTTTTTAAGTTTCCACAATTCTGGGCGGGGGGAAGGATCAACCCGCTCGACTGAGAGAAAGGAGAGCCGTCGAGGAGAGACTCTAGGTCAGAGAACCATACTCGGGCCTGCCAACACGGGACTAATAACAGAAGAAGGGCCCCGTCCCGGCGAACTCTCTCCAGAACTCCCTGGAGCAGAGAGATCGTGGGAAATGCATACAGACGTGACCTCGGCCACGTCTGCATCATAGCGCCCAGCCCCAGAGTAGCTGGCTGACTGAGTGAGAACCATAGTGGACAGTGTGTGTTCTCTAAGATGCGAAAAGGTCTACTTCTGCTAAATCAAAGTTTTTCATAGGAGCTCCACCACCTCGGGGTGGAGTCTCCATTCCCCGGGCCTCGGCCCCTGCCTCGACAGGATGTCTGCTCCTGGATTATGTAAGAGACCACCGATGTGTTGTCCGTGCAGACAAGCACATCGGTGAGAGAGAGAGAGAGAGAGAGAGAGAGAGAGAGAGAGAGAGAGAGAGAGAGAGAGAGATCGAAACACCGCCATAATTTCTAGCCGATTTATGTGCCAAGAAAGTAGATGATCCTGCCAAAAACCTTTCGCTGAGTGACCACTCATGATCACCCCCCAACCTGTGAGGGAAGCATCCGTCGATAGCTACGCTATCTTGGAGGAACCAAGGTTTGTTCCACATGACTAAGTAGGGATGTAACGATATTGACGATATCGCGCTATCGCGGTGGTAAACGTGTCTCGATATCGTCGTGGTTGGGTTACAATATTAAAAGGACAGGTGTCCGTCACAAAGCAAGAGGAATAAACACAGTCCCGCGGATCACAAACTTTCAAGATGCCGTCTGCAAGTGTGTTTATTGTCTGCAACAAATCGCAGAAATCAAGGGAGAAGAGAAATGTAGATGAACTGCTGCGCTTGTGACAGGGCGCATGTTTACCTGAACGAGCAGAGAGAGAGCGAGAGAGCGAGCCCCGGTCGCGCGCGCGCACTCTTGTTTATACTCGACGCGTCCGCAAGAGCGCGGCAAAAATGACGTCATTGCGGTGTGGGCGGTCGTGCGTGTTGGGTGCGCAAGACCCCATTTCGCCTGGCGGTGTGCACGGCACTTTTTGTAACATCGCGCGCGGCGCCGCATCCGAAGATGAACGACTTCGAGCCGAATCAGGCCGAACTGGTACGTCTGTACCAGCATGTTTATGATCCTTCTATACACAGAGACATTTGCATTGATGGGCGACCATAAAGCCTCTCATTTTGTGAATAGGAAAACATTTGCATTAAGCACCCAGTTTGCACTTGTCTAAAGTAACTGCTTACATTTATAAAATAAGCCTACAATAGCAGAAGTAAGCCCTGCTGATGAAATTAAGGTTTAAACACTCTTCAATAAGGCTTCAGTTGTTTAACGAGTTTGTACAAGAAAGTACAATACACCTACTGCATTTATTACTCTTTTAATATGAATCAGCTATTAATAAACTACTAATAAACGGCAAACTACTTCTTCACTGCTGATTCCTGGTGGTTTAGAGGAGAATTACTCCGAGTCGCCCCCTGTCGTTTCACAGAATAGCACAACGGCGAGCGCGTCAAGTATAAACGCCTCGTCCGTTTGGAGAGGTGCGCGCGCAGTCAACGGAGACTCGCGCTCGTGCGGACGCGTCGAGTATAAACAAGGCTTCTCTCTCTCTCTCTTTGGAGCCAAGCAAGCGAAAGGCTCAAAAGGTCTCAAAACTAAGCGCTGTATTGCTCTCTCTCCCTCGCAGGCTCGCACATATTAATCAAAATAAATCGACAAGATGTTTTTTTTTTTCCTGACGTACATGAACGCTAAACAAGTGATATGTTGATGTGCATTTTAGCATTGCTAATATTCCTGTGTTTTCGTCTCGTTCGGGATCCGTTTGAAGCTGAATGCATCACCTGAAAAGCTGGCACGTAACGTTACGTGTCAGTGTCAAATAATGTACACATAATGAATGGCGACTGTAGAAAGTAAAAGCTGAATCCCGGACATTTTAGGTGATCTCGAAATGTGGGACTGATTGTGCAAATCAGCAATGTAACGTTAGGACAGCCTAGCGTAGCAAACTAGCGATTTTTAAAAACGTTAAAAACATTTCAATAAACAACATAGTTGCAAATATATGTACATAACTGTGTAGAGCACAAAACAAGACTGTCATAATTTTTTAATCAATCATTTAAGCCAAAAATACTTACATTTATGGGACTCTCTGGATGATATGCCTGCCATTGTTGCCGGTTGCGCAGTGCATTCTGGGTACCCCTTGGTTTCAAGTAAGCTCGCGAAAATTCTTGGTTTTAAGGGTTGTCTACCCCTTCCCCTTAGCCCTATTATTTAGATTATCATCACAAACACTATCGTGAGCTATTTAACAATACCGTGAGCTTTTCCACAATATCGCAATAAATATCGTACCGTGAGGTCAATATCGAAATTGTATCGTACCGTGAGATTTTGATATCGTTACATCCCTATGACTAAGGCACGTAGGCATCGCCGCGTGACCTTGATCATGCGAAACGGATTTCCCCTCGGAGAAAACCCTTGGTCCTGAGCCACCACTGCAGGGGTCTCATGTACAGGAGGCCAAAAGTTATTACGTTGGACGCAGCTGCCATGAGACCCACCAGTCTCTGAAACTGTTTCGTAATGAGTGACTGGCCTAGTTTTACCTAGGCCGAAGAGAAGAACACGATATTGGTACACTTCGCCCCCGAAAGCGAACCTCAGGGACTTCCTGTGTGGAGGACGGATGGCTCCATGGAAGGACGCGTCATTCAATCTATCGTGACAAAACAGTCCTCGGACTGAATCTGTGACACAATATGTTTGAATGTAAGCATCCATCCTTCTTTGGAACAATGAAGTAACGGCTGTAAAACCCTAGTCTCAGCCTCAGACGTCACGCCCACGGAACGTTGGCTAAACGTCTGATGCATATGGTACACTTAACTGGAAACACTTCAGCAATGTCGAAGTCGTCATCTGATTGGTTGAATTTTATCGGATTTCCGGGGGGCGCGAGTGTCGCGTTTATTTTCGGTCCGCCGGGAAACAAAGCGCATACGTGTGATTGCGGAAGAAAAACTAACGTTGTGTTTGCATGAGTGACAATGAGCATTTATCAAGATCAGCTAAACGTAGGATTCTCAAAAGTATGCGAGGTTCACGGCATAGACTCTTGAAGTTTTCTTCTCCTTCTTTGATTTTCTATGCTGACTGACTTGTTGCACGCTGGTCTGTTGTTGTGGGGACATTTCCACGCACCGAAACGTGACGCTGAACGAAACGAACTGTAATTGGTTGTTTGACATGTCGGTCAAACGGCCTTATGGGCGGGCCTTGGCCAAAGAAAGCTGCTATGAATTCCAGACCTTCAGCCGTCAGTCTGAAGGTCTGGCTACGCGAGGCTAGTAAAACCCTGACTCCCTACTGGGAGGAGGAACCCTTTCTATAGCCTCCTTTCGCAGAAGAGTCTGTACTTCTTGCTCCAAAACCAAAGCCTGCTCGGGGTCCAACACGTAGGGAGGACCCCTAGAAATCTAGGCGGAAGAACCGAACTGGATTCTGAAACCATTTCTATAGTGAGCAGGACCCAACAAGATATATTTGGCAGTAGCTTACACGCTGCCAGAAAATCTACTAAGGGGACCAGTCGCTCGAGACTGGCCTCTGGTATTGGTTGAACAGCCACTTCGGTGCCCTGTAATGGCGAACCGGCAGGGAAAACCGAACTGACTGTTCTACGACCCTCCTCGGAGGATCGTTCGGGAACGCTGACACCTCGGTGCCCTGAAACGGCGAACCGGCAGGGAACAACCGAACTGGCAGCGCTGCGACCCTCCTCAGAGATTCACTTCCCAGGAATGATAACATAACCAGAGCCTGCTCGGGGTCCACCACCGTAGGGAGGTCCCCTAGAAATATGGGCGGATGAGAACCAAACTGAATTCTGTAACCCTTTTCTATAGTGAGCAGGACCCAACGAGATATATTTGGCAGTAGCTTCCACGCTGCCAGAAAATCTACTGAGGGGACCAGTCACTCAAGACTGGCCTCAGGTATTGGTCGAACAGCCACTTCGGTGCCCTGTAACGGCGAACCGGCAGGGAAAACCGAACTGACTGTTCTACGACCCTCCTCTGAGGATCGTTTGGGGACGCTGACACCTCGGTGCCCTGAAACGGCGAACCGGCAGGGAACAACCGAACTGGCAGCGCTGCGATCCTCCTCAGAGAGTCGCCCCCAGAGGGCGCCGAGGAGACATGGATTCTCGAACCCGTCTCTGCCCGGAGGGGGCCACCCTCAGAAGCCTGATAGCCTCTGCGTCAGGACTTCTTCTTAGTCGAAGCCTTCTTCGAGATAACGACTATCCTCAGATATGTCTTATCCCAAAATGACTATGACTGAGACTACTAAAAGGAACCAGCCTCTCGAGACTGGTCACTAGTATAGCTTGAGAAGCCAATCTCAAGCTATAAGGGAGATGTGCACCATATAATGAGGTGTTATCCATTTCCTCCTGGGAACAACCATTTATTTCCTCAGAAATAAATGACTCCTCAAAGATCAGATGAGTACATATTTAATTTTCTCAATTAAATACAGCCAAATATCAACCAGACAAGTAAACACGGTCTGGATGAAAAATCTGAATAGGATATTAATACAGACATCTAACTCCAGGATAAGATGAATACATATTTAATTTTCTCAGAAATTAAATGCAGCCAAATATCAACCAGACAAGTAGAAACGGTCTGGATGAAAAATCTGAATAGTATATTAATATAGACATCTAACTCCAAGGATAAGATGATTACCTATATATTTAATTTTCTCAAAAATTAAATGCAGCCAAATATCAATCAGACAAGTAGAAACAGTCTGGATGAAAAAGCTGAATAGTAGCCTATATTAATACAGACATCTAACTCAAGGATAAGATGAGTACATATTTAATTTTCTCAAAAATTAAATGCAGCCAAATATCAACCAGACAAGTAGAAACGGTCTGGGTGAAAAAGCTGAATAATAGCCTATAAATACAGACATTTAACTCAAAGATTAGATGAGTACATATTTAATTTTCTCAAAAATTAAATGCAGCCAAATATCAACCAGACAAGAAACGGTCTAGTTTAAAGGCTGAATATAGTGTATTAATATAGACCTCATATTATAATCTCAAACAATAAAGAATACAAAAGTAGTTTTCAAACAATCATAAGAGAACAAGAGTGGTGGAATCTGAGACTTCTGCGCCAGAGACCCGTGTTCGAATCCTGGCTCTAACAGCAGGTGAAGTTTATTGCATGAAAATTTTTACATACTGCGCTCGCGGCCAGCTTCCTTACAGAAAGCGACACCGCCCCTCGCACCCTCCCGTTTCACAACGGCGGGGTTAGAGTATCAATAAGCGTTCAAAAACAAGTGAGCCTGAGCCTATGCCGGCCCCGTACCCGCCCCGCCCCGTGTGACTCACATTCTATATAAAGAGACCTTTTATCCCAGGGCCCTGCTGTAAGCGCGCGCTGAAACTGCTCTCTCTCGTGCGTTCCCCCGCTTCCTTCCCTCATTGAGCCGCGACAGAAGAAGCGCGCGGTTGATGTGCACGCGGATATCTCTCTTTACGTCACAAGAGAGCTATCACGCCCTCCCGTCCTGCATGTCACGCAGAGCCCTCTCCGTGACTCAGACACAACACGTGCGTTTTCATCACCACAGCTGTTCACTGCAAGAACAAGCCGCCATTCTCTCGGCGCTCGTGGCTAGCTTCCTGTACGTCAGTGAGCTAGCCCGCCCGGTTGCGTGTGTCCCTCATTTGCACACGCCCTTCGTTTTGTGCGTCCTCCGCATGATTCAAACGAACAATGAGCGTCAGAAATGAGTGAGTCCACGCCGGCCCCACCTCCCACGTGACTCACTGTCTACAGAGAAAGTATTTGTGCTCATCCCTTACAGTTCTTTCTTAGCTCAGGTATCTGTGATGCTTTAACTGCAGCAAGGGCCCGTTATAAGCACGCACCCCCTGCAGACTAATGCTGCTTTATCAGAGAACCGATAAACACAAACAAACAGAGCGAACTATAGCTGCAGTCAATGGGCCCGCTGTAAAGTGTGCACCGCTGCAGACAAACGCTGTTCTCACAGCAGCTCAAACAGAGCGAGAAATAAATGTTTCCCCTATAGCCTCCCACTCACGGGTGGCTGGAAATGTTCTCAAACCAGTTACCAAGCCCGTTACAAAGCACGCGCCACTGATACCGCACACTATCACTGCAGTCAGAGCACCCGCTGCGAAGCGTGCGCCACGACAGATAGTCACTGTTTCAACAAAAGCTCTGATAGAGCGAAACATGAGTGTTCACAAACCAGTCCAGGCCCGTCATAAGACACGCTCCTCTAAAAATAAGCACAAAAAGAGTGTTTCAAACACACAACACCAGGGTAATCGGTCCCCATTCATTAGGCGACCCCTCCCCAGTTGTCACTCTATCTCTCTGTCAGGTTTGTCAAAACAACCCAAAAGAGAACATGTGCACAAAACATAACACAAGGGTATTCAGTGTTGAGCATGTTACTTAAAAAAAGTAATTAGTTATAGTTACTAGTTACTTCTCACAAATAGTAACTGAGTTAGTAACTGAGTTACATCATTATAAAAGTAACTAATTACCAGAGAAAGTAACTATTGCGTTACTTAAAAAAAAAAAAATCAAATAGGCTTATGTCAAATAATTTGGATGCCCCCAGTATTATGTTAAATTAATGAAATGGACACTTAATAGTGTAGATTAGTGTTCAATGTTTTATAATAATAATTTATTCTATTTTAATGTTGCTGTGGGACAATGTGAGAGACGCCTATTAAATTCAATATATTATTCTAAATATTAGCATTACTATAGTAGAACAATAAAACATTATAGATGGTTTACTTAATATCGCACAGACCCCAACTGGCCAACAAATAAGTTTAAAAATAAATTATGCTTCTTAAGAAATGTACCAAAAATGAATAAATAATAATAAAAAATATACATACTCTTTGTGCATATTAAAATGATAAAACTGTTACACAACTTCACAACTAGTAGACATACTGTAGCCTGAGTATTTTCTTCCTAACAAAAGTAAACATTTTAACAAGTGCTCTCTCAATATAATACTGAACAATTTACCAAAAAAAAATATAATACTAAAATATAATATTTTGGGGGTTTATTTTTATAACCTATAGCGAACGTCATCATCAGATTATTTAAGCCAAATTCTAGACATATTTGGCGCACGTGTTTACAACCGGTCAAACAAAGATGTTTTCTGTGAATGTTCCCTGCAGGTTATTTTCGGGTTTATTTTATAACCTAAACAGAACGTTACCTGACGGTAATTTTTTTTATTTTATTTGTATAACCATGTAAATTAATTAACGTTGCAGATATGTGTCATTTATTTATAAACAAACTATATAATGCTCGGACACCCTCGGTCTCTCTTGCGCAACTGTTGAGCGCGCTCTCGGACACATTCGGTCTCTCTCGCGCATTGAGCGCACTCGCGCCAATCGCTTCGCTTTTGTCCACTCCGGCGCCTCATAAACACACACACACACACACAGACACACCAGAGAAAAAAACTTTGCAGGTCCTATGGCGGAGAGAGAGCCTACTCGGATGAAAGCCGCTTCAGTGAGTTCAATTATAGTAACGCCACATTTTTTTTGTCAGTAACGGTAACTGCGTTGTAACGGGGGAAACAGTGATTTGTTTGATTACTCGTTACTGAAAAAGATAACGCCGTTAGTAACGCCGTTTATTTATAACGCCGTTATTCCCATCACTGAGGGTATTGGGTCCCCCTATGCTAGGCGACCCAACCCCAATATATGTTCAAACCCTAGCCATAAGGGCCCAGGCCTGGCAGGTCATCCCCGATGTATCAAACTGGGTTATGGACATTATAAAGCGAGGCTACTCGCTCCAATTCGCTCGCAGACCCCCACGTTTTCAGACGGTCGTCAAGACATCGGTGAGAAGCAGAAGCTGTCCTAAGCACCTTCTGTTCGTTCCCGTCTCTGTGCGCTTGGCAACCCTCCAGTGGGGCCACTCCTCTAAATTGTCAGCCCATCCCGGCGTGCGGGGCACTCTCGCCTCCATCCGTCAACGTTTTTGGTGGCCTAGGGTGGAACGTGACGCGCGTCATTTTGTTTCGCCCCCTGTCCTGTTTGTGCCCAAACCAAGGCAGGTAATTCGCCCCCAGCCGGTCTGCTTCGCCCCTTACCGGTTCCTTCACGTCCTTGGTCTCACATTGGACTCGATTTTATCACCGGTCTTCCCCCATCTGCGGGGAACACGGTCATTCTAACAGTCGTAGACCACTTCTCTAAGTCCGTGCACTTTATTCCACTCGCTAAACTTCCCTCTGCCAAGGAGACGGCCCAAATCATGGTCGATCATGTTTTTAAGTTTCACGGTCTGCCCACCGATGTGGTTTCAGATAGGGGACCACAGTTCGCCTCTCAATTTTGGAGGGAGTTCTGTCGTCTGATCGGAGCTTCCGCTAGCCTTTTGTCCAGGTTTCATCCCCAAACTAACGGTCAGGCCGAACGGGCCAATCAAATTGTCGCCCGCATTCTCCGCAGTCTTGCCCACCATAATCCCTCGTCTTGGTCTGAGCAACTCGCAAGATTCGGAGTCTAATGTTCCATCCGTACAAGCGTTTATCGACCGCTGCAAGCGCACTTGGAGAGGGGTGAAATCAGCACTTTGTCGCTCGAGGAGGTGCATGAGCAACGCTGCTAACAAACGTCACGTAAAGAGTCCTCGCTCCCCTTATGGCCAAAGGGTATGGCTCTCCACGTCCAATTTACCTCTCCAGTCGGACTCTCGTAATCTGGCTCCTCGTTTCGTCGGGCCATTTTGATTTTTAAGTTCATCAGTCCTGTCATTGTCAAGCTCTCTCTTCCTCCTAATCTTCGTCGTGTCCACCCCGTTTTTCACGTTTCCTGCATAAAGCCGACCGTTCGTGCACCCTCACGTCCGTCCATTCCTCCTATTCGTGTTGAAGGGACTCCGGTTTATAAGGTCCGCAAACTTTTAGATATGCGACGCCGAGGTCGTGGGCATCAATACTTAGTAGACTGGGAGGGATATGGTCCTGAGGAGAGGAGTTGGGTTTCGGCCCGGGACATCCTGGACCCCTCGCTCATCGATGATTTCCTCCGGTCTCGTTGCCAGATTATTTCGAGAATCATATGTATGAGACCTCTGAGCATTTACCTCTCGTTCCTGTCTTGTCCTGTCGTATGCTCTTTTGGAGACTGATCAACCTCACAGTATCTGCTACTAAGCTGTGCTTGTTACAGAGTACCTGTCCAGTATCTGCCCATCTTCGTCCGCTGAGATCTGACCTCCTGTGAGTTCCTGGGCTGGCTAGCACCGCAACGGTGTTTTTCTATCACCGAGATCATCCCGCTGTCTGAACGGAGGATTACTTTCTACCAGACCAGTTTCTCTGGAAGACTTTTCGTTTACACTAATTATATACTGAAGATTTCTGTTCTGTTCCTCTGGACAGCATTTTCTGTTTATTAAAGACTGTATTGCTGCATATCGCTCTTGGGTCATCCTTCTCTCCACATCACACTGAGAGCTGCGCATGTCCCGGGAGTCCAAAATGTGGGCGCTGACATCCTGTCTCAAGACATTTATTGCACACTATTGCAATCTGTCAGGATGTGTCGCTTCAGTCGATTTAAACCTGATATATTGGGCGAAATGAGCAATCTTTTTAGGCATAGGCCAAACCCATTTAGGCGCGGCGCCAAGTCAGTTGATTGGGTCACGCGTCTGACCCTAATTCCTATTCAAATTACACTAGGACACATGCAGTGTTACACGAGAATTCATTGAACAGACACAAACAGGTAAGCATAGCTGTTTATCACGGGGATCGCAGTGGAACACGCACTGAATGCACTAAATGTGTATTTTGATCACATATGCTAAGCATTAGCTTCGTAATGTAATTTCCCATAGAAGTTAGAATTAAGCTAGCATTTGTTTTTATATGTTTTAACAGACTATATTTCATTATTGTTCTTGAACAACTTCTGTATCTGAATGAAATACTGAAATGTATTGTTATTTGCAGTTTTACAGTGCTCTCTGAGTAAAGTTTGGAAAGGATACACAAGCTTCATTCTTTGTCTTGGGGAAACTGTTAGCTATCTGCCGAGCTGATATGGCGGGATAGGACACGCCATACACGCACAGAAGCGGGGGCAGAACAGTAAAAAGGCATCTCTTCCAGTGGCCGGCATTTGACGATCTGTAAGTAGATTTCCATTACACGAGAGTAGATGTTAAAACTTCATGCTGATTTGTACTCGGCTTTCGCCAAGATAAGCAAAACTAAGACGTAGCTTTACAGTAAACTATGCTTCTCCATCCATTTACGCTTCTTTCCATAAGGTAGTGTGACTCCCCTTCTGTCCGGCGTTAACGGCAGCAGTGTACTTGGCGCGTTAGCGCACGCGACGGCTGCAACTACAGGACCAGCACGACAACCGTCTGGATTGAACAGAGTAGGGGACATCTCTAGGGTCTTCAAGTGGGCACCTTCCGTCCTCAGTGTTTCGTCGACTAGCCCACGACACCTCAAGAGGGCTCGACAGTGACTCTGGCGTCCCAGAGTCACCCCCCTCCGTCCCCCACTCAACTCAGCCCAGCTTACTGACCTGTACATCCCTCCTGCTGCTGAGACCTAACCACAATATCACAATCTCTCCGCGACCCAACCATACGCGCCAACCCGTTGACTAAGGCTGTCGAGCCCCACTGGTGCGTTAATATGCAGTTTCAGTGGACAACGGTTCCGTATGGCATACCACCTACCGCAAAACACAATATCTACCCAACCACCCGTCATTCACGCAATATCCACAGGAACGTATACAAACAAACCAACAGACTCTTCAAGTTTTCAAGAACTCTACGAAACCGTAGCGTGGCGGCCTGTACACAGCCAGCTAGAATCTTTCCGTCTCAACCACAGCCAGTTGCTGCTCCTTTCTGCTGCTTCAGATAAGTTCTTTACTGTGCGACGCAACTCTTGGCCGCTGAATCCGATATCTCTGAGGAACCGGGTTGTAGAGTGTGCCACAAAACCTCGACAACCCACTTCCACTGGATAAGGTGGATTCCAGTTGTCCTGGGCGAGAATTGGTGTTAACACCTTTTCTTGGTGGTTGCTCGCCTGGGCGGAGGAATATGTGACCAGTTACGGAAACTAGGGACACAAGTCGGTTCTGGGGCATTTTGAGTTATTCACAGATTCTGAAAGTGTGGTCTCCAAGCTTTCCAACGATGTGTAACACATGGAAATCTGATAATATTTGGAGAAGTTGTAGCCATTTGAAGTTAAGCACTCAAAAAAACTAAAAGTGGAGAAAACCGCCTCGAAAGATGTGCAGTTCTCACCTCTCTCTGCTGCTGGGAGTGACAATAGGGCTCATTTACATCTCATTTAGATAAGCCATACCCCCTGTAAAGCTCTCCCTGTAAAGCACAGGGGGGGGGGGGGGGGGGTCAGGATAATGTGCCATCAAAGAAAAGAAAAAGTTTGCAAACAGGTAATAAATAAATGTCTCTTAGCATCTACCGATAAAACTGTATAGGCAACTCTTATGTACACTGAATAAAAAATAAGATAAACTCTAGAATGTTAAGAAATATGTTGTGCTTTTACTTTTACAATATATTACTATTATAGGCATACAATAGAACGTAGCCTACTTCTCTAAATAATAATAATAACAACAATAATAATACATTTTATTTAAACATTATTTAAAGGAATATATTTTTTGTCCATGGTTTAATTTAGTTCATCTGTTTTTGCAGCGCTTCCCCAAAAAAATAAAAGGACACAATTTTAAATTTTCATTTGATTACAACCGTTTTTGATAATATATTTGGATTAAATCATAAAAAGAAACATACATTTTCTGAATAAAATACATTTCATAGGACAATATTTTTCTTAAACATTTTAATAAATTATATACATACAGTATAGGAGTATGAATCAGAATAGATTTTATTGCCATTGTCAATGAAAGGTTTTAGAGACTAGGAATTTTCTTCGGTGTACTCATGCAACATGAAACACAAACTTTTGCTAATGATAAAAAATAAGCAATAAACTGGTTGATTGATATATTCTTTTTTTATTTTCCATAATCAAATCAATCACACATTGTTTAGAGTGCTTTTCATACAAGAATGTAAAACTAAATTCAGGTGGTTGGTTGATAAAGTGACATTGCAGGTGTTGTAAACAAGAAAAAAGGTCTTTGTGACACAGTCCAATGAAATTACATTCGCATCCTCTTCTGTGGACTCTTCTGTGTTGTGAACCTTGGCGCTGGGCATGTGATGTCTCTTGCCTCGTCAGCACAGAATGGCCTTATTTTTTCATATAGATAGGTCTGCCTGTCAATTTTCAGTCCAGGTGGGGCCAGGACAGGAAGACCGTCGACAGGGGGCAGATCTGCTCCGTCGCGCAGTAGCTGATATTCGACAGGTTGTGCATCACGGTGACTTTTTGCAAGCACCACACCTGGTCTCTTGGCGTCAAAGCTGTGACAGAAAAAGCACATAAGACATTTTAAACATGGCAAAGTATTTTCTTATAAAAAACGGTCATGTGTATCTTGTTGCTATGTTATATTGTATGTACACAATGTGAAAGTTTCAATTACCTGAAGTGCTGATAACTCTTGACCTGTGGGAGTCTACGGAAGTGGCGAGTCAGATGCTGCTGCCAGTCGAAGGTCTGGACTAAAACTTTTCCCTCTGCCGTTCCAACAAGCTGTGGGATATTGAGGTGACTCACAGGAGAGCTGTTTTCCACAACCTGATGACAAAAAAGAGAAGAGAGGAAGAAAAAAAAGATCTTCAGTTAAATGTTTCATTGAAGCAGAACAGAAAACAGCACTGAAGTCATTAAAGCAAAGTAAAGTTAAAGTACCTCAGCGATGTCTGCCAAAGTGTTGACTCTTGTCTTCATGTAGGCTTGCTTGATGAGTCCAAAGCCACAGTCAGGGGAAAACTTGGTGTGGCCAGCAATAAGGAAGTGGATTTCAATTTTATCGTGAAGCTTGTGTCCAACCCGCCAGGCAAGGTACCAGAGCATGAAGTTGTTCTTGTTCTGCCCACTGCAGTTGTCACAATGAAGATCCACCTCTGTTTCTCCAACTCCAAAGTTGCCGAAGAAATGATGCATGTAGCTGATGACTTCATTGCTTCCCTTAGTAGATGACATGCCTTCATCAATCAGGTAATTCACCTGTTTCTGCAGCCCTTCACATGAAACACCAAATAGGCCACATTTCCGTGGGGTCAGGAAGTACATTGGTCCTGGCTGGAGAGGGTTTGAGGGAAAGTGTAACTGTAGGAGACAGAGGGAGAGAGCGAACTTGGATTAGATTAAATTAAATTTGCATCTGTTCATAACTGTCTAATAAAGATAAAACTTACTATATTGATGCTATTCTGCATTTGCACTATTTATTCTCATGCACCAAATCGCCCTTTAAGGGACATTAATAAAGTAAAGGGAAGTAAATGTGTGTGAAATATTACCTGCTGAGCAAAATCAAAACTGTAATGCATCCTAATCTTCTTGCTTGCTGGTAGGGATGGTCCAAAAGGCAGGTCAGAGCCAGAGCAAGTCTTTCTGCAGGCAGCAGTCATGTCGTTGTACACAGCCCTCTCTTTCTGCACAAGGGAAAGATGATCTTGTTGCTTCTTTACTGCTTCAGACTTTCTATCATCTGGGAGGTTTGCACTTCGTATCAGCTGCTCGTTATTGCTTTGGCACTGCCAGCAGAGATCTGTGCGCGGCCGGCAACTTTTGATGTGTGGGAGAAGTCGGTTCCACAGTGCTTTGAAGCTGGTTTTACAAACTGCACGCTCACCTGAAAAACAGATATTGCTTATGGTTAATTGTATTGTAATTGCTAATAGTGTAGCAATAATAAATAACATTATTTCACTTTATAAGCACTCAATTCTAAATCAATGTTTACACATACCAAGCTCCTTAGCAGACTTCACGTAGAGACGCCACACTGAGGCCTTGGACACATGAGTTGGCAGCAACTTCACATGCCAATCCTTATGCCCAGGCTGTCGGCCAGGCAGCATGATGGCATTGTCTTCTGCATAGTTTTTTATGAAGTCCACAACTCTGTTGATATCCTCAGGGCTGATGAACCTGGCTGGTGGACGTGGCAGTGAGTGCTTCTTCCTCAAACGTGGTCTTGCCCCATTCTCCTCATAGTGTTTGACTATATCAGCCAGGGTGTCTCTGCCAATGCTGGGGGGGAGAAAAAGACGTTTAACATCATGGTCTTGCTAACAGGCATCTTGTCACCTATATCAAAATGTATTGTACACATTATAGGTACTTTTACTTTACTGAAGTAAATTTTATGATGAATACTTTTTACTTTTACTTACTTTAGAGTTTGTATCTGTACTTCCTGGTTTAGTCTTGTTTTAGTCCTGGTTTAGACCTCAGTTAGTGGTTAGACCTGGTTTGAGTCAAAGGATTAAAAAAATCCTGTACATTAAACTTTATACTTTTACTTAAGTAGGAATTTAATCTGATACATTTACGATTACGTTAGTAAATCCTTGGTAAGAATATTAAGTAGTACTTCCTCCACCACTGGCTAAAATTATTAGCATCACAATCAATTCAAGAATGCTAACAGGCAGGTTTACGTGGGCTAAGTTAAGTCATTAACACCAGTCAATTCAAGCAATTGAAGCATTATTCAAATTAATAGCAGAAGCTCACATTATCATCTTAAAGCTCATTATAGTAGGCCTAATGGGGGTTTTGGCAAGTGATATGATGCTAACGATTAGCAGCTAACGTTACAATTAAAACAACAGTCCTGAGCTAGCTAAAAACAATAGGTAGGTATTGGAAGGTCTAAACATGGACTAAACATGAGATAACGTGTACGTGTTCTTAGAATGAACAACAGGCAGGTTTACGTGGGCTAAGTTAAGTCATTATCACCAGTCAATTCAAGCAATTGAAGCATTATTCAAATTCATAGCAGAAGCTCACATTATCATCTTAAAGCTCATTATAGTAGGCCTAATGGGGGTTTTGGCAAGTGATATGATGCTAACGATTAGCAGCTAACGTTACAATTAAAACAACAGTCCTGAGCTAGCTAAAAACAATAGGTAGGTATTGGAAGGTCTAAACATGAGATAACGTGTACGTGTTCTTAGAATGAACAAAAAACGACAAACTTTGATGTTTATGGAAACTCACCCCATAAGAAACAGAAAAGTATTCTTGCAGATCTCGTTGCCTCCAATGAAATAAGTCGTTCGGGCACACTTTCTCTTTGTCTGGGTCTTCTTTGTAGATGTAACCATCTCCGAAGTTTGCAATGTGCGTCTGTTTGCCTCTAAATGTCCAATAATTCGCATGTCCTGCCACTCTTTTTCCGCAGCTAAAGAATCCAGCCGTATGTTGTACATAATGTCTGGAGAAAGCTTCTGGCTACAAGACTGTCTCCCATGCAGAGAGTTCTCTTTTCTCCTCGTGTAACATTTACAGTCAAAGTTACGGATTTTCCCCATTTCTCTATCTATATCCTCATCAAATGTTACTATCGATATAGCCTCTGATATCTTACGGTCTAACTCGTCTGACGCCAGTCCGATACATTCTTCCTCGTCTTCATCTTCGCTCAGTTGTAGATTAGGGATATTATTCAGTCGTATCATGCCACTTTCATCGTCGCTCAGATCGTCTTCAGAATCAGTGAACGCGTGTTCATAAGCATCCGGCTTGTCGAAGAAGTACTTCAAAACATTTTCGTTGTAACGGCCACGGTTCAGCTCGTCTGCGACCATCTTTGCGGCATCCATCTTCATTGAAATTTGATATCAGAGATAGAGCAGGAGCAGAGCGCTGCATAATAAGTAGCCATGCTGTTGGGGGGCGGGGGCAAAGGCGCGGGCGGCTATTCAGTATGCAAATACACACAGACAACAGACACGCCCCTACTGCATGCTAGAATCCCAGAAAAACAAGCCGATTTCAACCTCAAAATGTACGCTTTTAAATATACCAATACTGTTATCTCAAACATGGAGAGGCTTCTTCATGATCTCAACTAACAGATTCTGCAAAAAAGCGGAAATCACAAATTTTGAAAAAAAACGCTTGTTTCTCATTTTGCTCGCAAGTTGTGCTGCCGACTTGTGTCCCTGGTTCCTGTAACGGGTCACATATTGTCTTCTGCGTGTAATGTTTTGCTAGAACAGGTGGCAACTTATTGGTCATGTTACGCTTGCCTTCTAATGCTAAAGCCAAACATCACAGTACTTGGTCATGGCGCCAAGTAAACCGACCTTGGCTAAGAGCCACCTTACATCCTGTCAAAATGTGCCTTAATGTGGCAGGTGATGAACACAAAGGACAAGAGGGATCCTCTCCTACCCAGAGGTTTAGGTTCTGCGGTGATGGGAGAACATCATATGTTGACCTAATAAGGAAACTGATCCTACTCTCTTCCATTGACCAAAGGTCTTGCCAGCCCATCTTACTTTGTTCCACACTCTCCCATCTCATCCACTCTCCCTGCTTGGCCTGCGAAATGGCCTTTATTCACCTCATCCTCTCCTCCTGCTGTCGCACCTCGTTGACTACCAGCTTCCTCCTTTGAGCTGGGCCTGCCTTGTGCCATTTAGGAGGAGCTAAACTGAGCCCAAAACCCCCTCTTCCATGCTGTACCTGTCCCACGATATCCCTAATTTGAAGGGCAGCCTTTGCCTCTACTACAGATTTCTTTGCTGACCACTTTCTACCAGTTTTTAACACAGGGGCTGCCTCCCTTACACATTTGTCGCGTGACTCTACTAAGGTCATTTCCAGTCTGACCTTGGCACACTTGAACTCCTCGGTTAAAGCAGAGACTGGCAGCTGCAATATTCCTTTACTATAAAGTCCTACTCTGCTGAGGCAGCGTGGAACTCCCAACCATTTCCTGATGTATGAACTTACCAACGCTTCCAGCTTATCCACTGTTGTCAAAGAAACCTCGTACACGGTCAGTGGCCACAGCAACCTCGGCAGTAGACCAAACTGAAAGCACCAGAGTTTTAGTTTACCAGGTAGAGCACAGCTGTTTATGCTCTTCAACCCTTCCACTGCTTGTCGTCTAACTTCTCCCACCTGAACTGTGTCCTTTAGATCCCCATCGTACCATCTCCCAAGACTCTTCACTGGCTTCTCAAAAACTGTTGGTATTGCCTCACCATTAATGAAGAATGTTTTATCTACTACCTTTCCTTTAACTATCGAGATGCTCCTTGATTTAGAGGGCTTAAATTTCATTCGTGCCCATTCAATATTATCTGTTAACTTCCCCAATAACCGATTAGTGCAGGCTACTGTTGTAGTCATGGTTGTCATGTCATCCATGTATGCTCTGATTGGTGGTAGTCGCATCCCAGAAGCCAAGCGCTCTCCTCCTACTACCCATCTTGATGCCCTCATGATTACTTCCATCGCCATGGTAAAAGCCAGTGGAGAAATGGTGCATCCTGCCATTATTCCAACCTCTAGGCATTGCCATGCAGTGCTGAATTTTGGAGTTGAGAACCTGAATTGCAAATCTCCAAAATAGGCTTTCACTAAATTTGTTATTGACATTGGTACTCTGAAAAAATCAAATGCTGCCCAAAGAAGCTCATGTGGCACTGAACCATATGCATTAGCCAAATCCAGGAATGTCACATGGAGCTCCTTCCTCTCCTTTTTAGCTGACTGAATTCGTTGCCAGATAACATTGATGTGTTCTAAGCATCCTGAGAACCCTGGAATACCCGCTTTTTGAACTGAGGTGTCAATGAAGCCATTCTTTAACAGGTAGGTGGACAATCTCTGGGCAATAATGCTGAAGAAAATCTTACCCTCAACATTTAATAGTGAAATAGGACGAAACTGACTGATGCTTGTAGCATCTTTTTCTTTAGGTATAAAGACTCCACCTGCTCTGCGCCATGCTCTAGGTACAACCTGTTTTTCCCATGCCACTTTTATCAATTTCCACAGAATTCGCAGAACTCCTGAAGCACTCTTGTACACTCTGTACGGAACTCCATTAGGCCCTGGAGATGATGAAGCCCTTGCCTTTCTCACAGCCTGCTCTACCTCTTTCCACTTAGGTGCACAGACCTCCATTTGGTATTCTGGTGGGTTGATAGGTGGTATGTCTGATGGAATTGACATAGGCTCATGCCTTTTTGCATCTGTATGCGTGTCCTCCAAATATCTTTCTAGCTCAATCCTAGATGTTTTTAAAGTGCCATTCTTCTCACTGGTGAATAACTTCTTTACGAATTTGAATGGGTCTTTATAGAAATTAGCCCTCGCACGTTCCTTCTTTTTGTAGCGTTTCCGTAGGCGCTCAGCTCTGCGTAATGTTGCCAGCTTATCTTTTATGGCCCTTTGTAAGAGATTGAGTCCCTCCTTCTGACTTTGTTCTGCTCTTTTCCATTGCTTCCTCAGCTGTCTCCTTTCTCTAACTAACCCTTCAATTTTCTGCTGCCGTCTAGACATTCCAGGAGTAGTTTGTACTTTTTCCTTCCTTTTTTCCACACCAAACCTCTCACTTCCATATGCGTAAATGATGTCCCCAAATTTATCCAGCTTCTTTTCAACTGTACCAGTTAATCTTTCCAATGCAAAGCATAGATCTGTGTTTACCGTGTCCCATGCAGTTTTCTCACAAGCTCTTGGCCATCTAACTCCAGGCCTATGCCCGTTGAGGTTCTTTTCTCTCTTATGCTGGTTAGCCTAACCGGGTTCACAAGTATGAATATGTTCATCACTAACTGTGCAAGCCCTCCTTTCGTCAATGACAGGGGTGCTGATATCCTGCGAGCTGTGGTTTGCTTCCTGTCGCTGGATTTCATTCGACTGACTTGACGTACTTCGTAAGAAGTACTGATCAATGCGAGGCCCTTGTCCCTTCTCCCTCAAGCATTTATGAACCTTCAAACCCCTGACCGTTGTCACCTTGCTCCAGCCACAGACACAAACTTGGAGTTCAATGACTTTACTTACTGCAGATCTTGAACTAGTCTTACTCTCCATACTCATATCCGTTTCCATTCCTAAGTCGTTAACCATGTTGTCCAACATTGAGTCATCTTCCGCCCCCGCTCTCGCAGACTCTAGGGGTATTTTTCTCTTTAATTTCTCAGAAGCCTTGGGCGGGTGTCTCCAGCATCCTGTAAACACGGAGCTGGATACTGCCGACAAGGGTAGCTAACCCTTACCAGCCCCATTGGGGTCTCTTTCCTCCTGTCAGCTGTCTCTCCAGGCTGTCACAAGGTCTTTCCCTGGTTGCCAGCAGCACTATTCACCGCAGTCACTGGATGTATCCAGATCTTCATGATTTCCATTACACGAGAGTAGATGTTAAAACTTCATGCTGATTTGTACTCGGCTTTCGCCAAGATAAGCAAAACTAAGACGTAGCTTTACAGTAAACTATGCTTCTCCATCCATTTACGCTTCTTTCCATAAGGTAGTGTGACACTAGATTAAAACATGGAATTAATTTCCACTGTTATGCTGATGACACTCAATTATATATTTCATCACGACCAGATGAAAACACTAACTTATCTAAATTGACAGAGTGTCTTAAAGATATAAAATGCTGGATGACGCATAATTTCCTGCTACTAAATCCAGATAAAACGGAGGTATTACTTGTTGGTCCAAAAAACTATCCACAAAACCACTTACAATACAACTTTAATATAGAAGGATGTCCTGTTACTTTATCCTCTACGGTAAAAGACCTGGGAGTTATACTAGACCACAACTTGTCTTTCGAAAATCATATTTCATATGTTACAAGAACAGCCTTTTTCCATCTTAGAAACATTGCTAAATTACGTAACATGCTATCTGTTTCCGATGCAGAAAAGTTAGTTCATGCATTCATGACCTCGAGACTAGATTACTGTAATGCTTTATTAGCTGGTTGTCCTGCATCCTCAATAAACAAGCTACAGTTAGTGCAAAATGCAGCCGCTAGAGTTCTTACTAGGTCAAGAAAATATGATCATATAACACCAATTTTATCATCTCTACACTGGTTACCTATCAAGTTCCGTATCAATTACAAAGTACTATTACTGACCTATAAAGCCCTAAATGGTTTAGCTCCTGTGTATTTAATGGACCTTCTATCGCCCTACAATCCATCGCGTTCTTTAAGATCACTAAATTCGAGGCTTCTAGTCATTCCTAGGATATCTAAGTCCACTAAAGGAGGGAGGGCGTTCTCACATTTAGCTCCTAAACTCTGGAATAGCCTTCCTGATATTGTTCGAGGCTCTGACTCGCTGTCCCAGTTCAAAACTAGATTAAAGACGCATCTTTTTAGCCAAGCATTTACATAATGCTTACCTTTTATAATACTGCTGAATCAGATCAAATGCATTTAATACTATAAAACTTGAAGAGACTGTAGGTTATCTGTATAGGTTGCATAGTATTTCCATTCATTACGTTCCTGTGTATATTGCGTGAATGACGGGTGGTTGGGCAGATATTGTGTTGCGGTAGGTAGTATGCCATACGGAACCGTTGTCCACTGAAACTGCCTATTCACGCACCAGTGGGGCTCGACAGCCTTAGTCAACGGGTTGGCGCGTATGGTTGGGCTGCGGAGAGATTGTGAGATTGTGGTTAGGTCTCAGCAGCAGGAGGGACGTAGAGGTCAGTAAGCTGGGCTGAGTTGAGTGGGGGACGGAGGGGGGTGACTTTGGGACGCAAGAGTCACTGTCTTCATGTTTTGTCATTTACGCCTGTGTTATGGAAATCATCATTATGAACAGCAGCTACGCTAATTATTTTCCCTTTGCTTTTCTGCTGTTATCTCGGGACGCGAGTCCCGAGAAAATGGCGTTCGTCAGCTCCAGTTTGTATCCAGCCTCTCACGGAGACTTCAGATGCCCCAATCACAAAGCCTGTGAAGTGACGACTCAACACCGGCGATATGGACTCTCTATGGTGGACGGCACTGATCCTCAACAACTCGTCTTAAGACCGACGTGCATACTTGGACTTCCAAAAAATACTCTAAATGTTCCGATCCAATCTGACTTGTAATGCTGCCCGAATCATGCACTGTTCCTTCGTTGGCCAGAGGAGACTGGCCCCCCGACTGAGCCTGGTTTCTCCCAAGGTTTTTTTCTCCATTCTGTCACCTGATGGAGTTTTGGTTCCTTGCCACTGTTGCCTTGGCTTTTGGCTTGCTTAGTTGGGGACATTTAACATTTAATATTCAATAATATTATTGATCTGCCTTACTTAAGGTGGACGTTGACGCAATTTATTTTAGAAACAAACTTTGTTATATTGTTTTCATGTTATCACTGTGAAGCGCTTTGATACAATCTGTATTGTAAAAAGCGCTATATAAATAAAGGTGACTTGACTTGACTTGACACTACCTAGAAAATCACCTAAAAGCAACCATCATGGCACACAGAATAGAAGAGGATTTTGATGGATTAGAAACCAGATCACAAATATCTAACTGCTCAAGAACCAGCAGACAATCTGCAGCTAATTCTATGGCATTGAAAGCACGGGCTAAAGCAGAAGCTGCGCGTGCGGAACTTGCATTTTCTAGAGAAGAGGCAGAGCTAATAAAACAACAAGCCATTCTAAACGCCAGTTTGCATGAACTGAAATTAGCAAGGGCAGCGGCTGCTGCTAACGCCGAAGCTGAAAGTCTTGAAGCAGCTGCTGAGGAAGAATATTAACTGTCAAATCCACTTCAGCAAATAAAAAAAACACAGTGCCTCATTCATAGTAGAAATGCTGCAATGCAGATTCCTATTATACATACAGGTCATCAGCCTTATCAGAGTGCAAAAGCAGCCAATACAGTAAATTCGGTTACAGTCTCAAAATCAGATGCAAGACCACAGACGACCTCACATTCACCAGTGCGCCAGCTTTTCATGGCAGCGGTGAAGCGAACAGATGTGAGAATCAGGACAACGCCATACCAAGTGAAATCAGTGAACATGGGTTTCTTGAGCTGACTCGACACCAATTGCACAGAGGAGAAGCCATCTTGGCCCAAAATCAGGTTCCCAGCACTGCACAGAGAAAATCATACAGTTACAGAGAGCTCTCCCACAATGTGAAACAGACCAGTGATGATTTCAAGCCTCCCCAGTCTTACTACACACAGTCGTTCCCTATGTACAACACAAGCCCATCCAGTGCAATGGCTGCAACAGACCTAGGGAAGTACCTGATGCGACGAGAGCTGGTGAGTTCAGGCCTACTGAAGTTTGATGACAAGCCAGAGAACTGCTGGGCCTGGAAGACGTCTTTTATCAGCTCTACTGATGACCTGAAACTCTCCGCCGGAGAGGAACTTGATTTGCTGTGCAAGTGGCTTGGGCCCTCGTCATCTGAGCAAGCTAGAAGGATGAGAGCAGTACACATCCACAATGCACCCACAGGCCTTAGGATGTTATGGCAAAGACTGGAAGACGTTTATGGCTCACCTGAGGTGATTGAAAAACGCTGTTCTGAAAAAAGTTGAAGAATTTCCTAAGATCTCAGCCAAAGAAAACAACAAGCTAAGAGAACTGGGAGACATTCTCATGGAACTTGAAGCAGCCAGAGGAGATGGATACTTACCTGGTCTCTCGTACCTCAACACCTCGTGGAGTAAGCCCAATAGTTCAGAAACTCCCTTTCAACCTACAAGAGAGGTGGATTATTGTAGGATCACGTTACAAGGACCAACACAGGGTGCCATATCCTCCCTTTGCAGTCTTCGTCAACATTGTCTGTGAACAGGCAAAAACACGCAACAATCCTAGCTTTGCCAATATAACAGGAGAATGGTGTGCAACAAAGACAGAAAAGAGTGTTTACCAGCCAGCCAGTCATCACGTGAGAACATCAGTTGCTGTGAGGAAGACTGAAATCTCAACAAGTGGCGGCGCAAGCGATAATACAACAGCAGTCAGGAAACAAAAGGATCCCAACAAACAGTGCCCTGTGCTTCATCCACTCATGTCGCTAAGGACTGTAACAGGCCTCTGCTGTGCCAGGAGTGCAACAGCAATGTAGTGACTCTGACAGGGTATCCGGAGAGATGTATCTAAATTAGCGAATCCCGATTTGCAAACAAAGGTCAGTTCTTCGTGAGTAAACAAAGGGGGCATTCTGTATACGACCCCCTTCGGGCATGTTGACCAGATTGGTGCCACTATGGCTAGCACATGACACATTTGGAACAAGCCAGCGTTGTCTTCAACAAATGGTCAACCATTCGTACCTCGCCGTCTCACGGGACACGCATCCCCCAACACAGAAAGAGTCCACAAAGCTGCCTGAACGCTTAAGGACAATCACACATTAATGCACACGCACACACAAATGTCCTATAATGTGTATATAAATGTATATAACACAGAAATTGTATCCAACCTTCCTGTACGCATGCATATCTTATTAGCTTTGCTTTATAATAGAAGTGTGGTTTGCTAGTGTATAGCTCTGAAGTCTAAGAGTTCATCAAAAGAATGTTCCAACACATTAACACACAAACACCAGCCATGGAACTTTTCAGAGAAAAGTACCTCTAAATGTTTTAAATGTATTCATTTTGTGCTTAGATGTCGTCACATGCCATACAGGAAGTACTGACAATTTTATAGCGTGTTAACCAACTTTAAAATGCTTGTAATCCTGCATATGAATGTAACTCTATGTTCTTCTACTTTTACCTGCCATGTCTGGTAGCTGTTTGACCGTCTTGTCTTGACTGAACCAGTCATACATAGGATATTACTGTAAAATCTATTGTCCGGTTTGTACAATCTTTCTGGGTAGGAATGACAAAATGTTATACCATCATAAATGATCCTGACAAGACAAAGAGGAATCTTCCGCGGGCACTTTTCTCCCAGCTGATTGGTGCCTTCATGCCAGAAGGGGCGTGAACCTAAGTATCCTTAAAGAGACGCGCCGAGCTTCCCTAAGCTGCTGCTGAAACCCTTCTGAAACGCTTCTGAAAGCTTCCTGAAAACTCTCTGCCAAAACTCCCTGGCTCTTCCTGCTCTTCGTGGCTTCATTATGTGACTCCTCGTGCGTCTGGACATCGCCTTAGTGTGATGATCCATCGTTTCTCTTTTTGTTTTCTTCAAGTTTATTTTATCTTTTTCGAAGGCTCCTCTGTTCATGTCTTCTCGCGAAGAAAATGAACACAGCCAGACTGGCAAGCTTCACCTACAAGGACATTCAAACACGCCGCGCTCGCTGGACGAACCCGAAAGCTCGGCAGCCACATGACAGAGATACACACACACGCAAGACACAGTTTTCCTCAGCAACACCAGGAGAACCAAAGACCTTTAAGCCTTCATTCAAACTAACGCGCTTTGCCCGCTCTGAAAGACCACGTGAACGCATGATGCGAGGACAGAGACACGCACCCTGCTTCACATCAACCACAAAGAGCTTTACCTGTGCAAGTAACCGTTTACCATTCTTTCAAGGTTTAAGATCTGTTGATTCTTGGTGTCTAAAAAGGTTCTGTTTCTGTGATGAATTTTGCCAAACCAGAAGATCTCTCATCTTCTCACTCTCTCTCTCTCTCTCTCTCTCTCTCTCTCTCTCTCACTCCCAATCTTGCGCTCTCGCAATCTCTCTCTCTCACTCCTGGTTGTTGTTCGTCTGTCTCATTAGTTTTACTGTTTACTGTACAGTATCCCGTGTTTAAATGTAGAATTCTGTATCCGTAGTTTCATTTTATTAAAACCATTATATTCTTGATTGTTTTGAATGCTCATATTTTACAAGTCAATGAAATGCGATCCTATAGCTACAAAAGCTTTACAAGTTGTTACTATACCAGTAACGTAAATTTTATAAACACGAGAAAATTAATGTTCACGGCCGGAACATTGAGATTTCTTGGAGTTTATAAAAAGGGATAACGTTGTTGAATTAATTGATGGGTTAATCTTACAGCCGTTTGCTGGACAAACCGATTGTTTGATAGCCAATTGATTCCCTTAAAGTTATCTCATATAATCGATCTGTAATGAGACCATTGATATATGAATGAGGAATTATAATTCGTTATGATTGATCATTCATATATACAATCGATCTATTTTCAATTTCGATAATTTAACTGTAATATGCAATATATTAATCATATTCATGATTAATTATTAAAATTCCCTATGCATAATTTGAGCTAATTAAGGCACATCTCAATGTGGCTACAGCAACAAACACCCGTCAGTGCTACGTCCAGGGCCCACCCCATGGAAAACTGATGTCTATGTGAGTACCGTGGATCATAGCGGGGAGCAGCAGCCTCTGGAGGCCATTCCATCTGTGATGTCCAAATGCACATCTGTGGGAGTGTGAACACGTCAAAACCCTACTCCAAAATCTGTCTCGCCTTAGTGTATCCTGCTGGCCAAAGAGACAAAGCCATGAAGACATACATTGTTCGTGACGAGCAGAGCAATAAGTCCCTTGGAAGAACAGAATTCTTTTAACATTTCAGAATTCAAGGCGCAGGGTCTAGGTACACTCTGAAGACATGCTCAGGAGTAGTGGATACAGCAAGGGCGACGCGCCAGCAACTTCATAGTGGAGTCAGTGGACGGCAACATCCACATTCCCTTGCCTACTCTGATTGAGTGTGACATGCTGCCACTCTGCTGGGTAGCACCGCTGCCATTTAAGCCAAACAGGCCGCGTCTCCCCAACGACAGACAACATGCTGTCAATCGCCTCACCTGCCCAAGCGTGGGCAACCACAACAAGAATGCTGGTACTTACCAATATTCTGTGTTTATCACCCACAGAAAAAGGACCAAATACGTGTAGTGTTTGATTCCAGTGCGAAACACAAAGGCACCTCCCTTAATGACCTTCTCAGTGGGCCTGACATGAACAACACCTTACTGGGGGTCCTCATGCGTTTCCGCAGAGAGCCTGTAGCAGTAACTGCAGATGTACAGCAGATGTTCTACTGCTTCATTGTCCAGGAAGAACATCATGATTTTCTAAGATTTTTGTGGTTTAAAGACAACAACCCAAACAAACACATCACTGAGAACCACATGAAAGTGCACGTTTTTGGCAACTCTCCTTCCCCTGCAGTAGCCATCTAGGGCCTGAGAAGAGCAGCCTTGCATGGAGGAAAGGAACGGGACAGTGAAGCTAAACAGTTCGTCATGAGAAATTTCTATGTTGATGATGGGCTTTCCTCATTTCCCACCGACGAAAGGCCATCACCGTACTGAAAAAACACAAAAGAGATGTTAACAGAGTCAAGCATCAAGCTACACAAAATAGCCTCTAACAGCCGTGCTGTGATGGATGCCTTTCCTCCTGAGGAGCGGGCCAAAAACCTGGTGGATGTACAGCTAACTGTGGCACCTGTGGTTAGTTAGCTAACCACATCTGTGGTTAGCTAACTAACCCCCTGGGTCTTGTGGCACCTGTCACAATCAAAGGAAAGGCCTTAGTCAGGGAATTGTCTGCTGAACAAGCTGAATGGGACGCTCCTCTGGCAGCGCCAAAAGAGGAACAGTGGAGAATGTGGACGGACTGCTTAAGCAGCTTCAGATTGAAAGACCCTATGTGCCTGTTTCCTTGTGCTCCACAAAACACAGTGAACTCTGCGTCTTCTCCGACGCCTCCACTATGGCCATATCAGCAGTGGCCTATCTCAAAGCAACAGATAAAAAAGGACACACTCACATTGGATTCCTCATGGGCAAGGCAAAGCTGGCTCCTCATCCCCCGCACACTGTTCCACGGCTCAAGCTGTGTGCTGCTGTCTTGGCTGTTGAAAGGGCAGACTCAATTACAGAAGAACTTGACGTAGACATCCACAAAGTCACATTCTACACAGACAGCCGGATTGTATTGGGCTACACCTATAACACAAGTAGAAGATTATATGTATATGTTGCCAACAGAGTCACTCGCCTCAGAAAGTCTACAAGCCCAGAACAATGGCGCTTTGTCACCACAGAACACAACCCTGCAGACCATGGGACTCGCTCAGTCCCAGCAGCCATGTTGAAAGACACCAACTGGTTCAAAGGTCTAGCCTTCTTAGCCAGAGACACCTCACAGTCAGAGGAGTTTGAGCTCATCGACCCTGAAGCAGACGTAGACGTACGCCCACAGATCCAAGCTTTCATAACCAAGGCCTTCGAAGGCGATCTGGGATTAAACCGATTTGAACGCTTATCCAGCTGGAAGTCATTCATTCGAGCTGTTACCAAGCTCATACACAAGGCCAGGTCCTGTGCAAAGGGCTCAATCGGCAATACAGATGAGCCGACACAAGAAAAACTAATAGTCATCACAAACACTCAACACGATGCGTTCGCGGAGGAGATGAAATGCCTTTCCAGAGGTGAAGTCGTTCCAAAGTCAAGCCCTCTGAGAAAAATGAATCCAATTGTGGACAAGGACATCCTGCTGAGAGTTGGAGTACGTATTCCTTTGGCTGACATACCCTGGGAAGAGAGACACCCAATCATTGTTCCCAGAAAGCACCACGTAGCAACCTTATTGGTGAGGCATTACCATGCAAAGGTCGCTCATCAGGGAAGACATCTGACAGAGGGTGCTGTTCGCTCTGCTGGACTGTGGCTGATTGGAAGCAAGAGACTGGTGTCAAGCATCATACATAGATGTGTGACCTGTAATAAGCTGAAAGGAAGAATGGAAGAACAAAAAAATGTCAAGGCTACCTACTGAACGGCTCGACCCAGGTCCTCCGTTCACAAACGTGGGTGTCGATGTGTTCGGCTCATGGACCATAAGCTCAAGACGAACTCGCGGCGGCATTGCAGAGAACAAATGCTGGACAGTCATCATTACTTGCATGGTAACAAGAGCCATGCATATTGAAGTGCTCGAGTCTCTGTCCTCCTCAAGCTTCGTTAATGCACTACGGAGATTTACAGCTGTCCGTGGTCCTGTCCGCCTGTTTCGTTCTGACCAGGGAACGAACTTCATCGGGGCATGCAAGGAGCTTCAGATTAAATCTGATGACCATTAACTCAATACTTACCTTCACGATCAAAGCGGCACCTGGACCTTTAATCCTCCCCACTCCTCCCATATGGGGAGGAGGTATTGCCAGTTTAATACTGTATTCACTGCTGTTACAGACAAGCACTGCCCACCTGTCTCATGAAGTTCTGGTCACGCTCATGTCTGAAGTCATGGCCATTATGAACGCCAGACCCCTTGTTCCAGTGTCATCCGGCCCAGACATGCCCACAGTGCTCACACCTGCCATGCTGTTAACACAGAAAGTCGACCCAGTGCTGCGGGAGAGTAATCATAAAGACCTATACAGCAAACAGTGGAAGCAAGTACAGGCGTTGGACGACTCATTCTGGAAACGCTGGCGTCCAGAATACCTGGTGTCACTCCAACCAAGGATAAAGTGGCACGTGGACAAGCCAAACCTGAGTGAAGGAGATGTTGTGCTGCTCAAGGATGCACAGGTCAAGAAGAATGAATGGCCTGTTGGAGTGGTGGTGAACGCCATTCCCAGCAAAGACTCTAAAGGTCGCAAAGTGGATGTGAGGGTGGGCAGACAGGGTACTCAGCGGGTGTATTCTAGACCAGTCTCAGAAGTCGTTCTACTTGTAAAAGGGGAATAGTGTTATAATACATTATAACAAGAGGTGAGTGTTATGTTCTGTTGTTTATCTGGGGAAAGAGAGACCTCTTAAGAGGCTAAATTATGATTTGTCTGTATATACGGCAGAGCTTGTAGCTATATGGTTTGCCTTGTTATGGGTAGAAAGCAATGGGGGTAATAGACAAGTAGTTATAGCATATGACTCTAGTTCTGCTCTTTTAAGTATCCAGAATTCCCACTCAGGGTCCAGGAAAGACATTCTTCTTGATATTTTACAGTTAGCGAGTGGATTGCAAAAGGCGGGTTTAAAATTTTCCTTCTTATGGGTTCCAGCCCACATAGGGGTGGAGGGGAATGAGCTGGCTGATATATATGCCGAGAAAGCAGCAGGTAAAGACAACATTGATGTTGACATAAAATACAACAAAGCAGAGATTAAGAGCATTATTAAAACAAGAATTTATGAAAAATGGCAATTCTTTTGGGATAATGAATCCTTTGGGAGACATCTTTTTAATATACAGCCTAAAGTAAAAAAGATTGCAGATTCAGTTAGAACTAGACATGAGGAAGTAGTGTTGTCCAGGCTGAGAATTGGGCATACCAGACTTAATAGTACCTTATTTCTAATGAAAAAGCATGTAGATGGTAACTGTGAGTATTGTCTCAGGCGTACCCCAGAAACAGTAGAGCATGTATTGATTCATTGTCAGAAATATCATCAAGGAAGGCAGAGGCTTGTTGCTCAAGTAGAGGCCAATGAAATTATCTTTGAATACAGAAATATTTTACAAAGAAATTCTAGGAAGATTTTTCATTTTTAGGGCCCAAGCCCAAAGGGCGAAGGCCCTATTGTTTTCCTTAGGATTATTTATTATTATTATTATTATTATTATTATTATTATTATTATTATTATTATTTTTTTACTACCTTTTGGACACTTTTGGAGGCCTTAACATGCTCAAAAACTCCTGAAACTTTGCACACATGTCAGAACCCGCGGCCATCAGGGCCGGGCTGAAGATGGTACCCGGGCGTGGCAGGGGGGCTCGACAGCGCCCCCTGGAACGGGGTCCGAAAACATGGTCCATAAATCAAACACGCTTGCATGTAATAATATGAAACTCGGTACACATGTAGATCTCCTCGTTTCATATATACTTCACACTCTTACTTTTTACCCCAGCCCAACAGGAAGTCGGCTATTTAGGGTTGTTGGTAAAACACACGCAATGGAATGTGAAATACTCCTCCTAGAGAATTCAAACAAACGGCACGAAACTCGGTCAGCATGAAGTCAAGACATTGAGGATGAAAGTTTGCGAGGGGATTTTTGATATCTCGAACGGTTTGGCCGTGGCGAGGAAACAAAATTATGGCGAGAAACGTGAAACAGGAAGTGTGTCATAACTACTGCATACATTAACTGATCTTGATGAAACTTCAACAGTGTGTTCGTTGTAAGAGCCCGATCACATGGATGTGACTATTGTGAGTCAAAGTTAAAGCGCCACCAACTGGCAGCAGGAAGTGTGTCACTTCCTAAATGCTTTTGACAAAAGGGGGGGGGTTAGTTTTATCTACAGTAATAAAACTCGATATGTATATTGTACTCTTCGAGCCGGACAACTTTCTAATTTACCGTAATTAGCTCGGATCAACAGAAAGTCAGATATTTTTGTCTGAATGTGGATTTTTGGCTAAATCAGCCTCTGATTTTTTACCCACTCCTCTTAAGTGGTTTATTCAATTCCCACCAAACTTTTTCAACATGATGAAAATACATTAAAGAAGCTAAATTGTGAATGGCTATTGAATATCTCAAATTGTTTTGCTATGGCGAGGGATTAAAGTCATGTCAAAAAAGTAAACACTAAAAGCCTCATATCTTCTAAAAAATTAATTATACACCATTTATTTCTAGATAAAATTACACAAATATCAGAACTAACCCCATTTTATTCTTGTTTTCAATTTAAGAATAATGTACAAGTTTAAAAACAGCCAGAATGTGCTATTAAGTTAAAAAATAAATACATCAAGTAATACAAAGGGCTATACTGCCCTCTTGTGTCCAAAATGATATCAACTCAGTACATAAAACTTTTTTATCAGGTATGGCTATTGTAATTAAATATAAATATATTAGGTATGTGGCTGTGAGGATCTTTTCCCACCGGTTAATCGACGTTAGACACCAGCGAGGCCTTTTAAATCGCTAATATAAAAGTGAAAGTAAAGTAAGGACGTCCGCACGGACATAGTGGTGGCGCTCGCAGTGCGCTCGAATGAATTTCTATGGAAGTGGAAATGAAAAAACGTTCGCTCTGTTCTGCTTGCTCGTCGCCATGGACGCGCACCGTTATGAATGCCAGTGCAGCCGCATACTTTTTAGTGTCACTTTAAAATTAGCACCATATCGGGGGCCGATTGTTTCCGGTTTTCAGGTAATACACAACAACAAATGAGTAAATGACAGATTCGCTTAAATAGGCACTTTTACACAAAATATTCCATCATCATTTTTTTCAGTCAGCTCTTCACTCTCGTGATTAATGAATTTTGACTCCTGTTGCTGATCTTTGCTGCAACTTTCGTTCAGCTCACAATTTAGTAAGCAAACACGCTTCAAATGTGTTTTTATTTTATTTTTGTGTATACATATGTGTGTATATATATATATATATATATATATATATATATATAGCTTATGTTTCAAATATGAGTTAATTAAAGGTGCTCTAAGCGATGTCACGCGTTTTTTAGGCCAAAACATTTTTTGTCACATACAGCAAACATCTCCTCACTATCCGCTGGCTGCCTGTCCCCTGAACACACTGTAAAGAAACGCGATCTCTGTAGACAGCCCAGGCTCCACAAACAGCAACAAAAGCAAACTGCGGCGACCCGCTCCCCGAAACATAACAAACTGTTCCAGCCAATGACCGACAAGAAGGGTTTGGGGGCGGGGTTTGGGGGGTTAGTCTGCGGATGAGGAGGAGGGAGGGTCTAGCTAGCCTCCGTTTTGTTTGACAATAGTTCGAACGTCAACAAGAAGTGATGTCACCCAGGATCGCTTAGAGAACCTTTAACAATCGTTGGAAAGAATGATACTTTTAAACATATCACTAAACCGTCATTAGGTGTCGCCAGGCGACCGTCTTAATGAGCGAGTCATTGATTCATTCGTTCAAACGATTCGTTCGAACGGCTGAGTCATTCATGAATGAGACAGATTATGGATTGGTCGTTGAATCTTTGAGTCAACCGATTCGTTCAAAATGCTGAATCATTCAGTAATGAGAACGCGTTGCTGTGAGATCCTCGATGGTTCTGCTGTGATCTTTGTTTAACTATTTTCGCTGCTGAAATAGAAAAAAGTCAATATTGCATCTAAATTGTAAGTGATTTGACGTGTGTGTGTGTGTGTGTGTGATTGTGTGTGTGATTGTGTCTGTTACAGTGATTGTTTAACCCTTGTTAAAGTTTAGGCCTTGTCTTTTTGGATATATATCTTTTTATATATAAAAAAATAGCATACAACCCTGAGAATTTTCTCTCCCTCTCTCTTCGTCTCTGTGTGTGAGGGATTTGTCTATTGCTTTTAATGGAGTTCAAGGTTTCAGGGGCTTTTGGGGCTCTTAACGTGCTCAAAAACTATTGAAACTTTGCACACAGGTCAGAGCCCACAGCCATCAGGGCCGGGCTGAAGCTGGTACCCGGGCGTGGCAGGGGGGCTCAACAGCGCCCCCTTGAACGGGGTCCAACAATTTGGTCCATATATCCAACACGCTTGCATGAATTAATATGAAACTTAGTACACATATAGATCTCATCGGGCCAAACATCTTTCCCCTGGTCAAGTTTTACGCCAGCCCAACAGGAAATCGGCTATTATGGGTTGTTTGGAAAACGCTTGCTGTGGAATTTGAAGTACTACTCCTAGGCAATTCATTCAATCATTGCCAAACTCGGTGTGCATGAAGTCAAGACATTAAGGATGCTAAATTGTGGACAGATTTTTGATATCTCGAACGGTTTGGCCACGGAGAGGAAATTAATTTTCATGACTAAAAAAGGACATATAAAGTGTGTTATAAGTTAGTTAGTTTTACCTACAGTTACAAAACTCAGCGTGTATATTCTTCTCCTCAAGCCGAACAACTTTCTAATTTAAAGTAATTAGCTCCGACCCTCAGAAAGTCAGATATTGTGGTTTGAATATGGTCATTTTCTCTCTCTCTCTGAGCCAATATGGCAAGCCGCTTTAACATTTAATCATTTTAACCTACTAGTCTCTATTTTCATGCTACTAGTACTTATTTTTTAGATACTAGTATCTATTCCATTAAGTACTAGTACTTATTCATTTGGGACTAGTGCTTATTCTTTAGTACTAGTGCCTATTCTTTAGATACTAGTGCTTATTCTTTAGATATTCTTTTGAATACGTATTAGTAGCTAATGAATAAGTACTGGTATCTATTTAATATGTACTAGTATCTAATGACTTAGTACTAGTATTTATTGAATAAATACTAGTATCTATTAATAGGTACTAGTATCTAAAAGGTCATTTTCTCTCTCTCTCTCTCTCTCTCTCTGAGCCAATATGGCAAGCCGTTTTAACATTTAATCATTTTAACCTACTAGTCTCTATTTTCATGCTACTAGTACTTATTTTTTAGATACTAGTATCTATTCCATTAAGTACTAGTACTTATTCATTAGCGACTAGTGCTTATTCTGTTTAGAATATTCAAAATGCTTATTCAATTTTTATGCTTATTTATATTTTCAGAGCAGAAAATCCGATTTTTCTGCTTATTCAATATTGCATATAAAATGTAAGTGACTTGACGTGTGTGTGTGTGTGTGTGTGTGTGTGTGTGTGTGTGTGAGAGAGAGAGAGAGAGAGAGAGAGAGAGAGAGAGAGAGAGAGAGAGAGAGAGAGATTGCGTCTGTTACAGTGACAAGAGTTTAACCCTTTAAGGCCTTGTCTTTTTGGATATATATCTTTTTTTATATAAAAAAAAGTGCATACAACCCTTATATTTTAAATGTATTGTTTGCTTTAAATTAAATTAAGATTGAATGTTTGGTAATTGAACCTAAATACATTTAAAATTAATGTGCTATATTTCAGATCAATATATTTGTTTTCCTTCATTTTAATCAACACTAACTTTATTCTCATCTGAATTATAAATAACTTATTTCTGTATAAAATAAAAAATCCCGAATAATCCAGACCAACCAGAGCGCAATATTTCTACAACATCATCAGTGCTGAAGCGGAACTACCAGAGCCGTTCGGCAGATAGCGAGCAGAAATTTTGTGTCACGTCGTGCACAATAACCCTAAAGGCACCAGGGTGGCGGTGCCACCGGCTTTTTATATATATATATATATATATATATATATATATATATATATAAATATAGCTGCGAGCAGCGATGAAGGGCCAAAGCCGGCGGCACCGCCACCCCGGTGCCTTTAGGTAACTAAAGGCACCGGGGTTGCGGTGCCACCGGCTTGGGCCCGTAATCGCTGCTCGCAGCTATATTTCATTTTTGTTTTTAAAGAATACAGGGCTTTTAAAAAGAATTAAATTTTATAGAGAAAATGTAAATCCTGTTATACACTCCAGTCCAGCGGTGGTAATTCAACAAATAGTTGTCAACCGCCATTTAAAAATAGAAGAAGAAGAAGAAGAGAGACCTCTTGTGGTGGCCGCTAACGTGAGCTGTGTCCCAATGTGAAGGCTGCATCCTCCGAAGGCCGTATTTGAAGGCCAATTGCGTCACAGCAGCGCGACGAAGGACATCCCAATTCAAAGGCTGCACCCTCTTTTTTATTTTTTTTTTATTGAATTTTAAGAATTACAATTTCAGTCAGGGGTACAATGATTAAACTAAATAAACAAACATAAAAAGACAAACAAAGCAGTGACAAACGTAAAAGTTAAACAAGGATGTGAAAATGTTTACATACGTAGATACGCACTTTGCAGCTTTCTTAGTTTATCAAACCCAGTATTATTTTTAGGTATTGTTGAATTTCTGCTCTTAAAATTAAAAACAAAGGCTTGTTTCCTCCAAATTTACATTTATGAATACTAAATTTAGCTAAAAGAAAAAGCATATTGATTAAGTAGTATTCCTTACGATAATATTGGTCATAAAGGAAAAAAACAAATAACACATTTTTAAAGCAGAGTTGAAAGCTGGGCATGATATGAGCCTTAATAAAGGAGCAGAAATCTGACCAAAAACAAACTGATTGAGGAAAACTCCAAAATAAATGATAAGATGTTTCATCATGTAGATCACAAAATATACAACATGTATCAATATCAAAATTAAATCTGTTCACGAGATAATGATTACATGGTGCGATGGATTTTCACGATTAATACCGCTCCGAATTATAAGACATCCGTTCAGGACATCAATATAATCCCGCGGTAACTAAAGAGCCTATCCTTTAGTCGTGTCCTCAAGAGTTAGGTGATCAGTCTATATAAATTCGTATTCTATTATAGAGATAATAGATTTCCCCTCTATATTATAAGTCTACCTTTTGCGGTACCCTTCAACCGTGTTCGCACTATAACAGATTGTAGTACATATATCACTCTATATGTTTACATGTTATATGCTGCCTCTTTGGCTAGGCTGTTTGATCAATCAAATTCAACAGTGAATTATTCTTATCTCAAAAGAATTCTCACCCCTTGATGTTGGTTCTCCCCAGAAAGAATCTTCTTGATTCAGTTGAAGGAAAGTGAACAGCACTCAATGATCCAAGGTCCAGTCAGATGATTATAATAAATGTAACAGAATTTATTAAAATAATCGAATGAAAAAGAAACACTTGTTACAGATCAAAATGAGTACTAACTAACAGATAGATACTGGCTAGTCTTGAAGCTTCTTGCCTCTGACAATTGCTGGCGTGTCAGAGCGGTGTTTGCAAGGACGAGCGATAAGTCCATCTGAGTCTCCTTCTTTTATAGTCAGGTTTCCACCGGTACTCCAGCAGCTGCAGATTCTTCCATAGATAAGCAGACAGTTCGGTTGCTAACAGCAACTTCTTTCCGCAGTTAAACGCAAGCAATTACGGTAGCTAACAGCAATCTCTTTCCGCAGTTAAACGCATAATATGGTTAGCTAGCAACAGCACACCCTAATTCTGAGTACATAGGAGGATGTGAGATAACATAATGTACATGATTCTTGGAAACTGTGACAGGCAGGGTGGGGGTCTGTGTTTCCTGTGCATCTGTGCATCCTGTGCATCTGGTTCATGATAATAGCAGTCAAAGGTTTCTTCCTCAAACAAGTCATACATAGTTCATACACTTGATCATTCTTTTTACTCATTGTACATTTCATAGCCCAGATATTTCTTTTATTATGATCATGTTATTTGTTTCATACTATAATGATATTATAGCGAGTGAAATGTCACACACATATGGGCCATCTATATCACACCCCCTCGTGGCATTTAATGAGCATTTTTAGGTTTTCTAAATCTATTCAAATTAACCCTGGGTCTCTGTAGTTTCCTTGGTTTTTGTGCATTGTTACCAATCAGACATTCTGTCTTCAAAAATCTATCTAATCTATCTAAACTTCCCATACAGTATACGCTTGGTGTGATACAGTCAAATTCTACCTCACACAGGCGGTAGCCGACCTCATTAGGCCTGCACATCATCACTTTCAGCCCTCTGACCTGATCATTGCTCATCCCTGAGAGGTAACACCATCTCATCAGACTCTGCAGTACAATCTGCATGTACCATTGCTGGTTCACTGGTGTCCACTGGAATTCGTGTTTTTTCCTCCAGAGTTTCGGAAGTTTGTCCAGATTCAACTGGTTGATTCCGAACGGAATTCCTTGGGCCGCGATTCGTTGGGTGAATGAGACTTCCGTCCATTGCCCAGGGGCCTCTGATATAAGGACTCTCTGTTGGAACATAAACACAACTGTATTCATATTCTTCCCCACCATCCGGTGATTGACTTAGGTCTCCCCAGACCCAGCTTCTGGACACGATTCCTATTATGGTTTCCAGACCACCAGCTCTGGTTTTCTTCAGATACACTCTCGGTTCGAGATGATAGGTCTTGGCTGTGTAACTATTTTTAGAGCCAGCCTGCATTGCTAGAATATCGCCTATACCACACCATTGGAAGTTCATTTCGATACACCATCCAAGGAATCTACTTGACACCCAAGGTCCAAAAGTATCCATTCTTTCTCTTCTTTTTGTTATAACTACTCCCCCAATCTCATCCATTTTTACTTCAGTTTTAACAGTACATTCGGGACACATGTCACACCATCTATCCTCTAAAAAACATCTTATTCTTAGACTTTCAGTATGTCCATTACACATATTACAATTTCTTGTTCTCTCATTTGCAAGTTGTTGGTATCCATCAAGGTGTCTTGTCCTCACTCGTCTATTGTAGGTTGTTGAATCCTAATTAGACGTTACAGAAGGTATTGTTAACTCAATACTAAGACAACATGTTTTAACAGCTTTTATCATTTTCATTAGATAAAACCAGTCATTGATAACCACCATCATTGCTATTCCAAACATTCTAGGATCATCATAATATTCTGCAGTCACCATGGTTATTAATGCAGCTGTCATCACCACTACTATGTAGATAGCCATTTTTCTACCTCCAGCTTCTACTCGTCTAATTGCTAAAACCATTAAATAAAAAATCACAAAAATGGTAAAACAAAATCCTATGAGTTTTTCGTAACCCCCCTCAATATAGTACTTTACCAAAGTACATGTGGTGAGTATTATATTGAGGGTTTCCAGAATTATCAAGCCTCTAGTCCCTAATATGGATTTCATTCTAGGGCTCTTAACAACTTGTCCGATTAGTATCCCCGCCAAATTAAGCCGTCTCCTCAAATTGAATACGGCTATGTGACACAATGCAATTGGAATTTGCCATAACCCCCTTAATCCCATTATCATCATCAGCCAATAAAAGCTCAGAATTATATTGTAGACTATGATTTGAGATTCATTTACCGGCGGATCGGAGCAAGTTGGGTCAGTCAGATTGGAATCATTTCCCCATGAATTTGGTTCTTGGTTGGATGCCATCTTCTGGTTCTCTTCAAAGAGATTTAGTATATTCTCGGTGGATCAAGTCAGTCAGCTGGGTGATCAGGCCAGATGAGTGAGCTGATACTCCGAGTCCTTCAATTTTTATACTTTCCATTTGGTTATAAGCCCCTCCCCTTCTACCTCACTGTCGTTCTCGGATTCTGAGAAATCGACCGACAAGGGGATTCTTCTATATTTGGCTTTGTTAGTTATTTGGCGCAACCTTCTGCAATGGATGCATACGTTCAACAATTTAATTAGGACTATCATCATGACAATTGTTACTATAATGCCCCCGGCGCAATATAGTACAATTCTTAATATTTCCCATGTGTTTATTATCACGCTCCAGACATTTTCTGCTACTTCTTTCACTTTTCCCCCGATATCTTCAAACGCTTTCTTCACCACTTTCCCTATTAATTTAATTAATGTTACATCTGAGGGGCTCCTGGTTTTCGTCCAGAAGTCTATCCGGTGCAACCAATGTGCTCCTATACTTTCTAACTCCAGATAATCGTCTACTGGGTGAAGTAACTCTTTCCATTCGCTTTCATAATCAATATACGGGATTATAGCACATATTTTTCTTATTTGCGTTTCTCCTGTCATTTGTTTCAGTATCAGAGGGGTTATTTTCAGATTCTCTTTTGTCCACTCTGTGCCTTCCATAGCTTCATAATTGCAGGACATATGGTTTCTGGCGATGCTTTTATTTTTAGTCGTCGCAGCATATGATTGTATAATAGGGGCGCTGAAAGTAGCATATTGCCACGTATTAAACAATTTTGCAGTACACGGGTATGTAATCTCCACTTGATCACTCCAGAATTCAACTTTTTTGTTGTCTTCTCTTACCCCTACCATTAAAACTTCTGTTCCTAAATCAAATTCCTTTACGCATTTCAATTTGTACGCAATTCTTTTCCCTTTGAAGCTTTTTACTATTTCTATCTGGTCCCGTCGTGTGCACGGGTTACCGTACCAGTCAGTTTTATTCCATTGTTTGGCGAAGGTTCCTTTGGTAGGTCTAATATATATTTTTCTCCTACTTCCCCATGGATATGTATGTGGATCATCTATATTTAAATAATAACCACTCTCCCATTGTCCTATGGATTGCTTTTTGTACGAATTTATTATCTGATGGGAACCCAGATACTTCATATGTACTGGCCAGATAAGATTAGCCTCCTTTTTACCCATTTTTATATCTTTAATGTCCTGATGCCTCCCGTGATATCTCACATAACCATCTGTTCCTTTGGCAACAGCATAATGCTTCAGAGCTTCACCTCCTTGTAGCATATACAACAGTAAGGCACTTCTATACTGTTGGTCTGTGACTTCTGTTCTTAGATATTCTGCTATTCCGGATATATTCAGAATTAATTCGGGGATTCCTGCATTCGGAAATTATTCTAAGGTATACGGATGTCTAAAATTCCCTCGAGACCTTTTCTTTCCTTCTAATGTGGCTTTCACAGTCCATGTAGTCCTATCCCCCTCGCTACCTGTTCCTTTTGTGAAATTATAATTCTTTAGTATCCATTTATGCCACATAGAGATAGTTTTATTCTCATATTTTTCCATTAAGGTTTGGTTCCATGGAGCTTCAGCTTTTATCACGCAGTACCAGACTTTCTTATCCCGGTTTGTTTTATAGGCACATTGTTTTTTATGATTGACAGTTGACCTGTCTTTGTTGCTAGGCCATAACATTTTTCCTATCCATGGGCAGTCTTGGACCTTTTTACACATTGGTGTGGCTCGGGACCTGAGGTAGCAATTTATCCAATTTGTATTTCCTGCAGGGATTATCGGTTCTTTTTCATGAATTGAATGAATTAGGGTCCTATCCTGGAATTCACTTCCACGAATCCAACGATCTACTGGTGCTGGCCCTAAACGCAACGCTGCAGGTTTCATCGGCTCTGACTCAGTAGACTCTATTTCCTCAGTTTCTGTCGTGCCTTTGATTATCTCTAGTTTTCTTTTAGTTTTATCTACAACTATTTTTAGTCTTTTTATTTCTGCTCTGCCAGTTTCACAATTCCATTCTAACGTAGAGATAGTTTTTCCGTATGAGTAGGTCCACCACATTAGGTCAAAGTTTTTCAGGCTAATATTTTTGGCTGCCGTATTGTCTACTCTCTGCCCTTGGAGTAAGACATGTGTTTGATTCAGTATTTCTAGTTTTTTCCATTTCACTATGGTCTTTCCTTTTTCCGTTGTAGGGCCATAATCCGCCACTGAATTAAGGAAACTTTCTTTACTGGTACAATTTCAGTATTTAGGGTCTATGTCTGTTATCCAGTTCCTTATTAATTTAGCATTATTTTCTGGGTCATATAGTATTCCTGCTAAAATCAGGGGCGAGACTTTGTTCATTATTGTTTGATTATAGCAGTATAATTTAGTTATTTTCTCCAATTTACTACAGGGGTAGACAGTGTAGATTTCTTCCACCTCCTGTGTTCCGAATCCACCTAAGATAACTACTGAGAGGATGAAAGTTATACTTAGCCCTGCGACTACCTCCTGGTAGCCTCTTCTCCTTTCTTGGTGAAGTCGTCTGTATTCATCTTTCAGTCTCCTTCCTCTCCCCCCTCTAGTCATCTTTGCTGTGGATGAGAAAACAGAGGTTTGCCTATCTTTCCCTAAGAATGTTTTTGGAGCAGCCAGTCTCAAACTCGTTCTTTCGCAGGTTTAGGTTCCTTTTCCCATACGACCCTGATTCCCTGTATTCCGAATCCTATGCCCATATATCCCCTGGTGCAACAGAGATTCATCGTCATTTTCCTACTCTCAGACGCATTTTTTTCATCATTTTTGATTTTAAACCAGGCTTTCCCAGTCATGATAATCTGACTTCTGGACATCATGGTTATGTCAGTTTCCCTGACACCTAATTCCCATGTTCTGGTCTCCCAGTTGTGTTGTACAATGTTGAAGTTCAGATTTTTTGCCTCAGCTAAAACAAGCTGTTCGACTGTGCTGCTCTCATACTGACCCTCTCTTTTCACAAGAATGACTTTGTTTGGTTCACTTAGATTATGCGAGATCACTTTTTCCCACACATCCAGACAGGTCAGTTGTCCCAGAATCTGGCCCATCACAGATCCTTCTTCTAGAGGATCAGTGTAGGAACGACTAGTCAGTCCTGACAAATGACAATATCGATATAGCCATGCCCTTTCTTCTTCTTCCATTAAAGGGATCGGGTTGCTAACCCAGCAGGTCATTATTTTGCCTTGGGCAACACATCCCATGGCAATCTTCGATTTTCGGGTTAACCAGACTTCTTTCTGACTGACAGTCTGAACCCATTTCTGCTCTTCTAGCCTATCACATCTGCTACACAGTTCCAGTTTAGAATTTCTAAACTTGCAGGAACATTTTGAACCGAGTAAAATAAGTTTCTCTTTACATAATTTACAGGTTCGGCAAACACAACCAGCTGTCCCTGGTTGTATCTTCTGGATGACCCACATTTGTTTTCCCAGTCTGCAATTTCCGCACACTGTGACTTCTCCAAGTGCACAGTGCCCTATTTTCCCTTCTGGATTGTACCAGGGAAAAAGGTGTTGTCCCCCCTTCATGAGAGGTTCTTTCAAGCTTTCTTTGCTTGGTCGCTGTTCATTTGGGCCTTCCCAAAGCAATTCGGCCACGTTGCCACTTTCGCAAATGCAACAACTTGTGAATGGTATCAGTCTGCTACTGGTACCCTCAGGGCAATCCTCATGCCACTTCTTCACTCTAAGTAGGGCATATGCTTCATTTTGACATTGTACCCATCCTGTTCTAGACCCAATAATTGACTCAAATGCCACCCTCCTCATTATGCTTTTACTATGTCCTGACATGACCAAATTCCGTTATTTTCGAGTTCTACACTAGTATTTGACGTGATATTGATTACTTTATCAACAGTTCCTGTTTTGTGTTTGAATCTTTTTCCTCTGATCTGGTGCAATATAATTACTTGATCCATAATCATTTTTTCTACTTGTCATTACTTTTCTGCATTCTGGACATTCTTTCCTGACTTTCAGATAAGTTGTCTTCAGATTCTGTATGTGCAGCCCTGTGGCCTTACAATACTTTGCCATGTAACTTAAGCTTGGATGCATTAAGTCTTCATGCAGGTTTTTGAATCAAAGGTTTTGACAATATCTTTTTCGCTTTCTTTAGTGACTGCTCTAATTATTTTACAAATTTGCACTGTCTTGTCTCTGATATATTCGTCAACTTCAGAGTTCCCTTTCGCAGCTGATGTTGTCTGAACCGTATGGCTACTCTGATGTAGCACCTTTGGTTTCACTTCCTCTAACAACACGGCGATATCTTTCCAAAGAACGTCTTGTTTTAGTGGCTTGCCCTTTGCGGTGCTGAAGCCGTTAAGTTTCCACGTATCGACGTACTCTGTTAGCGCTTTGTACACGTAGTCACTATCTGTAACTAGAACTGCGGTTAAGGCACTTGTTGCCTTCATATGTTTCAAGGCATTGAAAACTGCAGTGACTTCCGCCAGTTGTGCTGACTCGTCTTTAGCCAACTGACCTTTTTGTTTAAAGACAATTTTACCTTTTTCTTTCCTAATGAAACCCCACCAAGTTTCATCATCTTCTTTGGAGCCATCTGTGAAATAACAAATACTGGTTCCTTTCGGGATTTCTGTTATCTTATCCTTTTTATTGACCTTACTCTGTCCGAAAACTATTTGCGTGTCGTGCAAAAGTTTGCTCCATTTTGCCCATGTAAATTGGTGAACTTTGGGCGCTTCACTCACTAGATTTTTTGATTCTCTTGCTAGCTGAGTTATTCCGTCCCCTTTGGATTCCACAATTATCTGTTGATCTAGGGCTAAAGTCTTTATTGGTATCAAGCATTTTGCAATACTAGCCAGAATGTCAGTCGCTGACTTTGGTTCTTGTTTTGTTTGGTTAGCAGGCTTTGGGTATGACATGAACTGAATTGGATTTTTCCTATCATTCTCGTTATACAGTACCAGTTCCATTTCATCTTTAGTATTTTCTATACTCACTACTAATTTCTGGTCAGGTTCCCTTCTTGCTATTTTTCCTGAGGCCAAGGCTAAATCAATTAGCTCTAATCTGTTTTTTTCGAGCTTGTCATTCCATTTAAGTTCGTTTCCTTTCGTGGCCCCATAAAGTGGTTTAGCTAGTTTTTTTTCATAACCTGGTATCAGATCCCTGATAAAATTCATGTGGCCCATAAAACTCTGCAATCCTTTCAAGCTCTTTGGACTATTCTGTCTCAAATCCTCCAATTTTTCCCTTGTGGTTTTTGAAAGTCCTCTATCTATTCCTGTCGTAGCAAAGCCTAGAAAATCTACTTCCTTTTTCCCAATTTCGATCTTCTTATAACTAGGCTTAAAACCCGCGTTTATTAGCCTAGTCAAGACTTCATCTACAATTGTCAGGTGTTCTTCGTGGTCATTGTTGATGATAATTAAATCATCAATATACACAGTCACTGGTAGGCCTTCCATTAATCTAACCACAATAGCCTGAAAAGCGTTCGGTGAATTCATAAAACCCTGAGGGAGTCGAGTATAGCAATAATGCTTAGTTTTGAAAGTAAACGCTGTTGTAGCCCTACTTTCTTCCTTCAATGGTACTGACCAGAAACCGTTGGCTAAATCTATTTTCGTCAGTATCTCACCCTTAGGTAGACCATTAGTTACGTCTTTTGCGTTAATTAGATATCTAGTGTCTGGTTCAGTCACTTTGTTCAAAGATTTAAAGTTCGTAACTAGACGAAAACTATTATCCGGTTTCGGGACAGCTTGTATTGGGGAGTTCGTGACCGCATTGTCTATTTCTTTAATTACCCCCAACTGTTCTAATTCTTTGATCGTCACTTCAATTTCTGCCAACGCCTTTTTGTTAATTGGGTACTGTCTTTGTGGCTTATGTATTCCACCTTTTATTTCATACTCATATTCCTGTTTTAATAGGCCCACATCATTTTTGAATTTTGCGGCCCCTTTTTTATGTTTTTCCAAAATTTCCTTCACTTTCTTTTTGTCCAGAATAGTGTCTTTTACTATTCTGTCAATTTCACCCCTGAGGTCAACTATTTTCATCCATCTGACTTAGACTTCTTCATTGCTTTCTTTTACTATGGTACAGGCGTCTTTTAGCGTCATTAAATTCTCTGACTGATTAGTAGGGATGTCACGATATCAAAATCTCACGGTACGATACAATTTCGATATTGACCTCACGGTACGATATTTATTGCGATATTGTGGAAAAGCTCACGGTATTGTTAAATAGCTCACGATAGTGTTTGTGATGATAATCTAAATAATAGGGCTAAGGGGAAGGGGTAGACAACCCTTAAAACCAAGAATTTTCGCGAGCTTACTTGAAACCAAGGGGTACCCAGAATGCACTGCGCAACCGGCAACAATGGCAGGCATATCATCCAGAGAGTCCCATAAATGTAAGTATTTTTGGCTTAAATGATTGATTAAAAAATTATGACAGTCTTGTTTTGTGCTCTACACAGTTATGTACATATATTTGCAACTATGTTGTTTATTGAAATGTTTTTAACGTTTTTAAAAATCGCTAGTTTGCTACGCTAGGCTGTCCTAACGTTACATTGCTGATTTGCACAATCAGTCCCACATTTCGAGATCACCTAAAATGTCCGGGATTCAGCTTTTACTTTCTACAGTCGCCATTCATTATGTGTACATTATTTGACACTGACACGTAACGTTACGTGCCAGCTTTTCAGGTGATGCATTCAGCTTCAAACGGATCCCGAACGAGACGAAAACACAGGAATATTAGCAATGCTAAAATGCACATCAACATATCACTTGTTTAGCGTTCATGTACGTCAGGAAAAAAAAAAACATCTTGTCGATTTATTTTGATTAATATGTGCGAGCCTGCGAGGGAGAGAGAGCAATACAGCGCTTAGTTTTGAGACCTTTTGAGCCTTTCGCTTGCTTGGCTCCGAAGAGAGAGAGAGAGAAGCCTTGTTTATACTCGACGCGTCCGCACGAGCGCGAGTCTCCGTTGACTGCGCGCGCACCTCTCCAAACGGACGAGGCGTTTATACTTGACGCGCTCGCCGTTGTGCTATTCTGTGAAACGACAGGGGGCGACTCGGAGTAATTCTCCTCTAAACCACCAGGAATCAGCAGTGAAGAAGTAGTTTGCCGTTTATTAGTAGTTTATTAATAGCTGATTCATATTAAAAGAGTAATAAATGCAGTAGGTGTATTGTACTTTCTTGTACAAACTCGTTAAACAACTGAAGCCTTATTGAAGAGTGTGTAAACCTTAATTTCATCAGCAGGGCTTACTTCTGCTATTGTAGGCTTATTTTATAAATGTAAGCAGTTACTTTAGACAAGTGCAAACTGGGTGCTTAATGCAAATGTTTTCCTATTCACAAAATGAGAGGCTTTATGGTCGCCCATCAATGCAAATGTCTCTGTGTATAGAAGGATCATAAACATGCTGGTACAGACGTACCAGTTCGGCCTGATTCGGCTCGAAGTCGTTCATCTTCGGATGCGGCGCCGCGCGCGATGTTACAAAAAGTGCCGTGCACACCGCCAGGCGAAATGGGGTCTCGCGCACGACCGCCCACACCGCAATGACGTCATTTTTGCCGGGGCTCGCTCTCTCGCTCTCTCTCTGCTCGTTCAGGTAAACATGCGCCCTGTCACAAGCGCAGCAGTTCATCTACATTTCTCTTCTCCCTTGATTTCTGCGATTTGTTGCAGACAATAAACACACTTGCAGACGGCATCTTGAAAGTTTGTGATCCGCGGGACTGTGTTTATTCCTCTTGCTTTGTGACGGACACCTGTCCTTTTAATATTGTAACCCAACCACGACGATATCGAGACACGTTTACCACCGCGATAGCGCGATATCGTCAATATCGTTACATCCCTACTGATTAGGAATAATGGCTATGCCTTCCCATAAATACCAGTCCGAACAAACTGGACTTTGGTTTTTACTGAAGCCTTATACTCTCATCATGCCACTTTGTTTCTCTGCACCTGCTGGCAAATCGTTAGTACAAGTTATTTCGGCTCCTGTATCAAGAATAAAGGTTCTATCCTTGTAATCTATGTAAAAGAAGCCGTCTATTTCTTTAATTAGGTCAGATTGGATAGTTGCTTTTCCTCTAGGGGTTTCCTATTGTTATTTTCGATGCAACTCATTTGTTCTCACTGATTTTGTTCTAGCTTGGTCATTATTGTAAGAGCTCTTTACAGCTGGCCTCTCTCTAGCCCTTTTCTCCCTTAGTCTGCCCTGTTGCTCTGGGGTCATCTTATCCCATTCTTCCCTCGGGACATATGATGAGCCATTTGGTTTTGATCCATTTTTGCTAAGTGATGCTTTTTGTGCCAGAGTAGATTTACCTGGCCTGCCCCGGCTTTGTGATCTACCTCTCTGCTGATAGCTATCTGTTCTAATTGGTCCCCTGTGTTCCCTGGGATTTTTTGGCTTATCAACGTATCTAGGCCCCTGTGGGGCATTACGGCCCTGCACGTTTTTTAGTCTATCTGACTTTCTAAGACCTTGTTGTCTGGTATTTGTCAATTTATTGAAACCCTGATCACTCTTTTTCTCGGCTTCCTGTTTGGACCGTCTGTCATATCTGACTGCAAATGTTTGCAATTCATCCCAATCAGTCTCTTTTCCCCACGTTTTCAAAGGGGTCAGGCCTGGTAGGTCTTTTTCAAACTTCAGTAGTTCTTTCACTGTTTGTACTGGATTTTTGCCTTTATGGGCTCTATTTTTGCAGAAAATTAGGACCACTGTGCTCTTTATCTCTTTTAGCCCGTTCTCATACTTTTCTTTTGCAGTAACTCCAGAAATCTAACCCTACCAGTTGGTTAATCATAAGCTCTATATCCTCATCGTGGATATTTAGCCTCTGACCCAGCTCCACTATCTTTTGGCAGCTTTTCATGTTATCTTTATGATCAAGTTTCATCCCATTGAACATGCCAATTTCACTAGCGGTTATCGTATGCTTAGTTCTCGCCCTAGTTCTTCTCACAGGGCTTTGGTATATCTCTTCATCTGAGGAGCTAGACCCACTTGAGTCTGACTCTACCTGGGATACTTCTGGTTCCTTGTATTGGCCTCTGGCCCTTTGGGTGCTCTCTGCCATTTTCTTTTTCTTCAGAGAACAGTTGGCTAGTCTGGCTAAGTCTATGCCCAGACCCCCTCTGGGCCCTTGATCCTCATCTACCTCGTCATATTCTAGTTCCTCTTCTCTATCTTCCTCATTTACTGGTAAAGTCTCTGCTGGCGTCCTCCTATTATATATTGGTATTTGAATCTATCAGCACTTCTTTCCTTAGTTCAAAAACGTCCCCCATAATAGGATCCCTTCCTTTCCGATTTTTATGTTTCAGGAAGATTCATTCGAAGTAATAACGATAGGGCCTTTTGACAGGAGTCTTTCTGTTCTGCTAGCATATCTTGCTTGGCCTTTGCACTGGTATTAGCCATGTCCAGAATTTCATCAGCAGTAGGCCCTGTTGCTGCTAGTAACATCTTCTGCAGATATTCAGGTTCCCTCTTTGAAATTCTTCTTTGTAGTCTATGTCCTGGTCTGGTTAGGGTTTTTCTCCCTGCCAGATCTATGTGCTCCCTAGCATGACTACTGCTCTTTCTTTCTTGAGATAAAGGCCGTGCCCTTTTGTGATTAACCCTATTTCTTTTATGGGATCGGTTCGTCCCAAAAATTTTCATCACTTGCTTCTCCTTCCCATTCATTTTCTTCACCCTGTCGGGGCTCATTTCCTCCTGTGCTTTCCACTGGAGCTTCTCTGCCTACACTGCCAACAGCCTGGGACAGTTCATGCATCATTCTTTCGTAAGTGGACCCTAGACTCTCATTCTGAAAATCTGATCTTCTCCGGGTACTAGGGCCTGGTCTTTCTCCATCGGAAAAATTAATTTCCGTGTTCTGAGAATCTCGGCGCCTTCTCTGGGGAAGAGCTGTACCATCGTACATTACTCTTGTTCTACCATAGTATACTTCTATACTAGCATCAACGGTTGGATTGTATGTCACATCCATTCCTGAATCAAAATGCACTTTGATTTTATCCCCAGGCGCTCTATTGTTGTTTATGCGTTCTATGATGGCCCTTACATCTGCTGCTGCATTACAGATAAACTCTTGGCCATTATTTATTTCGTTATCTCCTATATTCCATCCTGCCTCTCCTTCTTTGGCAGTTTTCTGTCTATGAAAATTATCACGTTTAGTTACTACAATTTGGTAGACGATCGCCGGATGAGGGACAGGAGTTGCACTTAAGTTTGGTGGCACCTGAGCCATTTGAGTCATTTCAGTTGGAAATGCAGGCTAAGGAAAACACTTATTTCCTTCTCTTAAGGAAATCATAAGACCCTTCTCGTAAGGGATTCTTATCAATTTTAGTCAGATACTCTTGGTTCTGCCGCACGGTTTCTCTCGCTTTTCTCTTAATAGGGCATCCCCTATTGTTCAGCGAGTCTGTCTAGGTCATCCAGTTTTTGATTGATCTAAATTCGCTTATTGCTCCGGGTCTATTAAATAGACGGACGAGCCCCCATGCGATGGATTTTCACGATTAATACCGTTCCGAATTATAAGACATCCGTTCAGGACATCAATATAATCCCGCGGTAACTAAAGAGCCTATCCTTTAGTCGTGTCCTCAAGAGTTAGGTGATCAGTCTATATAAATTCGTATTCTATTATAGAGATAATAGATTTCCCCTCTATATTATAAGTCTACCTTTTGCGGTACTCTTCAACCGTGTTCGCACTATAACAGATTGTAGTACATATATCACTCTATATGTTTACATGTTATATGCTGCCTCTTTGGCTAGGCTGTTTGATCAATCAAATTCAACAGTGAATTATTCTTATCTCAAAAGAATTCTCACCCCTTGATGTTGGTTCTCCCCAGAAAGAATCTTCTTGATTCAGTTGAAGGAAAGTGAACAGCACTCAATGATCCAAGGTCCAGTCAGATGATTATAATAAATGTAACAGAATTTATTAAAATAATCGAATGAAAAAGAAACACTTGTTACAGATCAAAATGAGTACTAACTAACAGATAGATACTGGCTAGTCTTGAAGCTTCTTGCCTCTGACAATTGCTGGCGTGTCAGAGCGGTGTTTGCAAGGACGAGCGATAAGTCCATCTGAGTCTCCTTCTTTTATAGTCAGGTTTCCACCGGTACTCCAGCAGCTGCAGATTCTTCCATAGATAAGCAGACAGTTCGGTTGCTAACAGCAACTTCTTTCCGCAGTTAAACGCAAGCAATTATGGTAGCTAACAGCAATCTCTTTCCGCAGTTAAACGCATAATATGGTTAGCTAGCAACAGCACACCCTAATTCTGAGTACATAGGAGGATGTGAGATAACATAATGTACATGATTCTTGGAAACTGTGACAGGCAGGGTGGGGGTCTGTGTTTCCTGTGCATCTGTGCATCCTGTGCATCTGGTTCATGATAATAGCAGTCAAAGTTTTCTTCCTCAAACAAGTCATACATAGTTCATACACTTGATCATTCTTTTTACTCATTGTACATTTCATAGCCCAGATATTTCTTTTATTATGATCATGTTATTTGTTTCATACTATAATGATATTATAGCGAGTGAAATGTCACACACATATGGGCCATCTATATCACAATGGGTAATATTTATGAATTAGTTTAAGGGAAATTTCTTTGATTTTGTTTGTGACTAAATATTTATGAGGAAGTTTCCAGATTTTATTCCATATCAGATTATCAGCACAACCATTCCAAAATGATATAACAGCAGGTCTGGAGACAATATCCCTTTCAAACAAAGCCCGTACACAACGATTATCATTTTTAATATAGGAGAGAGAAAAACAGATACGGCCAACTTCAGTATCAGCAGGATCCAATGAGTATGGAGATGGCAAAGGGCAGGTATTTTTAAGAAGCATTTTTAGACCAGAGCAGCATCCATAACCACAGCAAAATCTTTAGGAGTAACTGGAATATTATATTTAGAAAGAAATTCAGAATAGGTCAACATAAGTCCTTCATGGTTTTATCATTTTCAACAAAAACGATATCATTACAAAACCAATTCATAAGAAATAAAGATTTAGATTTATACAAAATGTACTTATTATTCCAGATAAAACACCTGTTTGGGGAGAAATTGTGTTTATAGATTAAATTCCAGGAAAGAAGCATCTGTTTGTGAAAATTAGATAGTTTTAAAGGAAGACCACCAACTTGTGAAAAGATAAAGTGAGGTATAATATTCCAGATAGATGTTGGTTTTTTAAGAAAAAGGTGTGATTAAGGGTGGTAAAATTTAAGAAGTTCAGGCCTCCATTTTCAATTGAGTTCATAACCACAGATCCCTTTATATAATGGGTTTTATTTTTCCATAAGAAGTTAAACAGTATTTTATCAATAATTTTACAAGTATTAACTGCTAAGGAGAGCGCTGCATATGTAAGTCTCGAGATGCCCTCTGCCTTTGTGATCAGTACTCTACCCCTCAAGGACAGGTCTCTCAGTAACAACTGATTTAATTTTTTTCTTTTTGTCAATGACTGGTGAAAAGTTAAGCACATCGTTCATCTTCATTCTTTACAATCTTAATACCCAAATATGTGATTTAGTCTTTAATGGGAATATAAATTGACAGAAGATTGCTGTTTTTAAGAGACATTAATTCACACTTATTTATACTCAGATAAAGCCCTGAAGCTTTAGAGAATGTATGGACAATCTTAAGGGCTAAAGGTATTTCTAATGCATCTTTTAAAAAAAGAGTGGTATCGTCTGCCGATTGACTAATGATAATTTCACAGCCAGCAGCAGTGATACCTCTGTAACGAGGTGCGGTTAAAGCAGACATGAAGCAGAGATGAAGCAGGATCCAAATGCAACACACGCTTTATTTAACAGACTATAAACTAAACTTGGATACAGGACTCCGGACTAGGATACAAGAACAAGAACAACCAACATCAACGTTAACAGTCAAACATTAAACAAGAACTCACAAAGACCAGGCTGAAACACAGGGCTTAAATAATAAGGGACAAATGAGCTAGACAAGATAACAAGGGGGCGTGGGATATCAGAAACACCTGGGATAACTAATAGACAAGACAAGGAACCACTGAACATGACAAGACACAAAACCCACACTGTGACAACCTCTTAAAGGGCTCTGTTTAATATGATCTGCAAGAAGTTGTGTACAAAGTAAAAAATAAGTATGGGGAAATAGGGCATCCCTGTCTGATACCACGACTGAGATTGAATCTGGGTGAGGTGCCATTACGCAGCTTGATTGAGCAATTTGCATTAGAATATAAAGTTTTAATGGGATTAATAAAGAAATCACCAAAATAATTTTTTTTAGGGCCGAATATAAGAAATTATGTTCAACAGTGTCGAAGGCCTTATGGAAGTCTAAGAAAAGAATGAAACTCTCATCTGGGTATAGATGTGGGTAATCAACAAGGTCTAATACCAAGCGAATATTATTTGAAATGTGTCTATTATGCATAAAACCTGACTGTGTGTCATCAATAATAGAGTCCAAAGTTATCTTAATTCTAGAAGCTAATATAGAGGCTAAAATTTTATAATCATTATTAAGTAGGGAAATTGGTCGCCAATTGTCTAAAATTAAAGTGTCTTTTTTTGGTTTTGGAATTAAGATCATTAGGCCTTGTGTCAGGGTAGGCGGGAGTTTGCCATAATCAATACATTGTAAGAAAAGATTTAAAAAAAAAGGAGCAAGTTCTTCTGAGAAGGTTTTATAGAATTCGGAGGTTAAACCATCTACACCAGGGGATTTATTAAGCTTGAGCTCTGTAATAGCTTGAAGGACTTCCTTTATACGTATAGAACTATGGCAATGTTCTTTTTGATCTTCATTTATAGTTTTCGAATTAGTAAGACTATCTATAAAAACAGAGGAATTATTTTCATTTAACCTTGACTTGTAAAGAGTGCTAAAAAAGTTTGAACAGTAATCTGCAATGTCCTTTGAGTTATGTGTTATCATACCATTAATATTCAAATGCAAAATTGTATTTGGTTTTGCATGGAATTTTTCTAATTGAAAGAAATATGCCGAATTCTGTTCACCCTTTTCCAACCATCTCTGTCTAGATCTAATGAAGGCCCCCTCTTCCCTCCTTTTATAAATATAATCTAATATGCTTTGAAGTGTGAATAACTCAAGATATTCATTATCCGACAAATTTGGAGGAGATTTATGAGTAAAAGCCATAATTTTAGAAATGATCGTCTCCTTTTCAAGTTGTTTAGCTTTAGATAATATACTGCCAAATTTTCTAAGAAATGTACAAGCTTCAAATTTAAATAACTGCCAATTAGTGCAATAGTTATTACTAATCTTAGCTATATTCCAATATTGTGCAATCAAACTGCGAATGGTCATCTTTACAAATTCATGTTCCAATAATGACTTATTGAGCTTCCAATAAGAGTTATGGTAGTTGTTGGAGGAAGGAGAGGAGTGTAAAGAAATGTTGATAGACACTGCCTTATGATCTGTTAATGGCGTGGGAAGAATATGAACAGAGATATCTTCTTTATGTAAATTGCTAGAGTTAACCAGTAGTCTATACGAGACATAACGGTACATGCCTTATTCTTCCACGTGAAAGAACTAATACCAGGGAATTTCTCTCTCCAAATGTCTAAAACTTCAAATTTCTGCATAAAGGCCTTCAGTGTGGAGTTCTGATAATTTACACTACGAGGTGGCCATCGGTCAAGGGAGTTGTCTAAAGTGATATTAAAATCTCCTCCTATTAAAATAAGTGAATTTGGGAATTTAGATAAACAGTGTGTAATATGACTCTCTAATTTTTTGATTAAATCATCATTTTCAATTTTAGAATTGCATTAAAATGTATAATAATTGTAGTCACCAGATCTAGTTTAGTAAATAAAATAATGAAATGGCCAAGGGCATCCCCTTCAGAAAATAAAATATCCCCAGAAAATTTGTTTTTTAAAGGCACACCGCGGAACTTTTGGCCACTAGTGGCGCTCGACCTGTAACTTTCACGTCTAGCGTCCCTAGAGGCCACAAGCTCCGCAGCACTGTCGCAAAAGTCAACAAACAGTCAACCGGTCAGCCCATAGACAGTGGGTCAGCCTCCCGTGTCTTTAGATTGTGTGTGCTTGCAGTGTTTGAGGCGGGCAGCCTTGCCGCGCTCGATTCCCTTATAGCAGTCTGCTGAGAGAGAGCGAGCGGGGCGAGCCCCGTGGGGGTTAGTGCTAACATGTCTGTGAGTGAATGTGGGCGCGGGACGGCGGGCACATTTACTGCACTAAAAACACCGTCGGCCTGAGCTGACTGTAACTTATGTATGTTGGTTTCGTTTTACAGAAACCGTGGGACATGTTGTGTGTAGTGTTTATGGGAACGTCCACTACATTTAATGTACATTTGACATGAGTCGACTATTGTGCGAGCCCTGCACTGTGGCGGGCTGTGTTTGTGTGTAGAAATGAACAATGGGCTGTGGGCATTTTATTACACTCATAATACCATCGGCTGTGGCCGGAATACCAGAAAATACTACACTACTTATATGATTTATCTGGGTCACCTTGGAAACGGCATTTGCGTGCAGGCAAGCGTCAGCATCGGTCGGGCACCCCTCCTCCTCCTGTAGCTCACGCCAGCGAGCGAACGCTGGACCAATGGTGATCCTCGTCCTGGCTTTTCATTTGTCACTATGCTTTTTCTTTTTTTTTAGTGTCCTCTGACAAAACCTTTGCCTTCTTCCTTGTAGCTGTTGGTTCGGCCATGACGAAAACATACAGACGGCAATCAAACGCGAGTTGAGCACTCACGTCAGAATCTGAGGAAGTTGTGGGTGGTGGGGGAAGTGACGTATGCCGTAAAGCGGTTGAATTTTGTAGTTCTTTTTGTGCTCGGGTTCCTACACGAAACCCGAAGTTACATAGTGCTAGGAAAAGCGATACAGACACCTTCAGGCTACGGCAGACGTGTCATTCAACCTATTGTAAGTCGATGTACCATCTCAATGGGTTTTGGTAATATATTATAAAGGTTGAAAAGTTCCACAGTGTGCCTTTAAAATTGCAACACCAGCTCTATGCTTAGACCCATGAGCAAACAGAGCATCATTACCCCATTGAGCTTTCCAGAAATGTATATCTTTGGAAGTTGAATGAACTTCTTGAAATAAACAAAAGTCGGATTTCTGCTGTTAAGCAAATAAAAACAAAACTTTGCATTTAACATTAAACCTTAAACCCCTGACATTAAGTGTAACTAACGAAAAACTAGAAAACTAGAAAAACTTCCATCCCCTTCGAACAGAAATAAAATAAGAATGAGCCCGGTTATGAAACTATAAATGTAACTGATCACATTAACCCACAATTAACGAACAATAGCATAAACTTACAAGTTGGCATAGAACAGGTCAGAAGAAAGTGTTCACATGACGCAAGATGAAAATCACTTGAATTCATGAGGGTGACTGCACTTCTTTCCCGTCAATGAAAACACGCACACCGACAAAGAGCGCTCGTTTTCCTTCCTTCCTAGCAGTTCCAACCAAAGGCCACCTCTCCATCCTCAGTGACTTGTCGGCTTGAGACAAATCTTCGGTGAATCTCAGCTCCTCAAATATTCCGAGTGCTTGGCCTGCCGCCAGATCAGGTCCCGCGTAGATCTTCTCACGAAGCAAATGATCACTGGTCTTGGTCTTTTGGCCTGCTCATTCAGCCTTCCCAGTCGATGTCATCTTTGAAAGAGACGTTTGAGTCGGGAACAACTGAGACACAGACGCCGATGACTTTTGACTTGATGCTTTCCTCAGAATATTCCGGAATACCGTACAGACGGAGGTTCCATCTCCACTGATAGCGTTCGGCATCATTCAGTCTTTGTTCAAGTTCGTGGATTTTGGTGCTGTTTAAATTGGCGGTAGTTTTGCAGCTTTTCAAGTCTGTTTTTAAAACGTTTACTTCTTCAGACACAAAGTCAAGTGATTTCTTAAGGCCCTCAATGCTCACCGTATTGCTGGTAATCAACTTGCCGAGGTCGTTTGCACTTTCTTTGATCCTGGATGTCAATGCCGCAATGACATTATCTTGCAATTCCGTCAGAGAATTTTCACCTCGAGATTTCTTTTGTTGGGGTTTCACAGGCGTATCTAGGTCGGAGTCATGTACGATCTCGAGACATGGACTTTCAGACCGGGTGACATCGGTACGTTTTTGGCCATATTGATGGTCTACCTCGATGTGTGCAGCAGACCCACCAACAGCGACAGGAACATCTAACTCCATCTCTTCCATAAGTGACTTGGAGGTAGAATTTTTATTTTTTCCTTTGCGTTTCATCGTGCTATCCTTGGTTTCCATGTGCGGTAAGGAGTTCAGTTAACGAACGGCAACTTGAGGAAATTAAACTAACTTAAGTAATAAGTTACTCCGCTAAAACAAAACAGAAAAATGGCCTAATGCATAATCGAACAATATGATGAGTCCGGGTTTAAATAGAGTTAAAATAAAGGGGATGGTAAGTCGAATTGAATCAGCTGCATGAAATTTGCGACAGCACTGGCTGCCATCTTGGATGCCCCCCCCCCCCCCAAGGCTGCACCCTCCGAAGGTCGCATTTGAAGGCCGATTGCGTCACCGCGGCGCGATGAGGGCTGTCCCAATTCAATTTTGCATCCTCCGAAGGCCATATTCGAAGGCAGTTTGCGTCACCGCGGCGCGACGAAGGCTTCCCTGATTCAAAAGCGACGCCAAATGCACCCTTCGTTTCCCCGTGAAAGAGAAGATACATAAATGGATCCTAAGCGGCCTATCCTACCCCATAAGTCATTGTGCTGTTGACGACAGCATTTTTATTTTTAAAAAAGTGCGGCCGAGTGTTCGGTGGTGGACGGCAAATTCACATTTAAATGCAAGTATTAAGTTTTCATTTACTCAAATAGCTTGAGAAACCAGAGTTAAAAGTTTTTTCTTTCTTATTCATCTTAACTCATTCATTGCGTAGCTTCATTTGTCATGTGGTTTGAGGCAAAACTTGTGCTAATATTAGTTTAATAATTGTTTCAGGGAACAAGGAGCAGACAGCTCAATTTATTCAATTGCGGTCTGAAAATGACCAGCGTAAGACAATGACCTATTTGTAATATTTGCACTAGTCTGTCTCACTTGTGTAGCCTATTATAAAAAAATATACATGGCAATGGGGTTTCAATTTTTGTAGTGCTGTCATGCAAGCTATGTCTACAAAGGTTTTAACCAAATTTGAGTATCCAGAAATATGATTTCTGAAGTATTTTGTATTCATATCCTGATGTGTCATATTTTGTAATGTTAAGGTTGCACTAATGTTAAGATTGCACTCCTGTCTTAATATTTTTCATAAGTGGTTCCCTTTTGTTTTGTTTTATGGGAATTCTGGAGCAAATGGAGCTGCTGGGGAAGGTGACTCCCATGCAGGACAAAAAAAAAATATATATATATAAAGTAAGAAAGTTTGTCACCTGGTTGCGCAATTAGGAAATCCCACGAAGGCTACATGGTGCGTCCTTTGATGGACGAATAGGCTGCATCTAGTGATGGCAAAATGAGGCTTCCTGAACCACTGAGACCTCACAGCCCATTGCTTCACCCAAAGGTTCATTACTCGAAGCTTCATTCAGCATTGCTCACTAGTGACACCTAGCTACTGTATACAGAAGTAACAGACAAATTAATTAATTCTGAACCAATGACCTGAGCAGACTTATGATGTCCGTATATCCCCCCCACCCCGTTCTGTTTTATTTATTTATTTTCTTATCATTTTTAATGTCTGTAACCTTTCATTTGCAATAATAAAAAGACCTCAGCAGACATTTGTCCATTGCCTGGGTATAAAATAAAATATGTATCTTTCTCTGTCTGAATTTACTTGGGCAGAGAACTGTCACACACACAGTTCATTAATTATTCATAAATTGTTTGGATAGTGACAGTATGACACTGTGTTGAGTGCATTGCTTGGAGGGAGTTTAATAAAGTAAACTGCACAGAATAGTCTGGGGTGGGAAAAGTTAAGAATTGTTTCTGGTGTGTTTTGTGCAGTGAACTGTTACTAGTTTGAGTGCAGTGTTGTGCTTATGGGACTGGGGATATAGAGGAGCAAACTGCAACACTGCAGTTTGGGGTTGGAGAAGGAATGATTACAATAGATTTTTATTGAGAAACAAAAAATGTTTCAAGTGTGTTGGGGTTTAGACGATTCCTCTTTTTGGACAAAACCTCTCCAGCCTTGGAAAAGATCCTTTTACAAGGAACAGTATGCAGGGGAACATAAAAATGCCAGTGCCAGTTGGTATAAACGAGGATACTGATGCTTCTGTTGGGCCCAGACAGGGGAGGATCTCCTCTTTCTTGCTGGCTCCAGGGACGTCACTAGGATTGGAAGACAGGGGGGGCTTAGCCCCCAGGTATTTTTAACTTGCGTTTGCAAAATCTTTGCACTCACATCTAGAGCTACACTTATGTCAACAACCAGTCAAGAAACCAAGATGTTAACAAGTAAAACGTGACAGACATTGGACTTCTTCCATTTCTACTGTGTTAAAGAAAAGTTACTGTAATGTTAGCTTTTAGACACATCAAAGCTGCATGGGGAAATTTACTTAGGCCAGACTTTGCTCCTGATGAGTTATTCTATAAGCAATGACTGAAATGCTATCTGTCTCCTCATGTAAATGTATGATAACGTAATTGCATACTGATCTTATTCCTCTCTATATAAGATAAGTTGTCCACATAATGCTATTTAATTACACTAATTACTGTAACTGCGCTGTGGATTGGTTCAATCAGAGTGTAATTTCGCTGTGTAGTTTGGCTTGCATACAGTTTAACCCAAGAACCAGAATTTTAAGGTCATAGTGAAATTTGACAACACAGGTTTGAGCGTTTCTCAATTAAAGATGATTTATTCTGCCAAATGATGTATACAATGTATGATATAAATCAACAACAAAAAAGCAGTATTCAAATAAAGGAAAATTAAGAATGAAATCATGTTCAAAACCACAGTCAACAGTTATTTTTTGTCTATTGTCTACTTCATTGGTGGAAGCATCAACAAATGCCTTCTGTTTTTAAGGGTGGCAAATCGGTCTATCACTCTGTTGTGACTTAGTTGCTTCAATATGTCATTTTCAATCGACATGGCTGCAAGATTGTGAAGCCTTTTCTGCCCCATTGTTTGACGCAGCCAGGAGTGAAGCCGCCGCAGTGCACTAAAGGACCTTTCACAAGAGCAGCTGCTCACAGGCACTGTAAGGGCAACTTGGATGGTTGCCCTCAGAGAGGGAAACATGTCTGGGTCTAGGAGGTTGTGCACAGGTAACATGTCTTGGGGTGGACATCCAGCCTCTGTTTTGCGGGCAAGAAAGTTTTTTGCTACGAGAACCTCCTCTGTTTTCAAGTCAATGCTGTAGTGCCTGGCTAGCTCATCCAAGTAGGATCCACTCAAGAAGTTCTCAGATTTAGGGCTGCATGCCTGGATGCCTTTTAGGAGCCCTGAATGTACACTTGAAAATCTTAGTTCAAGCTCACTAACCATCCTGTCAACACAGGGGAAAAGCAAACTGGTTTTCAACGTCTCTGAGCTGATCAACTCCACACCTGAACCCAAGGTTGTCTCCAACACAAAATCCTCCATTTTCTTCTGTTTATGCCTTTTCCTAGCATGTGGTTCTGGTATACTGTGTGTGTGGCACATGGCCTTGGTTCTCTCATACAGGTCTGTGGCAAATGCATTTGTGCCCCTCAGTGTGTCACAGACAGCTTCTTTGCCCATAAAAGCTTCTGCCAGGTCTAAAGTCTCCTTCTGTAGGAGTTTGTGGAGTCCTTGAGTTACAGACAGAAGTTCCTGAAACATCAGTAGTGCATAGACTGTTGAGAACTTGTAGAGCTTTGCTCTAAGACCAACAGCTATGGGGGATCCAATGACAGAGAGACACTCAAAAATGGAAGGTAATGCCTCAAGAATGGCATTAATGGATCGCAGCTGGCACGCCCAGCGAGTGTTTGAAAGTTGTACGAGCTCAACTGCTGTCAATCCAAGCCTGGACTGAGCCTCTATGAACTTATGATGATTTAATAGAGAGGTGCTGAAAAAAGAATACACACTCTCCAACAAGCTGAAAAGCTCCACAGCCTCTGAAACAGCCCTGCAAGTATGGCACAACACTAGGTTTAGCTAATGGGCATAACAATGCACATAGATAGCCTCAGGATGGAACTTTCTAAAATATGCTTGCACACATCCAGTGGACCCACTCATAACAGCTGCGCCATCATATGCTTGTGCTACACACTTAAGTTCTGCTACACCATTCTTCTGGATCTGCTGCTGCAGCTCATTAGCAATGGACTGGGCATCAAATGACTTTATTTCTGTAAGTGCTAGGAAACGTTCCTTCACTTCCCCCTCTGACACGTACCTAACACAAATAGCCAGCTGTTCTGACCGTGCATCTCTTGCCTCATCTGCCATAATGTCATACATTTTGGATTTTGTCATCTCAGATACAATGACATTGGTCACTTCTTGAGCACAGCAATCAATAATCTCGTTCTGAGATTTTGGCGAGATATAGGTAGCATTTGATGGAGGTTTATATTTTTGAAGGAACGGATCAAACTCCTTTAAAAGCTCCATAAAAGCAAGAAAGTTGCCTCTGTTTGGTTCATCTTCGCCCTCTTTATTACCACGAAAGGGGATTCCCTGTCTCCCTAACATGGAAGTGACTGCAACAATTCGCTTTAGATACTCTCTTCTCTCTGCTATCTCACTTGCATTTGCAGATGCTATCATCTGTGCAACATCTCCCTGTCGACTAGTTGCCTGGTAGCTTTTCCATGCAACAACACTATCCTTATGTGTGTGTGCCATCTCATGCTTGCGAAATATGAACAAGGCTTTCTTCCAGTTCTTGCAACCACTACTGACCAAAGCATCATGTTTTATGTTTTTGCCAAACACTCGACATGGGAAGCAGAAAGCTGCATTACGGTTGATTGAATATTCCAACCAGTTGTGCTTTTCGAACCAGCTGTTGTGAAATGACCTGTTCTGTGTACCAAAGCTATCTTGTGGGTAGCTCTTCAGCTTCACCTGTCGGCGCCCTGTATTTTTGTTACCTAAATCAAGCACATTACTGGCAGAAGTTGCTGCAGTTGCTTCTTCATTTTCCTTCTCTAGGTCTGTTTGCTCCTCTCTCCCTGGATCAGTTTGGTCTCCCTCTCTCTCTATTTCCATTTGCTCAAGCTCCTCTGTCTCTGGACCGGCTTGCTTATCCTGCCTCAAGCAGCTTGCCTGTTGACCCTTTTCCTCCTCAGTCTTTCCTTTTGTCTTATCCTTTAAGATAAAAAAAACCTGATGCTAATTTCATGACTTCGAAATAAAAAATTGGTCACATGAAACAACATCCAAAATGTCCAAAAACAGACAAACAGAGGCCAGACAGCTAAAAAGTTGTTAAGTTAAACAAATATGACATATAGCAGTACAAGAAAAAGAAAAAAAATAGGCATCACTACATACTTTATCATGTACGCTATTGATACGGATCCTATTTAAAGTGGCTACTGTCTAAATACAATAACCTGATGGCAGAAGGAATAACATATTTGGAGTAATGATTACTGCAGGGTTCCTCAAACTCGGTCCTGGAGGGACGTTATCCTGCAGAGTTTAGCTTCAACCCTGATCAAACACACCTGAGCAAGCTAATCAAGGTCTTCAGGATCACTAGAAACTCACAGGTAGGCATGTTTGATCAGGGTTGGAGCTAAACTCTGCAGGACAGCGGCCCTCCAGGACCCCTGGATTACTGTATGTGCTGTATGTAGGATTGCTTTCATTTTAGTTTTTACATGTGTATCTGTGGGCATTTGCTCATCTTTAGCCGACATTTAGGAAACATCTATACGTACGTATTTATTTAATTTATCACAGCCAAATAATGCAGAAAGTTAAAATAGTATAGCTATATAATATATAATATGCACATGTCCCGCTCCTCCCGCTGGAGAGCCAATCGTCTGCTGTTAACAGTCAAGCTGGGAAACATTAAAGCCTATCGTCTGCTTCCACTGACGCATGCGCACAGTTGAGGTTTGCGACAGCGGAGACGAGAACCCTTGCTCATGCATAGTAAAAGTATAACCTGTGGAGAAAAAGGTGTTTTAAACCTTAATATGGGGCAAAGTCATCAAAGTTTTTCAGTGATTTTTATCATATTTTACTGCTGTTTCTATACATGCAGTTTTTGTCCCGGTGACCAGTGAAAGTGCAGTTCTGACTGTCTGCCCATTCATTTAGCCTGGTCTTGTTAGTCCGAAATAGATGCTCGGAGGCGTTGCCAAGATGGCGGCCGAGTGGCATGACTTGCCTAAAAGGACTTTGATAGTGCCTAGACCTGCTAACAAATGCTTATTGTTAGAAGAAAACAAAACAATCCTTAGGCCTATAGACCATTACTGACCTCAATCACACCGGCTCCATCAGAATCAACTGTCCTGCCAATCTCCTGCGGCTGCTTCTCTTTCTCTCTGCTAAAATATCTTCGAATATCCATCTCATCTGCTCAATGAATTGAAGGATACAACGGTAATAGCATTAACAGGGACCCTATGACATTTAGTTTTCAGTGACAATAACATTCTATGGGGATTGATATTGTTTTAGAATATGCCTATTATAGAGATAGGTTATATTATTGGCAAAGAATAAAGAGTTGTGATTAGCTTGCTAAGTTAACCATTTCTTGCATTTTGCTACAGTTTTCCATAGCAAACCAAAATATCCCCTTTCCTTTTTACCTCAAGAAAACGTTTCACTCTGTATCAGAGCCATAGACAGGGCTTTATAATCAAAGAGGTCTTAAATTTGTGGGGGTGGGGGTTCAAATGTTGTATTTCTCTGATATGTGCATTTCAAGACGTTTGAAGACCATAAAAAAAGGATAAGAAATAACTTTAAAACCATGTCAGCAGGCAGTAAATTATCTGTCAACACCTGCTCTCTCCTCATCTCCTCATCTTCTTTTTTTCAGTCTTCTCATCTTGCCCTTTCTCTTTCCCTCCTATAAAGCTGAGCTTTTTTAATTTACAAAAGGCTACAATTTGTATTATATTCTCAATATGTACACATTCATTATTAATCATGTGCCTAACATGATAAAAACGGCTATGTTAATGTTTATTGTCCCCTCACAATGACAGTAAACTAATTATTACATTAGGCTAACGTTACATGAGTTAAAGGCAGTTCATGTGGATGGCGAAATTAAACTAACGTTATATTAGTTTGCCAGATTATTTTTTGTCGTTCGTTTAACATTTATGACCTAAAACAACTGTCAAATATGAAACGTTAAGTTTAGCTACTACTTACATCTTATCTCGCAGTCGCACTTTATCGTACACTGAAGCGTCGAGTTGCTCTGCTACAATTTTTGAGGATTTCGCGCTCAGCAGCGTCTGTGAACATAAAGCCCGCCTACTTTGATTTGATTGGTCATCTCAAATATTCTGACATTGACGAGCAGTGACAGACAGACCAATGCGGCTCAGATGAACACACACACCCTGTCCTCTGTTTCTGACGTGCTCTCTGCTCGGCGCTGCTGCGGATTGAAGATGAAGAATGAGCTGAATCTGATTAACAAGACTGAAGCGAACACAAATTTTTGTATATTAATCACCAAATTTTTAGGGGGGCTAGGCAGAAGTTTAGGGGGGCTGAAGCCCCCCTAAAAAGGGCCTAGTGACGTCCCTGGCTGGCTCCATACCAAAAAGCAAACAAATCCAAAATGGCAATCCAAAACAAAAAGCAGTCCAGTCCAGACTATAATATAGCTACTATAATTATTAATAACACTATACTATAAGTATTCTAACCTGATATAATGTAATAATATACAGCCCTAACACATGACACAATAACAACAATGCCAATGAGATTGCTCTAACTCTCTGACACTACTACACCTGCTTCTACTACTCCTGCAACACCAAGGAGGTGGCGCGAGTTTCGAACCCCCTTTATCCGGAAGCGACACTCAGACCGAACCGATGACGTTTTCACACAAACCGAGGCCTCGTTTGTCATTAGTCACGTGATTTTCACGTTAACAACACAAGCTTCATCTGGCGTGCGCTATTTTTCCGCGAAACATTTGAATCGAGACGCCTCGATTCAAATATCACATCACTAGCTGCATCCTTCGAAGGATGCAGCCTTCACATTGGGACACAGCTATAGCTTAATGTTTACATTGTACTAGTAGTTTTGCTTCAGTTATGGCTCTCGGTTAAGTAAACGGTCTCATATTTTTTTTCTCTCTGGATTTAATTTGGCCTGAATAAACGTTTGTCTGTAAATCGAAGTCATTCAGTTATCTTGACATCTAGCACTAAGAATACTAGTTGAAATCCTTTGTTAATGAAGTGAGTTCGTTCTAAATGTGTATTTTGATCACATATGCTAAACGTTAGCTTCGTAATGTAATTTCCCATAAGTTTCCATTAAGCTTAGCTAGCGCATTTGTTTTTATATGTTTTAACAGACTATATTTCAATATTGTTCTTGAAACACTTTTGTATCCGGATGACATATTTAAATGTATTGTTCTTTGCAGTTTCACAGTGCTCTCTGACTAAAGTTTGGAAAGGATTCACAGGCTTCATTCTTTGTCTTAAAAAAACTGTTAGCTATCTGCCGAGCTGATGTAACAGGCTAGGACGCGCCATACAAACACAGAAGCGGGGGCATAACAGTGAGGAAAGAATGAGTTTTAAGAGTGAGATGATGAAATCTCAAGTTTCTAGCAACATATGCACTTATAAGACATGAACAAACCATCAATCATTAATTTAACCATTCTATTGTTTCTTAGGCAGGGTTATTCATTTTTATATCAATACACCAGTTCAGCTAAGAGTCTGGAGGCTGCTTACGTTTGTTGCGTTCCTTTCCTCGAAAAGGGGTTTTCCTTTGTCGCCGTTTGGGTTCGTTGATTGGCTGGCGGTCTCTTCGTGCCTGGATTGATGTCTTGAGCGGCCAATCACGTGGTGTGTTGGCGGTTGGATGGAAAGTCTTTGAAGTTAGAAGAGGGCTTTGCAGTCGAATCATTACCAAAACTTTAGGGCAAAACTTAACTTAGAACCGAGACTCTCAACGGAAAAGAAAAGAAACAAAGTAAAAGAAAAAAAAATGAGATGAGAGAAGTTGACTATTTTGTCACAAAGCATCTTTCACCTATGCTGCCAAATATGCCCTTGTAAAACTTTCCATCCTACCAATCTTTGATTTTGGCGATGTTATTTACAAAATAGCCTCCAAAACTCTATTTAGTAAATTGGATGTAATTTATCATAGTGCTATCCTTTTTGTTACCAAAGCTCCATACACTGCTCATCACTGTAATCTTTATTCTCTTATTGGCTGGCCCTCACTATATACTCGCCGCCGAATCCACTGGCTCCAAGTCATCTATAAGTCCTTATTAGGCATATCCCCGCCCTATCTCAGCTCTCTGGTAACCATAGCAACATCCACCCATAGTATGCGCTCTAGCAGGTATATTTTACTGGCTGTCCCCAAAGCTTATACTTCTTTTGGTCGCCATTCCTTCCAGTTCTCTGCTGCCTATGACTGGAATGAATTGCAAAGATCTTTGAAACTAGAGGTTCCTATTTCCCTTACTAATTTTAAGCATCAGCTGTCAAAGCTGTTTATTGATCACTGCACTTGTTTATAGTTTTTTTTTTTTTTTTTTTTCAATTGTATTTTGTACTATATTGTGTTTTTGTATATGGATTGGTTTATTGATTGTATGTTTATTTATTTCTATGTGTATCTCTGTGTTGTTTTTTTCGTCGCACTGTTTCGCTTTGTCTTGGCCAGGTCGCAGTTGTAAATGAGAACTTGTTCTCAATCTGATTTTACCTGGTTAAACAAAGGTTAAATAAAAAATAAAATAAAAACTTGAATGGCTTGAATAAAACTGTATGAAGAACCCATGTTCTTCTGATCTTGATTTGGGTTCTTTCGTCTGCTCGTCTACATGGTTACTCGTCTGTCTGGTTACTCCGTCATGGCTACTCCATGGCTACTCTAAGTATCTTCGTTGGTGTCTAAAGATTTTAAACTCGAATGTTTGTCCAGCCTCCTGGATGAGTTCTGACCAATTAGACACTGTCTTCATTTGAGAGATGGCAGTTTCTTCCCCTCTCATCAAAAATCATGCCTTATCTGTGATTTCAGCTTTAGCAGAGAGTACAGAGAGAACAGGTTAGACATGATTCATATTACAAGAATACTAAACATTTTTACGAAACAACAGATTTCAATCAAGCCATCTTCTGAATTATGGACATACGATCGTACTGATAGGAAACAAGACACACTTTCATTCAAATATCTAATAGTTCTAACAATTGCATGACTCATATGTGATCTAAGCATATTAGTCACATACACTCACCGGCCACTTTATTAGGTACACCTGTCCAACTGCTCGTTAACACTTAATTTCTAAGCAGCCAATCACATGGCGGCAACTCAGTGCATTTAGGCATGTAGACATGGTCAAGACAATCTCCTGCAGTTCAAACCGAGCATCAGTATGGGGAAGAAAGGTGATTTGAGTGACTTTGAACGTGGCATGATTGTTGGTGCCAGAAGGGCTGGTCTGAGTATTTCAGAAACTGCTAATCTACTGGGATTTTCACGCACAACCATCTCTAGGGTTTACAGAGAATGGTCCGAAAAAGAAAAAACATCCAGTGAGCGGCAGTTCTGTGGGCGGAAATGCCTTGTTGATGCCAGAGGTCAGAGGAGAATGGCCAGACTGGTTCGAGCTGATAGAAGGGCAACAGTGACTGAAATAACCACTCGTTACAACCGAGGTATGCAGCAAAGCATTTGTGAAGCCACAACACGCACAACCTTGAGGCGGATGGGCTACAACAGCAGAAGACTCCACCGGGTACCACTCATCTCCACTACAAATAGGAAAAAGAGGCTACAATTTGCAAGAGCTCACCAAAATTTAACAGTTGAAGACTGGAAAAATGTTGCCTGGTCTGATGAGTCTCGATTTCTGTTGAGACATTCAGATGGTAGAGTCAGAATTTGGCGTAAACAGAATGAGAACATGGAACCATCATGCCTTGTTACCACTGTGCAGGCTGGTGGTGGTGGTGTAATGGTGTGGGGGATGTTTTCCTGGCACACTTTAGGCCCCTTAGTGCCAATTGGGCATCGTTTAAATGCCACGGCCTACCTGAGCATTGTTTCTGACCATGTCCATCCCTTTATGGCCACCATGTACCCATCCTCTGATGGCTACTTCCACCATGTCACAAAGCTCTAATCATTTCAAATTGGTTTCTTGAACATGACAATGAGTTCACTGTACTAAAATGGCCTCCACAGTCACCAGATCTCAACCTAATAGAGCATCTTTGGGATGTGGTGGAACGGGAGATTCGCATCATGGATGTGCAGCCGACAAATCTGCGGCAACTGTGTGATGCCATCATGTCAATATGGACCAAACTCCCTGAGGAATGCTTCCAGCACCTTGTTGAATCTATGCCACGAAGAATTCAGGCAGTTCTGAAGGCAAAAGGGGGTCCAACCCGTTACTAGCATGGGGTACCTAATAAAGTGGCCGGTGAGTGTATATAGCTTGTAGACATGATATAGAATTATGTAGTTGAACGATGTTTGATTATAAGTGCGTCAAGAGTTGTTTTGGGATGATTTTATGTATTTTGATATGTAAAGTCTCAGTCTCTGTGGTTTTAAGAGGTTTCAACCCTGGGGTAGTTCGAAGATCTCTATGAAGAAGATAGTCTGTTTTGTATATCTGTTGGGGATCAAACAACCTCTACCGTTATCTTGGTGGGTTCCGAGCTGTGCCATCTCTGAACCAATCAGTCTTTTCCAAACTATCTAACGTTGAAAACGTTATTCCGTTAGCTGGGCTCATCTCTTTGAAGCTTGCATGGCCATAAAGTTCTTAGGTGGGGGCTTTTGTTGGTTAGCTCAGACTGGCTGGAGCCCACTCAATTTATGGCCCTAGATTAGACTGTTGATTTGGGGTCTGGAGTGTTGAGTTCTGTGTGGAATTATGTTTGAACAAACAAATCATCTGGAAGATTAATTTGTGTTTGGTTCGCCCTCAAATCCTACAAGGGAGAAGTACAACCACCACCTAGTCCTCCCAGGGCAGTTCCATACTGCCATGAACTACCTCGGCATGATCACTAACCATAAGTCCCATGCTTCAGGCTATGTTAAGATCGTTCTTGAAGCTCAGCTGGTCAGAAGTGGCTGCATGAAGATTGTGCAAAGTGGAAAGGCATACTCCAAGGCCCTCTTCTGCCTCAAGACCATATGTGAAGCACTGGAGTGGCTGCTGCTGGAGCGTTTCATTGAGGAGTAGGGTGTCCAGCTCACTCCTGAGGCTCTGCTTAACCTCACCAAGTCGTGTGACAGACAGAACCTCGACCTTGCTATTCAAGATGACTCCACCCTCAACATATTATCTGGAGTATCAAGACAAGGTCCGCAAGGGTCATCTTGGGAAGACAGCAGTGTTCTGACTGTCTGTCATGGACCACAGAAAGGGGCCATCGCTGTGGCTTGCTCCCTCATCCCTGGTGCCTTGAGGGCTTTAGACAAGACGATGGAAGAGACCTTTATTAAGTTTGCCAAATCCTCAGGTATGTAACGAGGGTCAAATTGTTGAATAGTACACAGCTTGGTTTCGGTTGAATGTTAAATGGGAATTGGTCCTATTTGCAGGAGGTCTGCTTGGTATCTTCACCAACTTCCCAGCCTATCACCGACCCTGAGTTCCCCAACGCTGGGAAACATCGTGAGCTGAACTGCCTCCTTACTGTTTTTGATCTGGGCCAGCTCCAGCACACAATGTTTCCCAGCCTTGGGTGACTCAGGGTCCTTGATAAGACCACACATCTCCAGCAACATCTCAAAGTACTGGGCTCATGCAGATGTGGTTTGGCACCAGGGCTGATAGGCTGGGGATTTGGTGTGGATGCCAAGCAGACCTTCTGCAAATGGGACCAATTCCAATTTTACAATCAACAGAAAACAAGCTGCCACTATAACATACTATTCAATAATTTGACCCTCGTTTCATACCTAAGGACTTGGCAAACTTCATAAAGGTCTCTTCCATGGTCTTGTCTACAGCCCTCAGGGCATCAGGGATGAGGGAGCAAGCCACAGCGATGGCCCCTTTCTTGATAAGGTCTGTGGCGCCAGGATGAGTCAGTTCCAGGTTGGTGAGGAAGACCTCAAACCAGACCATGTACCTGATGAAGAGGTAATAATGCAATTGAATGTTGAATGTGACATGTTATATAAGCTTTGAAGTTTCACAATATTAATCAAATGTAATATTACAACTTTGTTCAATATAATTACCTGGAGTAGTTCTGACCATGAAATGCGAAGAACAGGTCCACCATGTCCCCATTGCACTTATGGAAGAGTGCCAGGTTGTTGGTCTTCACAGAAAAGAGTTGCATGAAAACGAGCCGCCCTGTGGTCCGTGACAGACAGCCAGAACACTGCTGTCTTGCCAAGATGACGTTGCGGACCTTAATTGATACTCCAGATAATAACTGATGATGTTGAGGGTTTTTTGTTTGTGAATGCTGTTCTACATTAATATTATGACAGGAGTGAAGTACAAAGCTTTGTTTACTAAATAAATAATAGCTTAGCAATTAAAATTTTACAACGCAGCCATGGAAACGTTTGGATTCATGACGAATGAGAGAGTTGTGCGTAAGCCCATAAATTTAAGCTTTGTTGGCTTTGTATTCTTTTTGTGATCCAGTCACCTGGACTGCATTTATATAGCGCTTTCACAGACCCAATGGCCACCAAAGCGCTTTACATCTTGCCTCATATTCACCTATTCACTCACTCATTCATACACTGACGGCGGTGTCAGCCATGCAAGGTGCCATCCAGCTCGTCGGGAGCAGCTGGGGTTAGGTGTCTTGCTCATGGACACCTCGACACTTGGTCAGGTGGAACCGGGGATTGAACCACCAACTTTCTGGTTGGTAAACAACCTACATGAACCACTGAGCCACTGCCGCAAAATTAAATACATTTTGAAATAAAAAAATAATAATAAACGAGGCTTAAACATCCATTTCGGGCCAATTAAGTTGGTAATGGACCAACCACCGGCGGTGGTGCGGTGGTTGGGGGGGTGGGTTCAGAGCTCCAGGGCCTTCAAGGCAGTAACCCAAGCCAGAGAGGGTGCACTCTGGCTGAGGAAATGAGTTCAATCTCCACTGTTGTGGAGCTCTGAAAAACATCAAACCTCCAGGAAAAGACGGTCTGATTTTCCTGAAAAGTGCATCCCATGCGGGTCTCCTGGCCACAGAAAAAGCCCAATGCCCGTGGAGAAATTGACTCTGGGCTCACCGCACCACCGCCGGTGGTTGGTCCATTACCAACTTAATTGGCCCTAGGTTCTGCCTGTCACACAACTTGGTAAAGTTGAGCAGAACCTCAGGAGTGAGCTGGACACCCTCCTCCTCAATGAAATGCTCCAGCAGCAGCCACCCCAGTGCTTCACAGACGGTCTTGAGGCTAAAGGCTGATTTATACTTCTGCGTTGGACCTACGCCGGAGCCTCTATGCTATAGACTACGCGTTGGTTTTCATTTATACTTCTGCGTCATTGTCCGCGTTGGACGCGCAATTACACATGCAGAGGGAGCATGTAAAAGCCGGGGAGCGGTTCTAGCAGACCAATCACAGCGCTTGCGGTACGCATAGAATTGACGCGTTGTTACATTTTTGGAGAGGTGCACGTCAGGGTACGGGCGCTACACACAGCCTACGACGTAGCTACGGCGTGAGTTCGACGCAGAAGTATAAATTGGGCTTAACAGAGCTATTGTGCAGTGTTAATTTTCACCAGCAGAGAGCGCTGCAAGCTACACTGATTACTTAAGCCCAAAGTTTACTTAGGTTTTTACGCATATGCGAGGGTCAGTGTCCAGTGTGCAGGACACAAATTTTGTCACCAGAATAGTACGTTCGTATGCGGTTTGCCTGATTTTTGTAGCCGCACATAATTTGTGAGCACAGGTCGCACGGGCGCATTGAATTTGTTTTGCACTAATCAGTTGTTCCACAAAGAGGCAACACTGACTTGGCCCATTGATCCAGTAGAAACCAAAACTACCCAGTCGACATGAGCATATAGCGGCACATGAGTGGCTCTAAGAGGGGCCCATTTACATGTTCATTATAAGGGCTCACTTAATGGGGCTAATGGGACCGAGGTGGACTACACACAATAACCTTATAAGGCCCACATGAATGATCATAATGGATCCACAAATGGCTTATGGTTTTATTGTCGGACCACAGTGGGTGAAGATTGAGCCCCTTTTATTAATTTCTTTAAGGATTCCAGTGGGTCTAATACAACATATTTATAATGTGCTAGTAATGTAAGCATATACTGTGAACTCATTTCAGTTGAGTCCACTTAAACAATATTGCTTAAAGTAAAATGAATTGAACTAAACAAAATCAATAAAACTAGACACATCAAATAAATTTAAATCTCTCACAGATAACTAGCTAATAACAGCACACATGCATGTGCAACTGGAATTAGCATAACATGAAGGATTTTTTTCTATTCATTTTTCACTAGTGTTTTAACAACGGAAAGTAATGTCCCCACACTGAAATTACAGCTCCTAAAAATGCATTTATAAACAGCGCAACGTTTCGACCAGTCGGGTCTTCATCAGGCACACTTCCCTTGTATAGAGGGTATGCGCATGACGTCACCGTCGGCCGGAGTGAATGCGGTCACGCCCACAAGTGGCAAAAAGACTGAGCGGCAGCATTTGTTTTCAGCGTGAATGCCGAAAATCACACAAAACACATCTAAAACGGGAAAGAGCTTTGCGATTGACTGTACAACTAGATTTGACCAGAAATCTGAGGTACTGTATATTTTTACAGACTGCAAAAAGCTACAGAACAGACTATATTCTGCATAATTGGATGTTTTTAAATAAACACTGACAAAAAACTATATAAGTTTTAGGGCTGGACGATATGATGATATACAGTATAACATTAATGTAAGTGATCACTCGGATTTAGACCTATCTATATTGTATTTATATAAAACGTTTACAGGCAAATTTTCTTCATTTATTTCCCCAGCGTCGAAATCAAGCACATATAAATGTCAGGAAACACGATTCCTGGCTGCATGTCAATATATTGATATATCTATGGATCACTGGATCTTTGATAAGCTGTAAGGAACACTATATCGAGTCCAACTTTTAGTTTAAACTGATAATAGTTTGTTTTACTCGCGTTAACGCAGTTTCCCCTATTAACTCCAGTCACGCAGCAGCTCTTCTGCCACTCAGTCCCGCTGAGGGGGGCGTGTTCCGGCGGGGAAGTGACGTTAATGCATTCCCTCTATCAGCCTGAACAGGGTTTTATTCTGAGATTACAACCGCCTGGATGTACATTATACCGCTTATTACACGGCTACTTGCCACATAAGGAAATAATTAGACACAAAATATTGAACTGAGTTTCAATATTTTATTAGCTCTTAAAACGCAAAGCTCGCGGCAAACTAGATGGACATTTAAGGGATACGGTACAGTCATACCACTTATTATTACAGTTTTTTACCACATAAATAATTATGGTGATAAAAGATATGGATTTCAGATTAAACTCTTTAAAATCATACCTGTTTGTATCTTATAATCCAAAAGTGTACAAAACAACAGTCACAAAATGGCGCAGCTGCGTTTGAATGAAACAAGAGAGACAAGTCATTGATACTGGATGGCATAATTAAATAACTGTACACAAAATATTGATTCGGCTGAGTTTGAATATTTTATTAGCTCACCAAATGACAAACTTCCATGAAGAAAAAACGTTCCTAGCAAGCGAATAGCGCTGTGACTTCAGGAACCCGGATGAGCCTGTGTTTCTGTTTTCAGCGGTTGTTATCAGGGAATAAATATACCCCTGGATGGCGCAATTGACCAATCAGAATAAAATATTCCACAGAGCCGTATAATAATTTTCAATAACAACTTCTGTAGACGTCTAACAGAACTGAAGTAAATTTGGTTAGTAACAAGTGAAGCTGGTAATGCTGTTTGTGGAGTTGTTTAATCCTCCTCTGCTGAGATCTTAAGAGATTTAATGTCTTCTTTTCTCTTCAGGTGATTTAATCTAAGGCTACGTGCTTAAGAATTGTCAATTATTATTAACAATTCCATCTCAATGCATGGTCGTAGTAGTGTTTTATTTAGATGCAGGGACTGGAGAGGGTAGAAAAAAAGGTAAACACTGTAGAGTTAATCCAAGTCTTCTGAAAAGACATGATGGTGTGATGGACTTTTTTTAATTAATCATAACTAACATTTATTTTTCTTGCAGGAAATACATCCATATGCTTTTGAATCCTAAATGTTTCCAAACCCTTTGGTCAAAAACACTGAACACCCCAGTGTGTTACTGAATCATTTCTGAATACAACAAAAAACTCATGACTTTAAGTGAATTAAATAAAAAAAACAAGAGTTTGCTTCTACTTAGTAACAGAAGGGTTTGCTGAATAAGAACCAATCATATTGTGTAATGAACCATGTCACTTCACCACAACGCGCTAGAGTATAAATATTATTGAACGTCAATCAGGAGACGTTTAGGGACGTCGATTAGTGGACGACCCAGGTAGACTTAAAGGTTTAGTTCACCCAAAAATGAAAATAATGTCATTAATGACAATTTAATGACTTAAATTAAACTAACCATTTAAAGTTTGGGAATAGTCCTTTTACTGTGGGAGAAAACAAGTTTACAGAGTTTCGGTGACAGTGCATTACAAGACTACAATTAAATGTAATGTAAGGGGAATATCTGTAGGTCCCAATAATGCCACATGTCTGATTTTACTAGTAAAAAGGGCCTACATTTATTTAAATATATTTAGTCAGGGAGTACATAATTCTGTATTATTCTCCGCTTCAGAATCAAATATTATTCTGGTGTCATTATTGACCTGTGCATTGGGGAGCAGGACCCACCCCTGATACACCACCCAATTTAACATTTTAATCACATTTGTGTTCACTTTTTTACCACGTCTCAGAAGTAAGAAAAAAAAAAAAAAAGAAAAAAAAAGAAAAACTACTTTATTTTGGCTTAAAGTATCCCAATAGTATTGTATCTTGAGTATCTTGGATGATATTGAATCGTGACACGAGTGTATCATTACACCCCAAGTATACTTTTAAAGAGGAGGGTTTTTACAAAATCTGATCAATGCTCACAGGAGTCACGTTTGAGACGCATGGCATGTTAACACCAGGTGGAAACGGGGCGGATTCAGGCCATGCGTACTCGCCTAGCAGTCTTTAATCCTTCCAGAGATCCGTCAGTCAGCATTCCAGTTCATCAACGTGCCCAAAAATGCTTTAATAAAGGCTTGCAAGACAATACATTTGCAAATAGCACGCTGAAATCTAGACAATTTTAGTAAAAAGCGTGCATTGTAATTTTTCATAATTTATTATAAATAATGCAGAATACATCTAAAAGTGGTATTACAACAAACACAATAAAATCCACCATGACTAAAAAACAAAAACACTACCATGATTAAATAGTTAAGAAGTAAAGAGACGAGTGCAATGTACATTCTGCAAATGCTTCAGTAAAGAGAAGTCCATTATAAAGACAGGAGTTGTTGAATCCATTTCAGAGTCGGCTGTATGACGTGTGGCCGCCTTCATGGATCCTACAGTACTCCTGACCCGACACAGCCCTCTTTTTGCATGGCCGACCCAGCTGAGTGACACCGCAGCACAGGGAGCGACCTGAAAAAGAACTTGACAAAAGAAAAAAGTAATTATTATTAAACGCCTATCCATAGCGATCCAAGATTTAGAAATCAAAACATTAGATTCCTATAAAACCATTCACATTTGCTCTCTTTATTTAGCTGCAGACAAGTCAATGTTAAGTATATGTCTTCAATGAAGTCGCACCTGTTGCTGGCGAGTGAATGGTTGGGGCTTGAGCTTCGCGAGTGACTCATGGTCTCCAACACTCCTCCTAGGTTCCTCAGAGAAACGTTCTCCAGCACTGCCTGCTGATCACATAATGACTTCAAGAACCAGTCTCAAAAGAAGCTTGCAGTCCATCAAATTATAGCAAAAACACCAACACTGTGGAAGTGAGATTTATGCAACTGCTGCACTTTAAAACATAATAAAAAATGGTCTCAATATACTAAGCAATTAAAGTCCCCCTGTGGCGAAAATCAAGTTTTTAATGCTTATATGTCCATGTGGTGTTTTTAATTTGCTCAAAGACAAACCATGTGTAAATTCATAAGTCGACAGCATTGCTGTGGAATTTTCTGCATGTGTTTATAACAAAGTTAAACACTTTCAATTAACTTTAATTTTGTAAGTTACCTGTATTTGAGTTAATCAACACAACCCAGCCACAGTTTGATTGATACTTGTAATACACAATACACATTTATGAAAATGAACAAGAACAGAGTTATCGGTTTTTGCAAATTAACTCTTCTGTTGTAAATGTCCCAATTGGGAGAGGGTGTGCAATTTTCAAAGAGTTTATTTAAACGTTCAGGTTATATATTTTGGTTGCATTTGTGAGTTAATAATGTAACTGGTTGTGTAAACTTGCCACATAATATCAAAATATCGATAAATCAATCGATATAGACTTTATTCATTGAAATAAAATCAATTATTAAAAGGTATTATTAGCACCACGACTTACCCCTGCGATGCGGTGTCGATTCTTGAGTCTGGGGGTTGAGTGGGGGGGTGTGCCTGAAGTGAGCGGACTGAACTCTGGAGGGCCATGAGACCGAGATGAAGACATGGCCAGGATGCATGGATCACCTACAGCAAGAGCTAGACTTAACAACTCTCTGAACAAAATAACTAGTGCTCGTCTGTGTGAAGACCCACTACCCCACTGGGATTGTGTTACTAATGTGTTCTGAGGGGTTTTAAGGTGATTATTCTATTCAATTCATAACATCCACCAATGCTACAATTTTCTATATGTCATAATCATTTGTTAACAAACAAGTATTCATTACTTCAAAGAGTTCATGGTTTCTGCCTTATATTAGATTGTTTAAATTAATACATTTTAGCTAACTGTGATTTTGTATATGTACATTTCTGAAATGCATATCTCAGACAGATACTGATAACAGACTCTAAATTGTAATATGGACTCAAGCATTTTCTGTAAAGCTGCTTTTAAACGATGTGCATTGTGAAAAGCACTACACAAATAAATGTGAATTGAATTAATTCAAACTTCGTTTGGAAGCAAAGCGAAACCCATCTTTTCAACGGTCTCGGTCCGCTTGTTTACTTCATGTTTTTAATATTAAAATACGGTTTGGATGGTTGTAAAAGTGCATATTTTATCTCCATAATCTTTTTGAATGAGCAGCTAGAAGTAGAGAAGCAGAAATATTTCAAAAGAAGAATCGCAGTGTATTTCAGGCTTGTTTAAAATTAAAATAAACTTTTTCTAGATATTACAGATATTTTGATATTTAGCCAACTCTGTAAAATTTGCCAGTTACAATTGAATCCATTTCAATTGTAACTGGCAAATTTTACAGAGTTGGCTAAATATCAAAATCAGAGGAAGAAAAGACTAAGAAGATTATTTAACACATTCAATATAGAGATTTTACTAGTAATTTTAGCACAATAATTCTCTACAAACATGAGCGTATCAGCAAAATCCAATAATTAATCAACCTCTAAATCATGCGATTTGATTTATTGGTCCATAAACCAATTTCAACACGTGTTTATGGAATAAAAACTTCTTCGCATTTAATAAGTTACAATAAACTGAAGTAGAGACAGATTTCCCCCCCCATTATAATGTACATCCGAATGTAACTCATTATCAATAAAAAAAAAAGTTCTATACATCGCTTGTTGATAGGCTGTTGAGATGTGGGCGTGGCATACACTTGTAGGGGCGGGGTTTAAACTTATGAAATGATTGGAAAAGTCACCAGAGAGAAGTCAGTTAACTTGAAAAGAAGGTTTGAACCATAAAAACATATGCACAGATAAATTACACCAAGATCTATGCATTTAAAATAATTTTCATTTCATGCCAACTTTAAACTTGCAGTTGAATGTGAGCACCAGCTTGTTTAATTAAACAAAATAAGATACATGATTTATTTTGAGATTGTATGGATTTGTTCTTTATGGACATACGGCATTAACTTTGTGCGTGACTTAAGTTAATAGTTGTAAAAACCCTGTGTAACCCTACATATGAGCAAGCACCATTAACTACATGTGTCAGACAGCGGCTGGGAATACATGGAACAAGAGAGACAAGAGGAAAATACCCATCATGAAGCTCTCCACCTCCAAATCACAGTCTGGGTCATTTCTACAATGAGAAGAGAACACACAAACTTAGCTGTTATATAAAATAATAACAATAATAAATAAATAAAACACAACAGCATGTTAGGTGGCTTGGAAGGATGAGAGATGGTCATTGCATTAGTTAACATTAGGTTTGTGCAGTCCTAGACTCACAGGACCGGCGTGGACGAGGACCGTGGGCGGTGCTCTCTCTCTGGGGTCTTCTCTTCACTGGGGCCCAGAGGAGGAGGAGGGGGGCCACAGGTCTGGCCCTTCATTTTAGACAACACCCAGAGCACCTGAAGCACAAACCAGCGACCTGGATCACAAGAATGAGAACGTCAAGAACACAGGAGATAAGGTTTGTAACAGTCATGCATTTAAAGGTGAAACATGGAAGTTGTTGGGACTTTAAATTTCTTCTTCCGAGTTTAATGTGCAACTACAGGTCATTTGTGGATTCATTTCCCCCAAAATAACAATTCTTTAAAAATGTTGCTCTAGTTATTGGAGTATCCAGAGCGGCCCAGATGGCCAATCAGATCAAAGACAGTTTTAATGGTGAAAGAGTGCAAGGTAAGCCGCCAGTAGCTGAACATTTAATATTTGACAACGGTTTTACGACAAATGTTAAACAACCAAAAGTAATATCCAGTGATGCAAACTACTCCATTTTTATCAAATGTGGCCATTTTGAACTGGAAATAGATGTTATCGTTTCCATGATTCATGCAATTCATAACTGGATGTGACGGGGCAAGAAACATGAAATGGAGCTGTGTTCAGCATATCAGGCATTAGATTAAGAGAGAATGTAATAGAGTTTCTTTCACACAACGTTTTGTGAGGCTGAGGGATGAACCTCAGGCCCTCTAGGGGCGGTCCGGGACATTTCACCCCCGGGAGAAAACTGTGTGGTTTAAAGTTAAATGCATCAGTCTGACGCAGTTCAAAATTAAGAGCTCCATTTCAGTGTTGAATCGGAACAGAGTACAAAGCCTTGGTCTACTTTAAAGTCCAGCTACAAGTGAATGCAGTCTCAGTTCACACTGGTGTTTTTAAAAAGCCAAACAATTTGAATATAAGAATACTTACTCATTATTACTAATATTATTATTACTATTGTACCGCAACTACACTGTAAAATAAGTGTAAATGGAAACTGAAGATTTCATAATAAGTATATTATTTTACTTTACACTGCACCAGATAAATTTGTCTCAATTTCTTGCTTGCAGGAGTAACCCTTACCCCGCTGCTCTGCACTGCCGGCGGGCGATCGCTCATCCTACATCAATCATTCACTTCAGCTTCATAATGTTTTTAGCTTCCGAATGCTGTATAGTTTAAGATTTGCTCTCTGACGTTGGTTATTCAATTAATATTATAGTGGTATTAATCATTTTAAGAGCGGAAAGCAGCTTTTTGGATCAGTTTTTTTTGTGTGTGTGTGTGTGTGTGTGTGTGTGTGTGTGTGTGTGTGGCCATGTTCATGGCGACAAAAATATATGGTAAAACTAGATTTTTGCTAAAAACTCTAAAATTACATTTGGTTTAACTTTCTCTTTTTTGACACTTTAGAAAAAAATTAACAAAGGTTTCTCACAGGGTTAAAACACGATTCAGGGATGAAAAGATGTTGGTGGAACTTCTAATATTAAAAACTTCTGTGTAATTCTGGAACGGCCAATTTGATGACGAGTGGAAACAATCTGGTCTCATCATTTAGAAATTTTTTGATGTTTGTGGACAAGACACACAGTTATCTTTTAGCGTCTCTGTTTGACATCAGATCATTGAAGCTGGTAAACTGCAGGGATGTTTTCAGTCACTGTTTTGACGGATGAGACTGTAATCCAGATGAAGACCTACAGCAGTCGTACATAACCAGGGTTGCCAGGTCTGCATAACAAAACAAGCCCAATGACCAGATCTCAAATACCAAACCTCAAAATATGCCACTCCCTTACCTAAAATACATATTTTACTGTCACACAAATTGAAAACCACTATATCGTAGTGACCTTAGCTCAACGGCTCCCTACCAGTGGCCCAACTTCACTAAACTTCTATCTTTGGTAGAATATAAAAATAGTTCAATACAAGCATTTTAGTCAAATAGAATTTATGCCAGGTCAAATCTTTAACCCATGAAAAAAAAAAAGAAAAAAAAAAAAAGTTTCAAATGCAGTTTAGATTCATCAGACTTGTCAACCCTGCAAGCGATTCCATTATTATTGATGGGAAAACAAACTGTGCATGTCAAAAACTAACTGTTATCATGATATTTTTGCATGAGCACATTTCACTATGGTGGAGAATTTGTCCAAATTCCTGTCTGGCAAGTGTTTTAGGAGGATCTGTATCTATACGCAGTCGGGTCAGTGCGGCATCTCCTGTTAGGCGGTGCACCTTGACTTTTTTTTTTTATATATATATATATATATATATATATATATATATATATATATATATATATATATATATATATATATATATAAAGAAAGCTCTTTAAAAAAAAACAATTAGCACTTTTCCCCTCAAAGTTCTTGATGTTGCACTGTATACATACATTTTAAATTATGAAAATTAGAAAGCATTATTTTCTTAAAATAGTTATAATTTATCATATTTTTCATGTATCCTTTGAGTCCTTTAAAAAAGACAGATCTTGAACAAAGGCGAGTTTCATTAGGAAACGGTGGCGGCCGACACAGCCTAGGTAATTAATGTAAACACTGGTGTGTATGCGAAACACTGTACAATAGAGTATTTGCGAGTTACGTCACCGTCGGCTGGAGTGGCTGCGGTCACACACACTGAGCGGCAGCATTGGATTTCAGCGTGAATACCGTGAAAAACAAAACCTCTAAAACGGTAAAGAGCTTTGAGACCGACTACATAAATAGATTTGACAAGAAATCTGAGGTATATTTTTACCGACTGCTGAAAGCTACAGAACAGAGAAGCAAATGTATCGCTGCAATACATAGAAACAACTGGATCCAGGCAGAGAGAGCTGGACTTGCAGTTATTTTGTGTCAATATTATTAATTTTAGGGTAAAATCATGCCCTATATATTGTATTGTTATATATATTACATTGACAACTCAATTAAATATATTTACCATCATATATTCTGCATAATCGGATGTTTTTAAATAAAAACTAACAAAAAATAACTATACAGGTTTTGGGGCTGGATGATATGACGATATATATAACATTGATATAAGTGATCACGTGGATTTAGACCTATATTGTATTTACATAAAGCGTTCACAGGCAAATTTGCTTTGTTTTTTTCCGGAGTCGAAATCAGGCTCATATAAATGTCAGAACACACGATTTCTGCTGCATGTCAATATCCATGATCACTGGAACACTATATCGAGGCCAACCTTTAGTTTAAACTGATAATCATTTGTTTGACTGCCGTTTCCGCAGTTTGCCGTTAACTCCAGTCCCTCAGCAGCTCTTCTGCCACTCAGTCCTGCTGAGGGAGTGTGATCCCGCGGGAGAGTGATGTCAATGCATCCCTCTATAGCCAAGGAAAAACCATAGATCTAACCTAACTTCTTGTGTTGTGTACAAGCACACTGTTCCCAGTAGTACCTAGTGACAGTGTGAAGAGCAGCAGAGAGAGCGAGAGCAGGTCGAGCGCAGACTGCTGGTTGATCTCCGCGATGGCATTGATGGGGACGGTGAGGAGCAGAGAGACGCGGGAGAAGGTGGCGCACTGCAGGAACGACAGCAGAACCGCACACAGCAGGAAGAAGCCCGTGTGCATCACACACGTCCACAGAGCTCGCAGGCTCAGGCCTAGGAGCAGATTAAACTTTCATCAACAACATATTACAATATGAGCATTGTCGAGATGTGCTAGCCTGGGTAAACCCAGACAACTTCTGGCAAATGTAGATTTGCTCTGAAAGTTAGTCTGGCAAAGAGCTCATTCAAGCTCATTTCCAATCCGTCGAAATCGCGGCACCAATCAGAAGCGTTGGGGCGGGCTTTACACGATGACGACAGCGCTGGGATTTTGAAGCAGATTTTGTAGCCTACATTACAAAGATGGATGCCGCCGTCGAACATCACTCGTTCCAATCAGCTATCGCGTCTGTTTTAAGCCATTTGAACGTTTCCTTTTTGTTAAAAACCGAGCAAAGAACAACACTCGGAGATGTGTCTCCGCCGCTCTGCATACGTCATCTCCTTCATCGCTCTGATTGGGTTTTAGGTCTATCCGCGATGTCCGTTGGTGACGCCCCTCTGGAAATGATTTGTCTATGACGCTTTGCCAGACCATAACTCAGTTACAACTGAGAATGCTCTGGTTTTAACCAGGCTAGAGTTATGCACAAGTGAATGAACAAGTAGTACCTGCCCAGCCCAGATAGCCTTGGATCATATGCAGTCTGTCCTCCAGCCGGCTCTGCATGTTGTCCAGATACCGGAGCATGTATCCCAGAGTGCCGTTCATGCGCTCCAGTTTGCTGGTGAGCTCGGAGTAGAAGCGAGCCGTGGCGTTCTGCTGCTGGAGGAAGCCCTTCAGGTTGAGCTCTGCATCAGGGGATCAACACAAACACCAGCAGTTCATCTTAGCTGCCAAGACAGAGCCAATGCGGATTCTTGCTAATAATAAATTCTGGATATGCACAGTACCGGTCAAAAGTTTGGAATAATTAGGATTTTAGGTAACACTATTTTATGGTGTCATTGTTACAGTATGATTATATATTTAAATACCGAGAATATTAATTAACATGTGTACTTACTATAGGGTTAGGTTTAGGGTTAGCTGCAATTATTTAATAATGAAATTATTGATTATGCATAAGTTACTGTTATTAATATGGTAAGTACATGTAACGAGGACACTGTTGAAGTCTCTTCTGCTCACCAAAGCTGCACTTATTTGAATAAAAATACAGTATATACAGATGATGTCAACATTTGAAGTGGATCAAAACCTCTTAAAGTTGTACATGAATTTTAAACAATACCCGTTCTTGTCTTAGGACAACTTTGATTAACTTTTTCAACCCACTTCAAATATTGACTACTGCAGTAATATTGTAAAATATTACTGCAACTTAAAATAATTGATTTCTATGTTAACATATTTTCAGATGTAATTTATTCCTGTGATCAAAGCTGAATTTTCAGCATAATTACTCCAGTCTTCAGTGTCACATGATCCTTCAGAAATCACTCTGATATGATGAGTTGTGGAAACCATGATTAAAGTATGATTTTTTATTGATTTTTTAAGACACATTCAATTTATCAAGAGTGACAGTAAAGACATTTAGAACAACACTAATATCAGCAAAATCGTTTCCAACATTGTTAATAATAAGATCCATTATTAATAACTGAGCATCAAATCATCGAGTGATTTCTGAAGGATCATGCGACACCAAGACTGGAGTAATGATGCTGAAAATTCAGCTTTGATCACAGGAATAGATGACATTTTAACATATTAAATTAAAAAACATCAATATTTCACAATATTACAGTTTTTACTGTATTTCTGATCAAATAAATGCAGCCTTAGTGAGCAGAAGACACTTATACATGTTGTAAGCACTTAAAACAGGTAATTATTCCAAACTTTTTCCAGGAAGTGTAGGATTGGCAAGTAATCACCCATTTTATGGTAGATGTCCTGAGCACTTCCTCGGACCACAGCCAGGTCCTCAAGAATCGCCTGATGCCCTTCCTGCACTTCTGCAGTCTGATCCTTCAGCTGGCCACTGACGTTCTCTGCAAACGGGACACGGACATGATGAAGCGCTCTAGAACCGTCAACTATCCCACATGACTGTGCAGAGAGCATTAACCAAGCCATTATGAATGCATATTAAACGCAGATGCGGTGAGAATTCACAGGTCGTGTGTGTGTCTGTGACTGACCCATCCTCCGTGTGATGCCCTGGATTAACTGAGCCACCAGCTGCTGCCCGGTGCTGATGAGAGCCTTCTCCTGGGCCAGCCTCTGCAGGTTCTCACTGATGGAGGAGTCTAGCTGCTCCTGGCCTTGCTTCAGGGCCCCTTGCTGGAGCTGTAGGGCACTGTGACCCTCCAGAAGCCTGTCCAGGGACACCGCGGTCATTTCCCTCAGCTCGTTCTGACCCTCCTGCAGATCGACACCAGCACAGAACCATTAAACACTCATCCAATAATCATCCATAATTATCCAATGCTAACCCAATAACCAATAAGAATTAGATGGGATAAAAGCAGGAAAAAAAGTGACTTGATTTCATCCATCTCATCTATTGAGGCCAAATCAAACCGCGCTAACAAACACGTTTGTTACACCTGTTGACGTTGGTCAGGGTTTGTTTTCAACACGTTCAATCAGTGTTTGCATATTTTTCTAAACTGCCAACTTGCTGGCTGTTGTTGTTTGTTTGCCAGTGTTGTTTGCTTGCTGGTGTTGTTTGTTTGCTTGCTGGCTGGTGTTGTTTGTTTGCTTGCTGACTGGCCGGTGTTGTTTGTTTGCTTGCTGGTGTTGTTTGCTTGCTGGCTGGTGTTGTTTGTTTGCTGGCTGGTGTTGTTTGTTTGCTTGCTTGTTTGTGTTTGTTTGCTGGTGTTTGCTTGCGGGTGTTTGTTTGCTTGCTAGCTGGTGTTGTTTGTTTGTTTGCTGGTGTTGTTTGTTAGCTTGCTGGTGTTGTTGTTTGTTTGCTTGCTGGTGTTGTTTGTTTGTTTGCTTGCTGGTGTTGTTTGTTAGCTTGCTGGCTGGTTTTGTTTGTTTGCTTGCTGGCTGGTGTTGTTTGTTTGCTTGCTGGCTGTTGTTGTTTGTTTGCCAGTGTTGTTTGCTTGCTGGTGTTGTTTGTTTGCTTGCTTGCTGGCTGTTGTTTGTTTGCCAGTGTTGTTTGCTTGCTGGTGTTGTTTGCTTGCTGGCTGACTGGTGTTGTTTGTTTGCTTGCTGGCTGTTGTTGTTTGTTTGCCAGTGTTGTTTGCTTGCTGGTGTTGTTTGCTTGCTGGCTGGCTGGTGTTGTTTGTTTGCTGGCTGGTGTTGTTTGTTTGCTTGCTGGCTGGTGTTGTTTGTTTGCTTGCTGGCTGGCGTTGTTTGTTTGCTTGCTTGTTTGTTTGCTTGCTTGTTTGTGTTTGTTTGCGGGTGTTTGTTTGCTTGCTGGCTGGTGTTGTTTGTTTGCTTGCTTGCTGGTGTTTGTTTGCTGGTGTTGTTTGTTTGCTTGTTTGTGTTGTTTGTTTGCTGGTGTTTGCTTGCGGGTGTTTGTTTGCTTGCTGGCTGGTGTTGTTTGTTTGCTTGCTGGTGTTTGTTTGCTGGTGTTTGTTTGCTTGCTTGCTGGTGTTTGTTTGCTGGTGTTGTTTGTTTGCTTGTTTGTGTTGTTTGTTTGCTGGTGTTTGCTTGCGGGTGTTTGTTTGCTTGCTGGCTGGTGTTGTTTGTTTGTTTGCTGGTGTTTGTTTGCTGGTGTTGTTTGTTTGCTTGCTTGTTTGTGTTTGTTTGCTTGCTTGTTTGTGTTTGTTTGCTGGTGTTTGCTTGCGGGTGTTTGTTTGCTTGCTGGCTGGTGTTGTTTGTTTGCTGGTGTTGTTTGTTAGCTTGCTGGTGTTGTTGTTTGTTTGCTTGCTGGTGTTGTTGTTGTTTGTTTGCTTGCTGGTGTTGTTTGTTAGCTTGCTGGCTGGTTTTGTTTGTTTGCTTGCTGGCTGGTATTGTTTGTTTGCTTGCTGGCTGTTGTTGTTTGTTTGCCAGTGTTGTTTGCTTGCTGGTGTTGTTTGTTTGCTTGCTTGCTGGCTGTTGTTGTTTGTTTGCCAGTGTTGTTTGCTTGCTGGTGTTGTTTGCTTGCTGGCTGGCTGGTGTTGTTTGTTTGCTTGCTGGCTGGCTGGTGTTGTTTGTTTGCTGGCTGGTGTTGTTTGTTTGCTTGCTGGCTGGTGTTGTTTGTTTGCTTGCTGGCTGGCTGGTGTTGTTTGTTTGCTGGCTGATGTTGTTTGTTTGCTTGCTTGTTTGTGTTTGTTTGCGGGTGTTTGTTTGCTCTCTGGCTGGTGTTGTTTGTTTGCTTGCTTGCTGGTGTTTGTTTGCTGGTGTTGTTTGTTTGCTTGTTTGTGTTGTTTGTTTGCTGGTGTTTGTTTGTTTCCTTGCGGGTGTTTGTTTGCTTGCTGGAGTTGTGTGCTTGCGGGTGTTATTTGTTTGCGTTGTTTGTTTGCTGGGGTGTTGTTTGTTTGCTTGCTTGTTTGTTTGCCTGCGCGGGGAGAATTGGCCTTAAGGAGGACTATTCCTCTCCAGAGACACTGCCGACACTACTGGGACGGGGAGTTAAAGCTTTAGTTCACCCAAAAACATATTCTGTCATCATTTACTCATTCCATACCCATCTGGCATTCACTCATCTTTGAAACATTTTTAATGAAACCTGAGAGATTTCAGTCCCTTCATTGAAAGTCCATTCTATTCATATGGATTAAATTTACAATGTCTTGATGAATCGAGCGGTTTAACCAAAGACTTCTGAAGAGACACGATCGCTTAGAACAGACTTAATCTAGGCATTTATGAGATTTGTTCTCAAGCATTAGGCATGCATGATTGAACTTTAATTTACCATTTTTGATGAGCTCTGTGAATGTGCACTGATCAATGTTGATGTAAATAACAACAACTAAATCTGGGATAGAAATCTCTCAGGTTTCATTAAAAATATCTCCCTCACCCCAGTTTCACAGACACAGCTTAAGCTAGACTCAGACTATAATGCATGTTTGAGCAGTTTTAACTTAAAGCAACTTACACTGATATATATTAAAGTGCCCCTACTATGCTTTTTCAGTTATTACCTTTGATGCAGTGTGTAAAATAGCAGTCTGTGTGTTGTTTGATGCAGTAAAACCGACGGCATAGTTGTAAGCAGTAGACCAATCACAACAGACTGGGTCATTGACCAATCAGAGCAGAGTAGCTCGCAGGAAAAGAGGGATTTAGAGAGAGTGAATCTTCGGACGATTCGTTTGAGAATCTTTGAAACACGTGGTGATTTGCAATGCACTTTTGATGCATGTAAAGCTGTTGAAAGAGACTCCAAAAAAATGCAGAAGCTATAAAATTGGATAAGGGCACTTTAAAATATTTTCTCATGATGCACATCAGTAATGTTTTTTTTTCTCCAAGGCACATTAACAAAAGCTACTTATATGTCCTAATTGAACTAAGGCCTAATCCTGGCTTAATCTAAACTCTGTCTGTGGAACCAGACCATTGTGTTTCAAAAAGGAATAAAAGTCCTATGGGCTTGGAACGACTTGAGCGAGAGTGGTTTTAGGGTGAACGAACCCTTTCAGTTTTGAGAGAATCTACAGACATGCCAAATGTTAAGGCATATTTTTCAAATATGTTATTTGTTATTATTCCTGTAACCTTTAATACAATAGTGTTAATCAGCACTGAATACTGCCAACATTTTAGAAAAGCTGCCTTACCAACAGCAGTAACCTATAAAAACAAGGCCCAAATGGTTACTGGACAGTCAGTTAACATTCTCCAACTGAACAACCTTTCTTTGGAGGAGCACGACATGGCGACATGTTCACACTGAACCGACAGGCGGCAACGGCCACTTCATCCGGTTGTGGGATCAGTGAGTAACCCCTCTGTGTGTCTGTTGGCGTTGGTCAACACCCGTTTGCACTGATTGACTCAGTCAGTCGGCAAAAATGAGTGCCGACCAACAGCAACAGATGTTTGTCAGGTTGTGGAACGTCTGAGAAGTGACGTAATGTGGCGATTGTCTGCGTTAGTCAGCGGAGTGTGAATTGGCCTTAAGAATAAAATAAATTAAAGTCATTTACAACACACCTTTAGATCTTTCATAGCATGCAGTTGACTAGTTGCGGTGGAAATCAGGGCGTTGACGGTTAGCTCCGCTCGCTTGCGGAAGTGCTGCTGGCGCGTGGCATAACACACGGCGCGCGCTCGGTTACTGACAATGTGATACGCGTTCCATGTGTCCGAGTCCATGTCCGTTGTGCACTCCTTTAAAGACTGCAGAGAGAGAGAGAGATCCATTACTCATTTAACCCAACTCAGTTCATTCTAGATGCTAAGCGCTACACAGCTAGAAGTGCTTGTTTTGACTGGCAGAAAGACAAGCATTTAACTGAAAAACATTTCAGCAGGTTCAGGACCATTGACCATACCATTTGTTCAGTGCAAGGGTAAGTCCTGCGCCCCTCCACCTCTGATTGGCAGTTGAACAAAGACACGCCCAGTTTGGCCAACTGCTCTTCTGATAGGCCGCTGCAAGTCGCTTTGAGCTGAGCAACAACCTGTTAAAAAGCAGAATACAGTACGTCTATGGGCAGGATAACTTACAGCTTAAAGTCTGCATGAAGTGGCTTGATGAACTCAGTGTTGGTGTGTTCACGCATTTACGATTGAAAAAACAGTAGTAAGAACGGTCCATCTTTTAAATGGAAGCAAAAACATGCTGTTTTTGTGTGTCTTTAAATTAAAATGATCCACTGCTCCTTAGGAATAAATGAAAATAAAAATTTTCTTAACTTTGCTCTACATAAATGTACCATGTCCCCGTCATTCACTTTATAAAAATCAGTAAATGTATGAACAAGTGACCGATTTCAGACGCAGCTTTAGCTTCTTTTTATAGTGTAGGGGGCGAGACGCTCCAGATATTCGAGAGCATTTGATTGGACAATCAATGAAGAGAAGCTGACAATTTTGATTTCACAATGAATTACATGCATTCTTTATTAGCACTACGCAACTAAGGGTATGTTTACACGACAAAGTACTAAAAATGGAACAGTTTTTCCTTTGCGTTTTTCGCATACAGACGACAACTTTGTCAAAACGGATCAGTGAAAATGACTAAAAGCGCTGTATTATTCATGCCAGCCCAGTAGTTGGCGATGTCACTTTGTAAGGAAACACACCTACACAAGTAGGCCTAATACACATGTGAATGACGTCACCGTTTTCACAAATTCGTTTTTTTGTAATTTATACAGAGACGATAACAGTATCATTTTCAAAAAATTGCACGTCGAAACCAGTTTTGTGCAAAATGTGCTTTAACCATAACATAAGACTGTCATTGACAGTAGCCTAAAACAAGGGTTTTCAATATTTCAGATGCCGCACAGACACATATGATCATCCTCATGCGAGCCGAGGGACCCCAAATATAAGACTTAAAAAGCAGCTAATATATTTTCATGTATAAAGACATTAATACTGTATAAAAACTAATATATATACACTCACCGGCCACTTTATTAGGTACCCCATGCTAGTAACGGGTTGGACCCCCTTTTGCCTTCAGAACTGCCTCAATTCTTCGTGGCATAGATTCAACAAGGTGCTGGAAGCATTCCTCAGGGAGTTTGGTCCATATTGACATGATGGCATCACACAGTTGCCGCAGATTTGTCGGCTGCACATCCATGATGCGAATCTCCCGTTCCACCACATCCCAAAGATGCTCTATTGGGTTGAGATCTGGTGACTGTGGAGGCCATTTTAGTACAGTGAACTCATTGTCATGTTCAAGAAACCAATTTGAAATGATTAGAGCTTTGTGACATGGTGGAAGTAGCCATCAGAGGATGGGTACATGGTGGCCATAAAGGGATGGACATGGTCAGAAACAATGCTCAGGTAGAACGTGGCATTTAAACGATGCCCAATTGGCACTAAGGGGCCTAAAGTGTGCCAGGAAAACATCCCCCACACCATTACACCACCACCACCAGCCTGCACAGTGGTAACAAGGCATGATGGTTCCATGTTCTCATTCTGTTTACGCCAAATTCTGACTCTAACATCTGAATGTCTCAACAGAAATCGAGACTCATCAGACCAGGCAACATTTTTCCAGTCTTCAACTGTTCAATTTTGGTGAGCTCTTGCAAATTGTAGCCTCTTTTTCCTATTTGTAGTGGAGATGAGTGGTACCCGGTGGAGTCTTCTGCTGTTGTAGCCCATCCGCCTCAAGGTTGTGCGTGTTGTGGCTTCACAAATGCTTTGCTGCATACCTCGGTGGTAACGAGTGGTTATTTCAGTCACTGTTGCCCTTCTATCAGCTCGAACCAGTCTGGCCATTCTCCTCTGACCTCTGGCATCAACAAGGCATTTCCGCCCACAGAACTGCCGCTCACTGGATGTTTTTTCTTTTTCGGACCATTCTCTGTAAACCCTAGAGATGGTTGTGCGTGAAAATCCCAGTAGATTAGCAGTTTCTGAAATACTCAGACCAGCCCTTCTGGCACCAACAATCATGCCACGTTCAAAGTCACTCAAATCACCTTTCTTCCCCATACTGATGCTCGGTTTGAACTGCAGGAGATTGTCTTGACCATGTCTACATGCCTAAATGCACTGAGTTGCCGCCATGTGATTGGCTGCTTAGAAATTAAGTGTTAACGAGCAGTTGGACAGGTGTACCTAATAAAGTGGCCGGTGAGTGTGTATATATATATATATATATATATATATATATTACACATAAATGCATGTACAATATTATTTGGGAAATATTGCTTTTTATTAGGGCCGGGACTTTAACTTTAAGATTAATTAATTACACACTTTAACGCGTTAATTACACAAAAAATTATTTTTAATCGCACTTATTTTTGCACCGCGGAACGTTTCTCACTGGATGAGTTTCGGCGGACCGATTATACTGGCGCACCAACTAGCGTTCATGACGAAGAAGCTGACGAGATCGCTTTGGTTGGCCGGTGGCTGGGAAATGTTGTTACAAAAAACGAACGGATGGACGCGTCGATAAGAGCATGGTTGTGTGCAAGCTATGCAACAAGGAATTCGCTATTGCTATTAGTGTAGTGTAGCAATATGCTATTTTGTTGCAATATGCTATTGCTACACTTAATGGCAAAAATTGCACTGGTCTGCTGGACTTGGTTGAACAAAAATAAACAATATTTTGTTGCTTAAGCTTATGTATGCAGTCATTATTCAATGGTATACTAAAAATCCATGTGAAAAAAATTACTTCTCACAGTTCTCAGGTCAAATATTTATGCGATTAAAATGCGATTAATTTCGATTAATTACAAAGCCTCTAATTAATTAGATTAATTTTTTTAATCGAGTCCCGGCCCTACTTTTTATATTATGTTAGGCTACATCAATTTATTCATTAATTTACTTGCTTCAAAAGTTATTTTTGTTTTAGTTCAAATTCAGTTAGGCTAGTTAATATTAGTCTATTATTTATTTATATATTTTTCCACAGACATCTTTTTTTAAAAGACACGAAATGACCACTATAACCAGAAGATGGCAGCAGAGGAGCACTTGTTTGACCATTTCCACTCCCAAACATATGAAAAAAAACTAGGAAGTAACAGTCTCATAAAAACTAACCTTTTCTTCAAATTGTGACTGACTTACACAGAAAAAGCTCAAACGTGCTGCGTAACAAGACTGAACCCTCATTGGTTCTTGCTGAAGCTCAAACGTGCTGCGTAAAGGCCAAACACACCAAACCGTCGGGGACAAAAGCTGCACTTGAACACACCGAGAGAACTACAGCGACTGTCAGCTAGCATGCTTGCCTGTGTGTGAATGAGACAACGGTCTATTTCTGCAGATATATTCGTCTATATTCGTCATTTAAAAAGGAAAACCGACGCACACAAATAGGGTTGCCACCCGTCCCGGTTTTCCCGGGATTGTTCTCTTTTTTGATGTCCTTCAAAGCTGGAAACGCCCCTGGTTGACCCCTCCCCCTCAAAGTGTCCCGGTTTTTCATAAATCAAAGGTGGCAACCCTACACACAAACCGTAAACTAAGCAGTGTGTGCTTAACGTTTTGAATATCAATCCTGCTAAACACTTTCTTTGTTCCACTCCGCTCATGTTAATATTGAAATATTAGCCAAGGAACACTCGGGTAAGATGACGTAAAATAAGAACAGCCTTCTATCTGTACCGTTTTGACTTCTTTGCTCTCTGTTTTGCTATTATTCTCGTTCACAGACTCTCACTAAGCTGAACAGCCAATCAGATTTCCTCTTTAATTGACGCCCGACGCTGATTCAACATGTTGAACGTCCAACTAGAGCCACCGGTGCGGAACAAACCAGAAAAACTACGTCGGTTCAAACCACTAACCACGGTCCAACTGCTACGTTCAAACCACTGAAACGTGATTTGAACACGAGAACGAACCTCATTGGTTCTTGCAGAAGCTCAAACGTGATGCGTAACACGAGAACGAACCTCATTGGTTCAAGGGAACATGCTTGAGCTTCTGTTTACCACATCTGATCTGTGAGTTGATGAATGTTTATATGTGAATAAAACAAATGGACTAACCCACTCAATTCATATGGGTTAGTTTCAATCTCCAAAATCACTTTTTGAAACGTCAAAGTGGTAGTTGCGTAGCCGTCAATGGAGGATTTCATCAGACATATCTTCATTTGAGTTCCGAAGATGAGAGAAAGTCTTACGGGTTTAGGACAACATGAGGGCGAGTAACTAATGACATTTTACATATTTTAGTGAACTATCCCTTTAAAACTTCGCTTACGCTTACTTTAGCAGCGCTTGTTATTTTTGATCTGGTGAATTTGGTGACACGCACGCTGATTATTATTTTTGGTGGAATTCTTCAAACACGCCATCATACTTAGTAAATAAGTTCAATTAGATCTTAGCTTCTGCTGTGGACTCAAATTGATAAAAGCAGCATGCTATAATAGTGAAGACATGTGCTGAATATGTGTTGTATGGTAAGACTAGTGCACACAGACTTGCCCTGAAATGGCAGCTGTCCAGAGGACTGAGGTCCATCTGCTTTGCTTCAGCCAAAAACTTCTCATCAACAACACTGATTTCGAAGGCAGGGGTCTCTCCCTGCAGCAGGATAGAGGAGACCGGCTCTGGAGCAGGAGCAGGAGCAGGAGCTGGTTCTGGCTTCTTCAGCCAGTCAAAGAAAGCTTCCACCTCACCGTACTGCATACTTAACAGCCACAGCATCACCAACCAGAGACCCATCCTCAGAGATGACCTGCACACAGATGAAAACACAAAATCAGGAGGGGAAAAAAGGTTTGAAATCTGGAAAACGCTAGCTACAAGCAACAAGAATGCTACTACATGTATATAACATGTGTGGCATGCTGAGCATTGGAAATCACCCTGTATCCTCAAATCTTATTGTTATTATGGCGACTTCCTACTTATTACAACAAAGAACAAGGTGTATCAGAAAACCAGCCACTTCACATTAAGTTTAAGTGTGCACCATTACCAGTATACTAGTGTGGCATTAGTTTAAGTGTGCACCATTATCAGTATACTAGTGTGGCATTAGTTTAAGTGTGCACCATTGCCAGTATACTAGTGTGGCATTAGTTTAAGTGTGCACCATTTCCAGTATAGGCTACTACTAGTGTGGCATTAGTTTAAGTGTGCAGTAGTGTGGCATTAGTTTAAGTTTGCAGTAGTGTGGCATTAGTTTAAATGTGCAGTAGTGTGGCATTAGTTTAAGTGTGCAGTAGTGTTGCATTAGTTTAAGTGTGCACCATTACCAGTATACTAGTGTGGCATTAGTTTAAGTGTGCACCATTACCAGTATACTAGTGTGGCATTAGTTTAAGTGTGCACCATTACCAGTATACTAGTGTGGCATTAGTTTAAGTGTGCACCATTGCCAGTATAGGCTACTAGTGTGGCATTAGTTTAAGTGTGCAGTAGTGTGGCATTAGTTTAAGTTTGCAGTAGTGTGGCATTAGTTTAAGTGTGCAGTAGTGTGGCATTAGATTAAGTGTGCAGTAGTGTGGCATTAGTTTAAGTGTGCAGTAGTGTGGCATTAGTTTAAGTGTGCAGTAGTGTGGCATTAGTTTAAGTGTGCAGTAGTGTGGCATTACTAGTTTAAGTGTGCCTGTGCACCATTGCCTGTATACTGTGGTCTGGCGCTGGGACAGTGGGATTGGAACATGCCCGGGCTTGGCTCTCACAGCTGACTGGGATCACAGACAGTGAATCGGGCAGTGAAAAGGTTCAGATTGCACACATGATCTCACTAATACATCGTGCATCGTTGACTTAACAAACTGCATTGGACTTTAACAATCTGAATGTTATTCGGAAATGCATGTCATAAAATTAATTTAATATGTATATTCAAATTTACGATTTAAGTCTGATAACATTGACCGTCCGAAATAACACATTCTCTTGACTTACCTTAAAATGCGCCACAGAGACTGCTGAAGAGTGAATAAACTCACCTTAAAATGCGCCACAGAGACTGCTGAAGAGTGAATAAACTCAAACGCTCTTGCAGGATTCAACTATTTAAATGGACTCACATCAGCCAATAAGCGACAGCGTGATGCAAAAGAGGCATCGCGATATTTGCTGGGTGAAACCCGCGCGAGATTTGACGTGACTCTAGTGTTGTTGACCTTTTTACAGGAGATGGTTTTGACTCGGAAATGGGAGATTGTTTAAGTTAAAACAACAACAAAAGTTAGTTATACTGTCGTATGTATGCGCGTCCATTATGTAAGAATAACTTGTAAGCTAATTGTAAGGCGAATATGTTTTGTTTGTAGCTTGTGCTCGTTGTGCAGCATTGGCCTGAACCAGTGTATGGGCTGAACGCATGAATGTTACTGGTTTCTCTTCTGCATCTGCGATGGACAGTAAACCAGTTCCCGCGAGGCTCCTGCACGCCTCTCCCCCGTACGGACACATAATCACCCATGAGAAGTGGAGAGCGTCGGCTCTGCTGCAGAGCTTTAAAGGTTGGCTTCACACAACTGTCTGGGACTTAACGTTAAAAAGCAAATAGAGGAAATTTATGCTGCTAAAGCTTTTTTTTGTTTTTTTTTGCCCTTTTATGTGTTATCCTAGATGCATTTTATTCATACTAATTACGTAGGCTTGACAAAATTAGAGCTTTATTGGAAATGGCACATACAAGTGTCATTACACGAAATGTTGTGTCCACTATATCTGACTTATACTCTCTATTACTGTCGGGATTGTGTTATTGTTTTCTTTCAGAATTCTATTCCACATTATATTTGTTTACACTGTCTTAAACTGTAATAATTCACTTTTGTGGTTGATTTAAATAATTTAAGATTTGAAAGTCTGGTTCTGGTTAAAACAATACAATTAAAATGTACCATGCTAAGTAACCATACATTTTACAGCATTGTGTACACACATGGTGCATTCAACTACCGTTTCTGTTAGTCCAGTAATAGTCTGGCTTGATCAAATATGGCTTGTCCATCAAACAGTGTTAACTTATATTCTTGTGTTGTAATTTAGTCAAATTAGTATAATCACAGCTCTGGTCTAGTTTTGTGTGTGTGTGTGTGTGTGTGTGTGTGTGTGTGTGTGTGTGTGTGTGTGTGTGTGTGTGTGTGTGTGTGTCTGTTGGTGTTCCACTAACGGCTCTGTCTTGCAGGCAGTGTGAAGATGATCTTTGAGGAGGAGCTGGGTGTTGTGGACTTCTGTCTCCCTGATAAGACCTGTGTCCTCTATGTATCAGAAAGTGATCTGGTGGCAGGAAACAGCTACAGGAGGAAGATCGTCCGGTTCAGAAATGTAAATAACTGATTCGATCTGCTTTTGTCTGGTATTTCTTATAATTTACATTTTAGAATATTGCCAGTCAAACATTTGGAATAATTTTTTATGCCTTTGAAAGAAGTCTCTTCTGCTCACCAAGGCTGCATTTATTTGATCTGCATTTAATTTTATTTGATTTATTTTATCAAAAATAAAGTAAAAACTGTGACATTTTGAAATATTATTACAAAAAAGTGTTTTCTATGTGAATTTAAATGTAAATGTCTAGTTTAATGTAATGTATTCCTGTGATCAAAGCTGTATTTTCAGCATCATTACTCCAGTCTTCAGTGTCACATGATCCTTTAGAAATCATTCTGATATATGATCCTGATTTGATGATCAATTATTATTAGTGCTCAATCATTAATAATGGTTCTTATTATCAGTTGCAAACAGTTTTTGTTGCTTTTTTGATTCTTTGAAGAAAGTTCATAATAACAGCATTTATTTGAAATATAATCTGTAAGATTTTTAATGTCTTTACTGATCAGTTTAATGCATCCAATTTGAATAAAAGTATGAATTCATATATATATATATATATATATATTGTTTTAAAGATCTTACGTACCCCAAACATTTGAAGAGTAGTGAAATACAGTTTCCAAAAAAATATGAAGCAGCACAACTATTTTCAACATTGATAATAATCAGAAATGTTTCTTAAAGGGGTCATATAATGCCATTTTTGTACAAGCTAATATGATTCTTTAGGGTCTAAATTAAAAGTTTGTAATATACTTTAATTTAAAATTCTTATTAGTATTGTAAGAAAACACTTATTTTACCTGGTCAAAAACAGCTCTGTTTTCAGCACGCCGTTTCAGTGCATATGACTTTAAATGATAATGAGCTTTGCTGACTCCGCCCCTCTGTTCTGTGCGTACACGTTTGTAACACAATAACACAATAACCATAATGCGTTGTTCAGTATAAACGTGGGATTATGAATTATATTGAGAACGTCATACATAGAAAACATGCAGTAATGTACCCTGAGTGTAAACCTTAGACGCATTCATCGTGAAGCGATTTGCAAAGATATAAATATTAATATAAAGTTTAATAAAACGTTACACTCACTTCAGTTGTTCTAGAGGTTCAGCAGGAACACGAATATCTGCTACCGATTCTTTATTCAGGAGCAGCTGCTTAGCAAAACCAGCTTTATACTGATCCTCGTTTATAAAGCAGTCTGGTGAGAAATGATTTGCGCAAACATGAGAGCATTGACGTTGCTCGTGGGGAATATTCCCCACGAAAACAAACACAGCCACTGCGTCTTCAGCGGTTCGGATTTAGGAACATTAAAATGACTGTGTTTGTTATTACACCCAAGAACAGAACACCACAATCGCTTAGACGCCATTCTGCTCATAGACAGTGCTCCAGCATATCAACACTGACCTTGCCGGTCCACGCAGACTATGATTGACAGCTGGCTCACGAGCGAGGGCGGGTCTGTGTTGAAACACTCCTGTCAATCAACAATCGCGGGAGGGGCTTCCGACTGTGTGACGTCACACGGTCGAACGGCTTGATTTGAGGCAGGGGAAAACATATAAGGAGATTAAAACAAAAACACTGGATGATTTTTATCATTATATGATGGTTGTGTACAGGCACTGCCAACACACATTTCAGTACAATCAACTTGAAAAAGTGCATGTACCATTATATGACCCCTTTAAGAATCAAATCATCATATTAGAGTGATTTCTGAAGGATCATGCGACACTGAAGACTGGAGTAATGATGCTGAAAATTCAGCTTTTTAAAATATATTCACATAGAAAACATAATATTTTGCATTGTAATGATATTTCACAGCATTACCGTTTAACTGTATTTTTGATCAAATAAAATCAGCCTTGGTGAGCAGAAGACGCTTCTTTCCAATCCGAATAAAAACAATAAACATAAAATAATCTGAATTATTCCAAACTTTTGACTGGTAGTGTATATGAATATAATTTTTGTTATTTTTTCAATCCTTTTGTTTCTCATTCAGTGCTGCCCTCTAGAAGCTCCATATGATATGTACACGTTTGCCAGAAGGCAGAATGATCATTTGTAAGGCTCTGCTCTTCAGTGCTGTTGTTCCTGCAGGCGAACAGCGGTCTCCAGGCTGTGGTGATCGTGGAAAAGACCCGTCTGAGCGAGCAGTACTTCAGCGAGCTGCAGAAGTTTGTGGTGTTGGAGCTGGGTCTGATTCTGCTGCCCGTGTCCACTGTTGCTGAAGCTGCTCAGCTCATCACACAGCTGGTCAGTCAATAGCACTTCATTACCACGTCATCACTTTACTTCTCTATAGCATACTTTAACGTGCATGTTTGACTCTTTTACGGTTAGCATCATGCATTGATTTGCAGGTAAGTAGCTGTGGAATAAGCAGGATAGTGTACACTCAGCTGGCTGTTTTTTGCTCAATAAACTCTGATAGCCCTTATTTTGAATAACATGCACAACGTTGTTGCAAAGCCATAACTTCACACATAATACTTCATACATAGGAATGTCATGCAACATGATGTAGTTTCAGTGCTGTTCAGAAGGCGTTTGTCCTCCGCAGGTTCTCGGGGAGAACAAGGAGAACCCGTTCCGCAGGAAAAGTGTGTCCAGGCTGCTGGAGCCGGTGGTGTTGAGTCTGGTTCAGCAGATTCCCGGGGTTGGAAAGGTGAAGGCCATGCTGCTCCTCCAGAAGTTTCCCAGCATCCATCAGCTCAGCGGGGCTTCAGTCCATGAACTAGAGCCCATAGTGGGCCAGGCCACAGCCCAGCAGATCACAGCCTTCTTCCACAACCAGTTCACATAGAAATGCAGGCTGTCACGAGCTGATGTTCGGAAGTAAGCAAATAAACACCATTTAAGCAGATTTTTAAACTTTGCCTTGGATTTTATTGCACTAACATTGTCAATTAATTTCTACGAAACTGTCATTGTTCGTGAAATGGTAAAATGCACAATAATATTGGCTAGTTTGAATTTTGCCACACATTATATCAATTTCTGCATTTGACAAAAGGTGGCGCTGAAGACTCGGTTGCATCTACTTTGTTCTTCACCCCATTTCAGTGAGAGCTGTTGTTGTGGTCTACTTTTTTCTCTTATTTATTTATTTTACCTGTATGAGTTACACAAAAACATCATCACATACTTTTTCCAGAAACATTAGATGATAACAATATTTCATTTTGTTCATTGTACAGTAGGGCCTGAAACCTCATTAGGTGTGTTTTTTGCACTCATTTTTGTCAGTCCGACATAATTCCTTCTGATTTCAGATTCTGAAAGTTCTGTTTATGTGAACCCTAAAATTTGAAATCAGATTCACATTACATTTACATAAGCATTTATGTATTAGGAACAAATCTTCAGCGCATGGGCGGCACCCTAGAGCTGGAGAAAGCCACTGATATAGAGCTCTGCAGGGATGGCGTGTGTTTGTAGGCCGAGCCGGACGTTCACATTACACTGATTCCTTCGACAAACCCCAGTAGTATTTTTCCATTGGCGTGTGGATTATTGCAGAAAATAAGGTCTGTGACCAACACAAGCTTGTGATTCTTTCACGTTCTGTTCATCTTGATAATCTTTTCAACTGAACACTAGAAACTAAAAACAAACACGGTCACATGACTTCAACGTCACCATCACTGAGCTTCTGACAACTCTTTCAGTCTTTGTTTAAAACATTTTCCATGAAAGTCTGAAGTATAATAGTTTCATTATAAACACAACAAGGCTGTAAAAGCATCCAGTGAGTTGATGAGTTTAAGTTTAATCTCCCCGACAACCTTTATTGTCCCATTTAGACACTTGTTAGCAACCGCCTTTTACAAGACAAGTAAAAGCTTAAAAAAATTACAAGAGGGTTTTACTGATTCAAAACAGACCATTTTTTAACCATTTAACTAAAAACCCATTGACTTCAGGATGATGGAAGTGGAAGTGCTAAAATGCAACTTGTTTCTGGGTTATGAAACAAGTCAACTCTGCAGATCTCTATGTCAATGGACTGGAGTATGGGGTTAGAATTGTTGCATTATGGTGGCGTGGCGCTGATAGGGGAGGGGGAGTTGTTAATCATAAAGACAATTTAATCATAAAATTACTAAAATGTATTTCCTTATGATTTCATATTTTATAATAGGGATTTCATAATATCTAAATATACATTTCAAAGCAAAATGTGTGGGAAAAAAAGCTAATGTGTAGGAAAATAAGTGCTCCTCTGCTGCCATCTACTGGTTATAGTGGTAATTTAATCTCTTTTTTATTTTAAAGCTCCAGTCCGTAGCTTTTTTAAGTTAAAAATAATCCAAAATACTTATATTAAAAAAAAAACTTATTCTGCCAGTGGTCAAAACTCTCTGCTTGCCATAGCTAGATTCAAAACTGTTAGCTTGTAATAATTTAAGGTGGCTAGAGAAAGAGAAAGAAACCGTCTCATGCGAACACAAGGATTTAAACATCGGCGGGGCTTTTGAAAAGTGCGTGAACTCCGTGTTTTGAAGGGGTTTAAAACGGAAGAAGAGACGGCTTTTTTCTGCTGAACAAGTAAGACATTTCAATAGTTCAATCGTGTAACATTACGTTTTCTTAATTCACACAGTTATGGAGTTTCCTTTGTTGTGACTTTCTCGTTTTGCTATTATGGAGAATATGAATTCTGAACTACGCAGGTAACCATAAAACACATTAAATTTAACATTAGTCATGCAATGCTGATGTTGTTAACATGAACAATTTGAGAACAAAGTAGGCTATAATTTTCACGGTTGCTGTAAATCGCGTTGATTAAATCTAACGAAGCTTATCATGTCGAATGCTTTTTCCCCCTTAGTTGGTCAGAACAAAAATGGATGTTACTTGTTCAGAAGACATTTTCTTATGAAAATTATTATGTTGGTCAAACTTTCAAAAAGTGAATCTGTGATTCTGTATGACAGTATCCACACAGCGCGGTGACTGACAGCAGCACTCGCCTCAAAACACTGTGTTCATCCGCGCTGTTTCATGCCGATTTACAACCCACGTAAAGATGATAATTCCGCGAATCACTGCAGTTACAGATTTCGAACAGAGAGATGGCGACAAAGAGGAAAAGATACGGACTGCAGCTTTAAATGAAAGCATTTGCCGATTGTTAGTTCCCTTTCAAAAGGTAACTCGCACTGCGTCGATGACGCTATTTGGGAACCCCTCCGCGTAAACCGGTGTCTGAAAAACTATCCAATCATGATTTGCAATTTGTCCAATTTGTCTGATTTGCAATCACCTGAAAAAGGTAAGAACAATTATGGCAAGTGATAAGCGTTTCAAGAAGTGTGTGGATCCGTGTCTCAGGCTTCTGACACCAGATGACACACACAACTTGTGCGTTTACTGTTTGGGCGAAGAGCACGCACGATCAGCTCTTGAGGGATCTGATTGTGCAGAATGTGAGTTTTCCTCTAAGAAATCAAACTCCGCTCTCATCTGGCCCTCTTCTCGAGGGAAGAGGGACAGACATCTGTGCCAGGCGATTCAGGTCCCGCTCGCGCTGAGGTAGAGCAGAGACGAGAATCATGGGTTTTCAGAGGGAGCTCGCGGAGGAGTTTAAGAGAGGTGTAAATCTCTCACGCCCCTTGGAGGTTCGCAAGTTTGAGCTGCCGGATGAGGATGTGTTGTCACTAGCATCCTCTGATCTGACATAGTGCTCTGCTGGCAGCCCAAGAAAGCAGGAGGTGGCTGATGAGGGTGAAGAGGATTTACAACCCGAACCCTCACAGCCACCCTGCCCCACGTATGATGAGTTGTGAGTGTAATGGAACGCGCTCAGCGAGGCTTTGCTGCCGTAGGAGCGCGTGAGGGAAGAAGCCGCTCGTGGCAGACTTTACAAACGGTTTCTTTCCAGCCATAACGCTCCAGCTCCCATGAGCCTTCTCGATGCACCAGTGTCGCCTTCTGAACTTTTCGGCACCTCCGTTGACACGGTGAGGGGAAAGTTTAGAGAGGTGAAGGCGCGCTAAGCTGCATTAAATCTTGCATAACACTGCGGTCCGAATCTGCACACTTCCTACACCCCAGGTGCTTCTTGCATCAGCCCTGAGGCTGGACCTGTGATGAGTGATTCCTTCAATTTGGAACCCTTCTGTAGGTCTGGCATCGGGTTTGGTAGTAAGTGCGCTCTTTCGAGCTTTTTATGGTGATAGGCCTCCATTTTATGAATGTCGTTTAGGCCATCGCTCTACGGGCAGCAGGTTGAGCTCTGTAGGTCTCCTCCCTTTACGAGAGTTTTTAAGTAAGGTTGTGCAGTAGACCTCGGCCCCCTGTTAGAAAGTATTAAGGGGTGTGTTAGGTAGGGTTTTTATAGGAGTAGAAATAGGGCCCTGAAGTTCCCATATATGGGTAGGCTATGCATACCTTTCCCATAGGCCTCCTCTGATTAGAGTCGTCAGGTTTATAAAGTGGGTAGTGCCAATCTGTGGTAGTGAACAGGTTGGCCGTATTATACAAAAAATTTATAGTCAGGCCACCGTTCATCCGAGCATCAAACAGACAGTTCTGCGTGAGATGGCTTCCTCCCTATCAGGAGTTTTTCTACTGAGGCCACCGCTCTGTCAAGCTCCAGATAAAACTACAGAATCAAGCGTTGGCCCTCGTCAGGCCACCTTGATAGCCACCTTATACTAGAGCAGTAGTTCTCCTCTCACTTTTGAGAGTCATTTTGAGATTATAGCTCAGAACTTCAGACATAATATTCGGCTTAGGCTTAATATCTAGGATTTTTGGTGGCGGTCTGCTAAGCATTCTCGCCTCGAGCCTCTCAGTATCTTGAGTGTAGGTTCCTTAGACCAGCAGAAGATTGTATTCCTGAAAATCCTAGTACTAGCCTCCTCTTACTCAAGAGTCGTCTGCCAAGGCCCGCCTTTTGCATTAGGTGCAAATGGTAGTGGTGTAACAGGGTAGAAAGCAGCATAGGTAGCAGGCTACCTTCAAAAAGCCTTCCATGCAGATATCTATAGGCGTTGTAATGTCTTTCTCTCTAGAGAGTAAGAAGCAGTGTGCTCAGGTCTCCGCCCTTTACAGCATCGAGTGTGGTATCTGGCAGCAAGGCCTTAATAAAATAAAAATAAAAATAAAAATCTTCTGAGCCCCTTGAATATAAGAATTAAAGTCATAAGGTTGAATGTCGTTAGCCCCTTTCTGATGCATCCATTCCCTTGGGTTTAGTAAAGAAATATAATATCTGTCTTGTAAAATGACCCTTATACATCCTTCAGGGTCATGCTGATATTGCTCCCCTTGTTAGGGTCATTAATTGGAGTACTTTGCTACCCATAGCTCATATGTTATCACCCTTAGCCACCCAGGCTCAGGTAGAGATAGATTAGTGACTCCCTCCCACTTTGGATGGTTGAGTATGCTCTCTTAGAGCCAAAGCACTGACCGGGCTGACGCCCGTTAATTTTCGAAGCTGTAGGCCTTACAGTAGGCCTCCTCAATACCCCAGTAGCGCACAGTTACAGGCCCCATGGAGCCTCCCTGATTTTAGCCAGAGCCTGGTCAGTACTTATCAGGTTGAGCATAGTGTTCCAGAATCTATCTGAGGATCTCCATAAGTCTGGTCGGAAGGTCGAATGACTCTCATGAGGCCTCCCTGTTAGATCAGCCCTAGAGCTGGAGGCGCTCCCCTCATTAGGGTCCCTTTGGAGTGCCCAGCCTCCACAGGGCTTTGAAGCACTATGTAGATCCAGGATCGAGTAGAGTTACTCCCCTCGTTTGCAAGGGTTAACAAGCACTATGCTGAGTTCTACGCTCCAGGATGCCCATATATGATCCGCTTTGTGAGTGAACTACTGCTATTAATTGCAATTGTTTTTCCCTATTGGATATTGTGAGAGACTATGTTCAAGAAACAGACAGGTTGTTGGCAAGACTAGGTCAGTAAATTTGACCAGGTCAGCCTTCCTGGTGGCATGTGGGGTTGACTTTATGTTCCCCTCAGAAAGAGACTGGACAGGACTTCTTTCGGACCCCCTGTCCATATTCCCTTAAATTAACCCTTCCATGGAAGCTGTTGGTTCTAAGTCTTTGAGCGGCCTAGGTAGGCCTTCTGTTGTTCGGAGGCCACTTTGAGGCTTATAGCTTGGGCAGTGACCGTAGAGAATAATGTCACTGACAGCCTGTATGCGACCCGAAGGGGGAGTGTGTTCTTGGCATCTCAGGTTGAAACTGCCAGTTCTGACGTTTTTGTCACGAGCCATAATGAGCCATTGGCACTGAGAACAGGGAATGAGACACTGCGTCGTTAGCCATGCCTCGGGTATGCCTGCTGAACAGTCCCTGCAGACGGAAGTGGATGACATGTTCTCTAGGCCAGTGGTTCCCAAACCTGTCCTGGCGACCCACCAACACTGCACGTTTTCTCTGTCTCCCTAATCAAACACACCTGATTCAACTCATCAGCTCATAATCACATGGGTTAATGAGCTGATGAGTTGAATCAGGTGTGTTTGATTATTATCATTTGATTATTATCATTATTCATGTCGGCACTAATGATGTTCGACTCCGCCAGTCGGAGATCACCAAAATTAATATTAAAGAGGTGTGTGAACTCGCAAGTACGATGTCAGGCACTGTAATTTGCTCTGGCCCCCTTCCTGTACGCAGGAGTGATGAGATAGTTAGCCGATTGGCCTCACTGAATGGTTGGCTGTCGAAGTGGTGTCCGCAGAATAATATAAAATTCATAGACAATTGGAAAAGTTTTTGGGGCAAGCCTGACCTGTTGAAAAGAGATGGTATCCATCCCTCCTGGGCTGGTGCTGCTCTTCTCTCTAGTAATTTGGCTCATAGTCTTAGAGCTAAAACATGACAATCTGGGGCTCAGGTCAGGAAGCAGACAGACTGGCTAAACCGACCGTCTGCTAGCGGCCTCACGTCACCAAGGTCAGATAAATCCCATCACATAGAGCCTCTTTCACCTAGATATCATCATATAGAGACTGTGTCTGTTCCCCGAATTTGGAAATCCAAAAAACGTCAGGTTAAAAATGTAATTGATGTTCAACAAATAAAAAACAGATATAATACAGATGAGCAAATGATAAAGCTTGGGTTGCTGAATATTCGATCCCTTACTTCAAAATCTCTTATAGTTAATGATATGATTTCAGATTATAATCTTGATATGCTGTGTTTGACAGAAACCTGGCTAAAACCAAACGATTACATTATTTTAAATGAGTCAACCCCACAAGATTACAGTTATAAAAATGAACCTCGTCTGAAAGGCAAAGGGGGAGGTGTTGCTGTAATTTATAGTAATATTTTCAAAACCACTAAGAAATGTAGCTTTAAATATACTTCTTTTGAAGTATTGGTGCTTAATGTAAAAATATATAGTGTAAACGATAAATCACATTTGAGAATTCTGCTGGCTACTGTGTACAGGCCACCAGGGCACCATAAAGATTTTATCAAAGAATTTGCGGACTTTCTATCAGATTTAGTATTGGCTGCAGATAAAGTACTAATTGTTGGTGATTTTAATATACATGTAGATAATGAAAAAGATGCTTTGGGATTGGCATTTAAAGACATTGTAAACTCAATTGGAGTTAGACAACACGTGTCAGGACCTACTCATTGTCGTAATCATACTCTAGATCTAATATTATCACATGGAATAGATGTTGATGTTGTTGAAATTCTGCAGCAGAGCGATGACATCTCAGATCATTATCTAGTCTCATGTAAATTACATTTAGCCAAGGCTGCAAAGCCGACTCTGTGTTATAAACACGTTAGACCTATAACTTCTGCCACTAAAGATTGCTTTATCAATAATCTTCCTAATCAGTTTCATCATCTCAGCATCCCGGATAGCTTAGAAGAACTCGATATTGCAACAGAAACGTTTAACTCTCTCTTTTCCAGCACTTTAGACGCAGTTGCTCCGTTGCGCTTAAAGAAGATTAAAGAAAATAGTCCAACGCCGTGGTACAGCGAGCACACTCAGGCCCTAAAGAGAGCAGCCAGAAAAATGGAGCGCAACTGGAAGAAAACTAAACTAGAGGTATTTCGGATTTCGTGGAAAGAGAGCTCGATTGCTTACAGAGAGGCTTTAAAAGCTGCTAGATCTGCTTATTTTTCAAACCTATTAGAAGAAAATAAACATAATCCTAGGTATTTATTTGAAACAGTGGCTAAACTAACGAAAAAGAAAGCTTCAAGCTCAGAAGTGTCAAAGCAACACGGCAGTGATGACTTTATGAACTTCTTCACTTATAAGATTGATAATATCAGGGACAAAATTATAACTATGCAACCGTCTACCACAGTATCGCATCAGGAAGTGCATTGTAGTCTCCCTGAGGAAAAATTTGATTTATTTGTTGCTATAGGAGATGAAGAATTCTGCAAACTCGTTAATTCATCTAAATCGACAACTTGTATGTTAGATCCTATACCGACTAAGCTACTGAAAGAGATGTTTCCAGAGGTCATATATCCTCTTCTTAATATCATTAATTCATCTTTGTCTCTAGGATACGAACCAAAAACCTTTAAACTGGCTATGATAAAACCGCTTGTTAAAAAACCACAACTTGATCCTACAGAATTAGTCAATTACAGGCCGATCTCGAATCTGCCTTTTCTGTCAAAGATATTAGAAAAAGCAGTATCTTCACAACTATGTTCCTTTCTAGAAAGAAATGATATCTGCGAGGATTTTCAGTCCGGATTTAGACCGTACCATAGCACTGAGACCGCTCTCATTAGAGTCACAAATGATTTGCTCTTATCATCCGATCGTGGTTGTATCTCTCTATTAGTGTTACTCGATCTTAGTGCTGCATTTGACACCATTGACCACAATATTCTTTTAAATAGACTAGAAAACTATGTTGGCATTAGTGGAATTGCATTAGCATGGTTTAAATCATACTTAACTGACCGTTATCAGTTTGTAGCAGTAAATGAAGAGATGTCTTATCGATCACAAGTTCAGTATGGCGTACCACAAGGCTCAGTACTAGGACCGCTGCTGTTCACTCTGTACATGCTACCATTAGGAGATATCATTAGGAAACATGGAGTTAGCTTTGACTGTTATGCCGATGATACTCAGCTGTATATTTCTTCAAAACCCAACGAAACTTACCAATTCACAAAATTAACGGAATGCATAGCTGATATAAAAAATTGGATGACTAGTAATTTCCTACTACTAAATTCTGAAAAGACAGAGATTCTAATTATTGGACAAAAAACTTCCACACGTAATAACCCAGAATACTGTCTAACACTTAATGGCTGCTCTGTCAAGTCTTCGTCGTCGGTTAGGAACCTGGGTGTGCTATTTGATACCAACCTTTCTTTTGAAAGCCACGTGTCTAGTATCTGTAAAACTGCATTTTTCCATCTTAAAAATATATCTAAATTACGCCATATGCTCTCATTGGGAAATGCGGAAACAAATAGTCCATGCGTTCATGACCTCAAGGCTAGATTATTGTAATGCTCTACTGGGTGGTTGCCCTGCACGCTTAATAAACAAACTAAAGCTAGTTCAAAACGCCGCAGCTCGAGTTCTTACCAGAACCAGGAAATATGACCATATTAGCCCGGTTCTGTCAACACTGCATTGGCTCCCTATTAAACATCGTATAAATTTTAAAATATTGTTGATTACCTACAAAGCACTAAATGGTTTAGCTCCGCAGTACTTGAGCGAGCTCTTAACGCATTATAGTCCTTCACGTCTATTGCGATCTCAAAATTCCGGCCAGTTGATAATACCTAGAATATCTAAATCGACTGCTGGCGGTAGATCCTTTTCCTATTTAGCACCAAAACTCTGGAACAGTCTTCCTACCATTGTCCGGGAAGCAGACACACTCTGTCAGTTCAAAGCTAGACTAAAAACACATCTCTTTGACCTAGCATACACATAATAGATTATAGACTTCTATAAATTCAATGTTAGGCTGCATAGATTAGGTCAGCCGGAACTGGGAACACTTCCCTTAAATCTTGATGTACTCGCTACATAATAAGAAGAATGGCATCTACGCTAATATTAGTGTCTTTGTTTATCCCGAGGTTTTCCCGCAGCCTGCCGGATCCAAGCCGTGTCCAGATCTGACGAGGGAGATTCGCCTGGACCCGATGACAATGCAGTGCTGAAGTATCCACTATCCTCTCCCTATGGAGGATCCCTTTCCCACTCTACAGATAAAGCGCTGTGAATTCCGGCTCGCGTACCCCGAAGTGATAAAATAAAACAAAATTCTGTATCAATTTATAGGCAAGAAAAGTAGTTTGTTTAGGCTGGGTTGTATGAATTACAAACCTGCGCACGTATTTTAAAAAGCACATAACTATAGAATTCTGAATGAGCATGTGAACGCCGTCAGCGTTAATCACAGGTTCGCGTTTAAAGTCTGATCATTTCGACGGAGGTGAATCAATCAAAGTTAACTTTAGCTGGAAGTAACATTATTCAAGAACCGCTATAACGCCAAAACAATCTGTTACCTTAAATTAGATGTTTATCTCTGTAAAGCTGCTTTGAAACAATTCATTGTTAAAAGCGCTATATAAATGAAGATGACTTGACTTGACTTGACTTGTTGGTGGGTCGCCAGGACAGGTTTGGGAACCACTGCTCTAGGCACCCCTTTTATACTTCCGGGTCACACTAGTAGTGACGTCATAGGCTGTCGCCGGTCAATATCGATTGCTGTGATTGGATTGTTTGTCAGACACCGGTTCACGTGGAGGGCGTTCTTCAATAGCGGTGGCATGGTGCCATCAGTGCGATCTCTAACTAAATGTAGTAGCGCCGGCAGATAAAAAGGTTGCAAAATGCGACTATTTGGTCGCAGTCTGGACCCCTGCATTATTCCAAATAAATGGATTGAGATTCACAAAAAAAATTATCAAATTCACAAATAAATAGATTAGGATCCATAAATAAATGTAAAGAGTTTCAGAAAAGATTTATAAAATTCACATATAAATAAAAAGAGATTTACAAAAAAAAAAATATTTACAATTGTGTTTTATGTCACAAACACAACTCTGCCTGCATTCATTTGTGTATTTTTAAACACTTCTAGGCAGACAAATCCACAAATAAGTGGACTCCACCCACTGTTTACTCAAGCCAATCAGATAACAGCCTCATTGGCCTGACCAATCATAGCACATTCTCGCTCCAGCCAATCATCTTTTTGCTTTACACTCGGGGGGAGGGAAGAATAATTTTGCACCCCTGAAAGGAACTGTATTCTATGGGCGCTTCATTCAAACTGAGCTGAAGTGGTGTTTGTGTGATTAAAACACCCACAGATCCACAGATGCGTTGTGTTTGTGACATAAAACACATTTGTAATATTTAATCATCATAAATCATTAAAAATCATTGTGAAACCCTACATTTATTTGTGGATCCTATAATCTATTTATTTGACAATTTTATTTGTCAATCTCAATCTTGTTTATTTGGAATAATGCAACAATTCTAACCCCATACTGGAGCTACCCTGCATGAGTAGAATTGATGTTTTAGCCTTAATGCCATGCCTGAAAGGAAAGCTGGCAAATGTCAGAAGAGCTTTTTTTCCCCTCGTACTCTACTGACCAGTTCACAGGATGTGATAAACATATGCAAGTTCGTAAAAGGTATGAGAGATCTCATGAAAGGGCTCTGGCAAAAAAAAGAAAAAGAAAATTGCTCATTGGCTGAGACTGTTTCCATGTGATTGAAACAAGTAAAACCAAATTGAATCAACCATGTACAACTAACTAGAATCAATTATGTTAATTTAACTCGAATTAACTGCTTTAATTGAATTATTCAAATAATGCTTATTGTTTAGTCCAGTGATTTACATAGCAACAAACTAAATATACATTTTCTTTATGTGATGTTAGGTGTTGGCAGTCTGGTTTCTGGTTTGATTGTATCAGTCTGATACTGGTTTCATCCTGATCGATATAGTTATTGCTTTATTTTTAAAGCCATTTGAATTCTTGTTAGCAGGTCCTTAAACCAAGATCAACACTTCACCCCTAAAAACACTGACATAACAGAAACGTTCAAATAGCAAAAGTCTCTCCAAGTCTCATCTTGCTAAAAAAAAGAGCATAAAATAACACTTTATTTCAACATTTACTCTCCCAATTCAGCCCTGTGCAAAGCATGATAGGAAGTTGAATCAAAATATGTAATGGTAATGGTGTTGAATCAATTTATTTTTAAAAAATGAACAGAATCCAAAAAAAACAAAAAAAGATTTGAGAAACTAAAGTTTGTGCAACAAAAAAGAAAGAAAAATATATTCAATTAAGATTCTGCCATATATTTAGGTCAGTAACTGGCACTGACAAATGTGTCGTTGACCATTTGAACTCATAAACGTCAGATTTCCTTGCTTCAGTATGAAATTACAACAACAACAACAACAACAAATCATGTAGGACTTAAATACTTGGCCAATTTGAATTGAATTGAGACATGCATTTCCTCCTGATTCGAGTGCAGGCATATAGTCTGCTCTCCACAGTCCATCTTCTCCCTGTGTCCACCTCTCCTCTCTGTTGCTCCTGTGATATATTGGTTTTCTGCTCGACTTCCTCTGTTAAGCGTCGCACACTGCTGGCAGAGTTTCAGCCTTCCTGCTGGACTACAAAGCAGCTCACTCTCAACGGCTTTCCTTAGGAGATCAGCTGAAAACTGGCCTCCTTTATTCTGCATGCAGAGAAAAGCTGCAGCCACAAATTCACGACTTGACTTCTTAAATTCCACACTGGGGTTCTTTTCAGGATGAATGGGAGCTTGAGGAAACCTCTGTGGATGTGGGGATCACCCTGTACCACTCTCCTTTCAGCTGGTGTTCTTTAGTAAACATGCCATAAACTATGGAGGCCTATAGGTTATATCTGTTTGAGTAATTACTGGTGCCCTTTTGAGAGAGAAAAATAAAATAAAATTGTATATAAATTAGCCCATTCTTTGTGTCTTTTCTTTTTTAAGTAAGTGCAAATATCATATGGTTATGATGGTTTTGTTGATGGTTTTGTAAAATGTCAGAACATGTCTTTGCATCAGCGTGTGTGAATCAGTCATGCCGCGCGCTCGTTAACATTCTGCCCGGACAGCGCGCGATGCGGCGCCTGCGCGGCCTTTACACCGTCCCTCGGTCTCTCAGTCCCTCCGTCCTCTGGAGCGAGTTGAAGAGAGGAAGCCCAGCTCTCTGTTCGTGCGCTCACTGAAATGGATGGAGTAGAGAGGAAAAGGACGGAGGCTCAGAGGAGCATCATGAAAGATAGCGAGCTTAAACGAGACTCCAGCATCCCTGAGCGCGTGACACTCAAGAAGGAGATTGGACTTCTGAGCGCGTGCGCGATCATCATTGGTAAGGAAAGTTTACAACTTGTTTTCTTTTTGATGATGGTTCACTCCTCTAACATGTAAATGTATTGAGACTAATAAAGACAAGATATTCGCCATCTTGTTAATCGTGGACTGTTATATTTGGCTTTTATTCACACTAGAACACAATATACTATTTAAATGCATGTTAGATAGATTACCATATAATCAGATTAACTATTTGTGATTTATTGATTTACCTGTAGCTTAATTAATTATTATTTTATATAGTATTATTTTAATGTATTATACATTTAATAGCTATTTATTGATTTATTAATAATTACATAATTATTTTGTAACAGTAACGTTAGCTGTGATCGTTATATTATCCTGTATTGCATGATACATTTTAAAGTATATTAAATATTGAATCTTTTTTGGTTTTTGTATTGTGATTTATTAGTATCACTCAAGAACATTGTAAGGTTACTAGTGTAGTTATATATCTGACTTGGTTGTTTGTTTCATTCTTTTTTTAAATAAAAAAAATCTCAGAAAACTATATAATCATTGAATCTCAACTATTAATGAGTGTTAAACAACAATCATTTAAAGTTTGCAGATCTTTTAAACCATTCTTTTACTTGAGTCTAAAACCAACATCCACCGTATGTAGGCCTCTCAGAGGTGTTTGTCCTCTTAAAAGGGGCCGCCGAATGAAAGCTAAAGATTGTTCCCTCCGCTTCTGATGGTATCCGGGGCTTTGACGGGCAGCAGTAAATTATTTATGCCTGCTGTTACGTAATGTCGTTGTACGAGTGCTTGAGAGAAGAGCTGCCAGGAAGCGGCTCGGTGAAGGGGGGCTGACCATTGTCTTGCCATGAATACTCTCTCAGGTACTACAGCAGGGTTAGTGCTGATGTTGACTAGGCAAGCATTTTTGATTGATTTTGAACATTATTGGGTTCTACTTCAAATTTAATGCTATAATAAAAAAGGGGGGGGATATCAGTTTAGTTACATAATCTTGTGTTTTTTTTGTTTTTGTTTTTTTACTGGGATTACTGGGAGGCATGCAGTAATGAAAGGGCAGCTGGAGCTAGTCTTTACTCCAGTGAATATTTCTCAGACTGGGTTTATTTTTGTAAAATAACACATCTAAACATTTGTTTACCAAAAATTTGGTGAGCATTTCTTTCCACCGTTATTGGCAGGGGGACCTTCCCACTGGGGAAAAAAAAAACATGTTGACCTCTTTTGGGAGGCATGTTATTGTGCATAAAAAGTAGTGGGGGATTGTCATAGAAAGTCTTCATGCAAAATGAAGCTTTACCTGGAAATACGAAGATACATTTCTTGCTCTGACCGATTTTAAATAATAATGTTATCCACCCCTGAAATAGGTCGTACCATTAACATTACCTGAGCAGGTTAAATTTGCTACTCATTTTCTCCATCCTAGTGTTACTCCTATTCGTCTGCGGGGTCTGCTTTTTTTGCAATGCTTTCTTACTTTGGCACGGTCAAGGGCGTCCTCCTGGCAGCATTGACGATCTTCATGTCTTGCTTCAGCCAGTCGAGCCACCTCATCTTTGGTTGTCCTCGTGATCGGCATCCTTGGGGACTTCTGGCCCCTAAATCCTTGTTGCTCCGTACGATGTCTTCGTACCACCATAGTCACACTTAGTCCTAATTTGGGACAACACCCAGCTGACATCTTTGTCTGTTATGTGGTCCAATCGTGTTAGCCTTAAGCCAGTACACATTCGCATCTCCATGATGTTAAGGGCTTGTTTGTGTTCCTCCGATAAAACGCCACAGGGGAGGTCTTATAAATCTTGGCCTTGAGGTGGTTGGGCATTAGCCTGGTTCCACCAGACTCTCGTACATTTCATTTGTACAGAGAGTCTGGCCTCGCTCCATTGACAAGCGTTGACTTCCTTGTAGGCGGGTACTCTGTTAAAGTTTAAAACTATTGGATCTGCCTAGAGCCACTCTGGATCTGCTATAACCAATCGCTGCCGTTTGGTTGTGACATATGACGACTCAAACCATAGACTCAAACTAGCACACAACATCAACGTCATCGTTCTCAGCCACTCCCTCTGTTCGCTGATTGGACCTGTAAAAAATTGACCGGAGAAAAAGAATTCATCACAAAGAATTCATCACAAACCCAGACGTAGTACTGAAGAAAAATGAAAATTGAGCTGAAGTACGTAGGAGGGCGGAGCCAGGCTAGTTGGGCATCCGGCGGTCATAGAGAATTCCAGTGAGCTGGCGCCATTTCATCCATGTCACGTTAACCCGTGCTTTAGCGTCAGAGAGGGTGCTGCCGTCACTGGTGATGATGGATCCGAGGTATTCGTCCCTTCTTCAGTTCTTAGCCATTGACGCTGATGTCGTTTTGGGGGCCACGTCCCAGGTACTCTGTCTTGTCTTCCACCTTTGAGTTAGCCGTTGCACATCCTCGCATATCGCTGGTGAGGAAGACGTCGACGGCATAGAGTGTCCATGGTGAATGAGGCACTTGCAAGTCCTTGGTGATTGGGTCCAAACACAGGACAAACAGGAGCGGTGAGAGAGGCGAGCCTTGGTGGACACCAACTGTAATTGGTAAGGGCAGCAGTGTTCCAACAGGGCAGTGGACGGGTCTGGTGACGCTGGTGTAGAGTGGCTTAATCCAAGTCACGTTGGCTTCAGGGACACCGTGAGCCCGATGGGGCGTGCCAGATGAGGCCTTGGGGCACTCTGTCAAAAGCCTTCTCCAGGTCAAGGAACACCATGTGTACAGGTTTTTTTTTCTCACAGTGCCTCTCCAGGAGCAGCATGGATTGCATCTGTGGTGCCGCATCCATGGACGAAGCCGCATTGGTTTGGCAAAATGGAGGCTGTTTTCCGAAGCCGGCCTTTGATAACTCGTTCAAAGATCTTCATTGCGTGGCATAGGAGGCAGATTCGGTGGTAATTGGGGCATTTGGCCTCGTCACATTTGCCCTTCCAGATGGTCACAGTGGTGCTGGTCAGCCAAGCGCATAGGGCCTCATCATAAGTGGCAATTCGATTAAACAAATCAGTGAGGATGGTGATGCCCCAGTGGACATCCCAGTGGAAACTTCCAGGCTTACACTGGGATGTCGTCAGGGCCCATCGCTTTCCCATTATTCATCCTCTGCACTGGTGATGGCAGGGGTGGGGCCAAGGATGGGTTTGACACTTTGAATCGGCGGGTGGGCAACTGGTGGTTGCAGATCCCCGAGAAGTATTCGCTCCAGCATCGTAGAATGGCGGGTGGGTTTTGGAGGACCTGTTGATGATCTTCCTTGATGCATTTGATTTGGCCAATATCCTGTGTTGATTGATGGCGTGGTTTTGAATTGAATTGAAATCTTTATTTCGAACATGGAAGAGAAAGTATATAAAACAAATAAAACAATGTTTAAAAACAACAGATGAGCAGCAAACAAAGTACCATTCTTTCCTGTGTTAACATACTTCTATTACATGCTCGAAAAGGAGTAGGAAGAAGTACAACTTATGTACTCCTACCCCTTTGGCTAAGTGGTAGATCTTGGTTTCTCCTCTCGGCGTGTCAGGGTCAGCTTATAGCTGGTAGCTGGTCAACCAGTATTGTTGGTAATACGCATCGTTGTGTGTGTGTGTGTGTGTGTGTGTGTGTGTACTGTGTATATATATATATATACACACCTTCAGTGGTGATTTGGTCCTCATTTATTATCAATTATTATTGATGCTCAATTATAAAAATGATTCTTATTAGTATCCCTGTTAAATCTAGACACCATGGTGCAAGACTTTAGATAAACAAAGACAGTACACTCATATAACTTATTAATGGGAGAAATTGAAATGCGCAATATGGTGAAATAAGTCCCGTCCTTCTAAATGAAAGAACCAGTCGCTAATCGGTAAAGCTGCGTTAGAAGCTCCGGTTGCTATAGGCATGAAAGGGACTTTGCTTGCCATGATTTTTTTTTCAGGATTCTCTTATGAATAGGAAGTAAATAGAAAATAATTTATCAAATGGTATATCAAAGACACCAGTGTGATTTCATTGAGTTCACTCGTTTACCCAAGAGCAAATGTTAATATAAAGGTGTTAAAGATTCAGACCAAGAAAAGACAACAGGTTTGCATTATGAATGACTAGGGCTGTTGTGTTCAGGACAAATGTAGATAGGAAATAACAATTACATGTGATTTGTTTGTTTTCTCAGGTAACATTATTGGCTCAGGAATCTTCATCTCTCCTAAGGGTGTTCTGGAGCATTCCGGATCCGTTGGGTTGGCGCTGGTGGTGTGGGTGTTAGGAGGAGGCGTAGCTGCTCTGGGTTCCCTTTGCTATGCTGAGCTAGGGGTCACCATCCCCAAATCTGGGGGAGACTATTCATACGTCACAGAGATTTTTGGCGGTCTCATGGGGTATGACAGGTTCATATGTGATCTTTTGAAAAATGAATGAAAATCAAATGTCCGTCACATATCCTGAATGTGTTGTGTTGGTCTCTAGGTTTCTGCTATTATGGAGTGCAGTATTGATCATGTATCCCACCACATTGGCAGTCATAGCGCTTACTTTCTCCAACTATGTGCTTCAGCCAGTTTTTCCACATTGCATTCCTCCATACATAGCCACACGCATGCTGTCCACCATCTGCATATGTGAGTGCTTGCTTCTTTATTTATTTATTCGATTAATTTCTTGAAACAGTCTGCTGTTGACGATGGAGTTTATATAATTGTGCTAAAAGTCTAAGTTTTTAAATGGCTTTGGTTAACCTGAGGGTTCACCAGAATTTAACCTCGATTTGAAGCAGAATTTCGTGAAGTGTTTTTCTGTTCAACCGAAAAAAAATTGATTGGAAAAACGTTGCCTGGTTTGATGAGTCTCGATTTCACCATTCAGAAGCATGGATCCATCCTACCTTGCCAACGGTTCTGGCTGCTGGTGGTATAATGGCGTGTAGGTTATTTTCTTGGTACACATTGAGCCCTTTAGTACCAATTGAGCATTGTTTAAATGCCACAGCCTACCTGAGCATTTCCATCCCTTTATGACCACTGTGTACACATGACTTCTGATGGCTACTTCCAACTGGATAACGCACATGTCATGAAGCTCAAATCATCCCAAACTGGTTTCTTGAACATAAAAATATGTTCACTAAACTCAAATGGCCTCCACAGTGACCAGATCTCAATCCAATTGAGCAGCTTTGGGATGTGCTGGAACGAGAGATTCGCATCATGGGTGTTCAGATCCGACAAATCTGCAGCAACTACGTGATTCTATCATGATAATATGGACCAAAATCTCTGAGGATTGTTTCCAGCACCTTGTTGAATCCTTGCCACAAAGAATTAAGGCAGTTCTGAAGGCAAAGGGGGGCCCAACACGCTACTAGCAAGGTGTAGCTAATAAAGTGGCCAGGAAAGCACATGGAGTTTTAAGAGTTTATGAATTTACATGATTTTTCCAGATCTAGAAATCTAGACGTCCTAGTTTTTCAAGACTGTGGGAACCCTGGTTCTTCATTGAATATATCTTGTTTTTTAGTTGTGTTAGCTGAGTTTAACACTTATTTAACTTAAGACTCCTTTGAAAGTTTGCTGAGGCCCTCTAGTGGGCCCCGACCCCTGGTTGAGAACCACTAATCTAAAGTCTTTGGAATGACCCAGTTACAGTTACAACCCTGGATTTGTCCCAAAAGCACTTGACTGATCAGTGTTGGAGGTGGCATGGGTCTATAGCATGTGATTGCTGCATTAGCTCTCTTTATTAAAGCCTGTTGTGTGGCTTTAATAAGTCATGCTCAAACCAAATAGCAAGAGCAAGACAGCGGCAGGAAAACGCAAGGCATTTCATCTCCTCACAGACCTGCTCTTTGCTCCCCTTTTTGTTCTCATTGAAAGTAATTTGTTTCAATTGGGCTTAAACTTCTCTTGGTAGAGGGAAAGTGATTATGAAAGAGTCTGTAAGCGGTGACACTGATGGATGAGCCCATAGAAGTCCAACTTCCCCTCGAGCATTCCCACATTTTGGTCAAGTACCACAAGCTAATCCTAAATCAGTCTTTTCTGATTTTACATTTAACATGAAAACTTTAAACATTGTATATGAAGTCACACATTAAGTGAATCAATCAAGACATTATTGAAATGTTTATGTTGTCTCTGTGTGAATATTTGTAGTGTTTTTGACATGGGTGAACTGCTACAGCGTGCGTTTGGCCACACGGATCCAGGACGCGTTTACAGTAGGAAAGCTTCTAGCTCTTGGGCTCATCATTACTGTCGGTTTGGTGCAGATCTTTGGAGGTGAGAATGTCACATGGATATCTAAAGAGCTATATGTTAATATGGTGTCAATAATTCTAAAAATGTATATATATAATTATTTAATATACTTGAAAAAAGAAAAACATCCCTAAAACATTAAAGGGGTTCATTTCGACCCGGAGTCGGACAATAATGCCTACAGAGCCAGAGAATATATGCTGCATGGAGATAGAACAGGTATAGTTGAGTTTAATTATGGATATGTCTTATGCTGTCATCGTGCTTTTATCCACTATTAGTACAAGCCTGTAACCATATAAAAGTGTAATTTACAGGAAAAGCATTATGAAATCATGTACTTAGGGTTTGATGCAGCTGCTGTCAGATCCAATACAGTTGGCAGCTTCATCCTTCAACTAAAGTTTCTTTGTAAACTCTCCATTACACCGTGCCTCGATTACAAAACAATCTGCTGTCAAATTCTCAGAACAAACACATAATCCTCGGACATAATCCAAGATGCCATTAAAAATAAACAATCTACTTGTTTCCGATGCTGGATTATCCTTCTGGAGTCTGTACAGAGACGCAAATGAGCTTTAAAAGAGGACGTGTCAAAGCGTTCCTTTTACGCTTCCATTTGCCCTGTTGGCGAAAGACTCAAGCGCGTGGAAACTGAACACACATCTGTATACTGTATCCAGCGTAGACAGCGTCAGTCATTATAATGGCTTCTATGTGCTTTTGACGCGATGTGACGCTCACATCCAGTGTAGACAAATGTCAGCCGTTAAGTGACTGAATGTCAGTGGGCGGGGCCTGTGGTGCGATGATGTAAAACTATTGGTCGATGTCTTTCTTTGGAGGCAGTCATATGCAAATGTTTTTGCCCGTGTGACATCACAGATCACCCAATATCAAAACGAGCTGTTTTTGGAGCTTGATTAAATAAATGCTTTGCTTATAATGAGGAGGACGTTTTAAGCTTGCTTAAAGTTTAAGCAACTTGCAGGGTGTTTTAATGGTACAAAGACCTCTCATAGATCAAAAGATCAAGGCAAATTTGATTTCTCATGTCATGACCCCTTTAATGTCATGCCATGACCCCATCACCCCTTTAACCCCTTTAAAAAAACATTCTCAAAATTAAACCAGATCTCTACAAAGTGGTGTTGAATAATTATGAAATTAAAAATAAATATACACCCCCTGGGAAATATATTGACAAGACTTTTGATAAGGCAAACTATGTTATACCGATATATCAGTCTGTCAATATATAGTAATCCTTTCCATCATTTGAAATGTCATCTCTCTTCACAGCTGTTTGTGACGTGTCAGATTAACAGTTTGTTCCTGTCTGCTCAGGTAACTATGAGAGCCTGACCCCACAGGTGGCGTTCACGTTTAATAAAGCCCCGTCTATAGGGCAGATTGCCCTGGCTTTCCTTCATGCCTCCTTTGCCTTCAGCGGCTGGAACTTCCTCAACTACGTTACGGAGGAGGTGGTGGATCCCAGGAGGTTAGTCTGATACCACTTTAAAACATGCCTGGACTCACAAACTCTGCTGGAACAACCATTGTGGCTCATTCTGAGGAAACTGCTGCCGTTCAACTGATATAATTATCAGGATAATTCATTTGAGTCACATTAATGATATGCTAATGCACTGTCCTAACCCGATTCCTGTCAATGGGCTAAATACATTCCTTAATATCCTACTATCCTACCTATAATCCTACTCCTTAATATCTGTATCCACACATGCACTGTGGCTGGATATACCAATGTGAATATTATTTGTATTGGTATAATATATTTGTTTGTTTGTTTGTGTACCTCAGGAATCTGCCACGAGCCATATACATCTCCATTCCACTGGTGACGTTTGTGTACACTCTCACAAACATCGCATATTTTTCCTCCATGTCTCCCGATGAGCTGCTGTCCTCCAACGCAGTGGCTGTTGTAAGTACAGGCCTTTGACTCGCTGGGTTTATTCTTATTAGATTATTAACACTCTGCTAACACTCAAGGATGGATTCACTAAACATTTGTGTCACTTTTATGTATGGGATTAAAAGTATTACAGTCTGCTCTGGGCAGGGCTGGACTGGCCATCGGGCATACCGGGCATTTGCCCGGTGGGCCGACGTGCTTTGTGGGCCGATACATCTCATACTTAAATTTTTTTTTTGTCTGAACGGCCCATAAAACTCGTACATCGGCGGCCCATTGCGTTTAGTTTTGTTTAATTGGCGGCTCTGGGATCTTTTTGCCGGTGTAATGCATTGGACAAAAAAGTCAGCGTAGGTTTTTCTTTTTCTCACAGACCGGCGCATGATGAAACGCGTAGATCAGCGGCCCATTGGTTATTTTCTTGATTGACACTGGGCTGGTCCAATCACATCTTTAAACTCCTCCCCCTTTGAGCTCTGAGTGAGTGAGCAGTGTCAGTGTGTATCTGTCAAAATAGTCAGAGCGATGGAGAAGAAACACAAGGAATGTGCAGAGAAATAGCGTGAAAAAAGAAACTTCAAAGGCCCTTCAAGTGTCTGATGAGGATAGTGAGGAGGATAAGGAGAGAGATGAGTGAGTGTAGAGAACTGTGGTAAGCAGAACTAGGCTACTGTCACAACACTTGGGCTATGTAGGAACCCACTACCCAGTTATGCATTATTTACACATCTACATATTTGACGATTACGCATTTTATTAATAATTGTAATTGAAAACCATGTTTTTCTTCAAAATAAAAGCTTGATGCCGTTTCCGTCAAAATAAAAGATCATGTGCTTCTCTCTGTATAGAAATTAGTACAAAACTAATTATGAAAGTTGCTTTTATTTTTCAGTGCATTTGTTTTACAACATATGGCTATTACTACCATGGGATTAATATTATAACTATTATTATGTAGTAGTGTAATGTAGACAGACACTATATCACAACTAAAAGAGTTTTGAGTTTTTCTTTGTTCAATTTGCACACTGAATATGGGTTGAAGCTCTTTATTTTTAACTCTCAAAGTGCACCAGATTGATGACAATTTTCGTACGGGGGAGCATGCCCCCGAACCCCCCTAGAAGGACAGAAGTGCACTCACCACAGATTTCCCAAAATCCTGTGGGAAAAACCGGTATTGCTATCCCAGCTTATAGCTTTCTTTAGGATTCATCACTGTGGAGTATAGTTCAACTTAGTAGTTATTTCATCGGTTAAACTCTTACTCACTACTATTCACTTATGGCATTAGTGGTTTTAATAGGAGTTGGTATACATATTCAAGGGCGTGCAGACTGCAGAGTTTGGTTGTGTTATATAGTGGGCCAGTCTGAGCCAAAATGCCCGGGCCGATTTTTTGTCCCAGTCCAGCCCTGGCTCTGGGGTGTGTTTCCCGTACAGCGCTGTACCTCGCTGCTTCACGACCACAGTACGACGCATCGTTGAAGAAATCAACTAGCTAGTCACGACTGTTTCCCGAAACCATATTGTTGCAAATTGGTCGTTCAACCACGTTAGAACAATGATGTCAGGCAGGTGTTGGAGTAATAACTTATTTAATCTGTTTGAGATCGAATTAATGCTAGATATTTTGCTATAAATTATAGACATGGCATCTGAGGACTATTTCAAATTTTTCTCAGATTCAATCATAAGCTCGTTACGTTCACACGCGCACTCTTCAAAAACGACGCTTTAAATCTCTTGACAAACTGAAAGACGTAAATTACATTTGTATGTATTCTAAATAAAAAATACAGATTGTGCTGAATGTCAGCTTGCTTGATTTAAGATTAGGATTTATTAAGTCCTTCTAATCACATGAGAGCTGTCGTTCCAGACACACACCTCTGCGATGCTGTTTGCGGATGTTCGTTGAAACGATAGTTTCGGGAAACACCGACTCGTTGAACTAATGATAACGACAGAACTTGTGACCATAGTCGGCTAATGACGATTTAGTTATCGATAATAATGGACCAATGGATTTATACTGTAGGCTATCCATTGATTCAGGTGTCTGGATGGTGGTGGAGGAGTGATGCTGTGTAGTCTTAGTACTTATACTTATGTCCGATTTCTTTTAGAAACAACGCCACACAATTGGCAATATCACTGTGTAAGTGTGGTTAGCACAGATTATGTGGCTGCATTTGTACATTGCTTGATTTGAATACTTTAGTAAAGCAGGTGTAAAAACAACACAGACGGCACATGTGATATCAGTGTGCAAAACCTTGTTAATGATGTGCTTTATGTTTCGCTTGCCTTAGACTTTCGGTGAGAAACTCCTCGGGATGTTTTCCACCCTCATGCCGATCTCTGTGGCACTCTCCACTTTCGGCGGCATCAATGGTTATCTCTTCACCTCCTCCAGGTGAGCGCATTTCTTTTTCATTTCACCTTTACATTTACCTCCTGAGCAAACAGAACATTAAAGCTCCAGTCCGTAACTTTTTTGGGTTAAAAATTATCCAAAATAAATGTTTGAGCAAGTACATAACCAGCCAGTGTCCAAAACTCTCTGCTTGCCTTCGCTCGATTCAAAACGGTAAGCTTGTAATAATGTTTTTAATTCCAGTGGTACTGGTGGATTTCCGCGGGAGATTCGAGCATGTCTTTGCGTCATTACGCCACATCTGTACACACACATCTGTACACATAAAGAAGAGTCTCGGCCAGTAGGCTATATATATGTTGGAGGTGGAGATTTATAGCCTTTTCTCACAGCACTTGATATAATTAAACTTATCAATTTGATGGCGGATCCAGAAAGGTTCAAACGACAATCACCAGTGGCAACAGATTCACCCGCTGTAAAATGCAAAAGACTTCGTTCGGACTTCGGAGTGGCTACAGAAAAAAAAAGAGACTTCAACCGGACCCATGCGACATCAAGGATACTTATCGGAAGGACATTACATGTAGTCACGCAATGCTGACGTTGTTAACATTAACAATTTGAGAACAAAGTATAATTTGCACGGTTTGACGTGATATGATAAGCAATTGTTAGATTTAATCAGCGCGATTTACTGCAATGCTTTTTTTCCCTTAGTTGGTCAGAACAAAAGTTGTTGTTACTAGTTCAGATGACATTTTCTGGTGAAAATTATTATGTTGGTCATACTTCCAAAAAGAATAATCTGTGATTCTGAATGCCATATCCACATCGGCGCAGCGACTGACAGCCTCACACTCTCCTCAAACACTGTGTTCATCCGCGCTGTGCCGTGCCGAGGTACAACTCACGTAAAGTTGATAATTCCTCGAATAACTGCAATTACAGATTTTGAACAGAGATGGCGACAGAGGAAAAACTACGGACTGCAGCTTTAAATAGATTCTTATGATTTACATTGCATTTATTCATTTAGCTGACGCTTTTATCCAAAGTGACTTACAATTGCTATATATGTCAGAGGTCGCACGCCTCTGGAGCAACTAGGGGTTAAGTGTCTTGCTCAGGGACATTGGTGTCTCACAGTGGATTCGAACCCGGGTCTCTCACACCAAAGGCATGTGTCTTATCCACTGCGCCATCACCACCATGATAAAATGGTCAAAATACTTTTTTGAATGTTGAAAAACATACACAGCTGTCAAAAAGACAGCAAAAAAAAAAAAAAAAACATTGTGAAAGAATTGTAATATATGTCCGTTTTCTATTCCGTAACTTATTCATGTAATTCTGCTAAAAAATCACAGGAATAATACAAATGTTAAAATATATTATAATAGAAAACTATGAACGCTTGTTTCCAGCGCAGAATAAAACATTTAAAAAGATAATTGTGACTTTTTATCTCACAATTGCAAGTTTACATCTCACAATTCTGACTTTATTTCTCAGAACTGCGTGTTATAAAGTCAGAATTGCAAAATATAAACATGCAATTCTGAGAAAGAAAGTCACAATTGTGGGGAGGAAAGGGTGAGATAAAAAGTAGCAATTACCTTGTTTATTTTGTATTCTGTGGCGGAAACAAGCTTCCATAGAAAACTGTTATTTTAAATTGTATATTACTATTATTAGCACTGCAGGTACTTAGAAACCTATTGTAATCGTTATTCTTCCTTCTTCCACTATTGAAGTCTACGGCAGCCCTGTCTGGAGATATGAACAAATGGCTATTTTACTCATATTTGCTACATAAACTTCTGAACGGTTTGCTCAAAATGATAAAACTGGTCTCTTTTAATTTAGTGCAGCATACTGAGTCAAATGATACTCGATTTTCCCATATCAGCCATTTTGTGCATTGGCCATTTTGAATTTTGCATTATAGAGAACAGTTTTGAATCTCGGAAAGTTTCTGAAAGTTTCCATATGTATAATACATTTAAAAAATTTTTTTTAATTTTGCATCTTCAGTCCATGCCTGCCAAAAGTTATTAAAAGCTTCACCAACCTTGAATTGATGGAGTGATGTCATGCTGATTCTGCTTTCCCATATTGACACCAAACTTTGTGTGTGTCATTGTCACCTCACACTGACCTCACCACATCAGTTTGAGCCAGGGGGTCAAAAGTGATAAGCAATTTAATTATATTATCAATGATTGTATTTATGATTTTCACCTGTTTTTGCTTAAAATAATCTAAAAATACCTTTAGTTACTTATTGTTGTCATTGGTCTGATGTCCCCAGACATGCTTGCATAACTCATTGTGCCTTTTCTATGTTTGGGCCCTTTATTGCTGCTTGCAGCTATATTATTATTGTTGTTGTTGTTGTAACACGCCACATAAATTAATGTACGTCACAACATTTTGCAATCAAGTAGTATCTAACGCAATTTTGCATTTCAAGTAATTGATTGTAGTTTTAAGGATATTTCAATATTTTTACTGGAAAGCAGTACCGATTATGACAGTGATTCTTTGTTATGCATTTACTGTTTGTGTGTGTGTTTCAGGTTGTGTTTTTCAGGGGCACGGGAAGGACATTTGCCCAGTCTTCTTGCTATGATCCACTTTAAGCACTGCACACCGATTCCAGCTCTGCTTGTCTGTGTATGTGATTTACATATGAGAACAATGAGTTTGTGTTACAGCAACCTGCTTTTTGGGATGCAACTTGTTTTAATTTGTTTGCATTTACTTGAATTGACTCTTTTTTTAATTATTATTATTCTTTCTCTGTTGTGCCTCTTGATCTTATCTTTCAGTGCACTGCCACAATCGTAATCTTGTGCATTGGAGAAACTCACAACCTTATAAACTATGTGTCTTTCATCAACTACCTCTCCTATGGAGTCACTATTGCTGGCCTGCTCTACTACAGATGGAAGAAGCCAAACTTATACAGGCCCATCAAGGTATTCAATTATATACAACGCCTGTGTGTATTCTACATCCATAACATGTACTTATATGCCACATAGTAAAGCAAAATTGTCCATTATACCAGTGGTTTACAAACTTTTTTAAGAGCGACCTTTTTTTTTTTTTTTTTACGCAACCCATAAATAGGCCTACAACCATTTACACGCAAACAAGTCAAGCCAAGCATAAGAATACTTGTATTCAACGCGGATAAAGGCGCATTTAACTTTATTCTCATTTAAACCACTAGATGGCACAAAAATTCAGCTCAGCACTTTCCTTAAAGGGCTAGTTTAACCAAAAATGAAAATTAGCCCATGATTTATAAGTCCTCCTAGGTGTGTATAACATTCTTCTTGGTGACGAATACAATCAGAGTTATATTAATAAATGTCCTGGCTCTTTCAAGCTTTATAATGAGAGTGAATGGCTGGAGAAAATTTAAAGCCCAAAAAAGTGCATCCATCCATGATAAAAATACTCCACAGGCTCCGGGGGGGGTAATAAAGGCCTTCTGAAGCGAAGCTTGTGTACGGAAAATACCCATAATTATAACTTTATAAACTATAATCACTATCTTCCAACAGACGGTCGTACGCTACACTACGAACTTAGCTATAGGCTATTTTAGTTCCCCTCACTCCACAACAAATCCTTAAATGTACCAGTATTTAGAACAGAACAAGAATGAAAACATACAGCGTTAGTAACTATAAACAAGCCAAAACTAAATCATTTAAAGCGGAATTGAAAGTAACCGGCATTGGGCTCACTCGAACCCAAATGTTTCCATATCCGTGATGTATTTGGGTGCTAAACTTTTATTTATTATAGGCTTTGTACTTCACTCGTGTTTCTATATCAATGGAAAATAATCATCCTCTTCACATCCGCAAAAATGCGCTTGAAAAACCCACGGTGGAGCGGTGACACACTGATAGCACAGGTGCGTCTGTAAGACGTCTGCTAGAGATCTGGAAAACATCTGCAGGGTTAATGCATCTGACAAACGCCTTAGAACGAGCAGATTTACATACAGTCTAAACCATAAATATCTTAAAGACAGGAGACGTCTCAGAGATGTATTGCAGATGTAAATGCAAACTAAAAGTGTTTACTTTTATTTGTGTACACTCACAATAAAACAAAACATCGTGCTTTTGTAAAATAAAACAAACAAACTGTCGTCTCGGTTTCCTTTCCATCTATTTGTCTGCTCACAAAAATTTACCAAACTCAGCAGCATAGCCTACAGTTGCACGGTTTCTTTTCTTTCATTTCGTTAATCTGTTAATTATTTAAGTCAAATATATTTAGTGTAGGCTATTTAGTCTTTTTATATAGGTCTATGATTTTATGAAAACAAAATTGTGTTATTTTTATTTTATTTTTAATGCAACTCAACTTTCCTTCAATCACCCTGGCGACCCATTTGTTAAGTCTGGCGGCCCTCGACAGCCTGTGCATTATAAGTGCATCCAGCAGGTTCAGCATTCACTGCCAATAGCAAAGCTTTGTTTGTTCTCTTGTCAGGTGAGTCTCCTTGTGCCGGTGTGTTATCTGCTCTTCTGGGCTCTGCTACTGGGCTTCAGTTTGCACTCAGAGCCGCTGGTGTGTGGAGTGGGGCTGGTCATTATGCTCACTGGAGTACCGGTTTATTTCCTGGGAGTTTACTGGAAAAACAAGCCAAAATGCATATATGACTTCATTGGTAAGGAGACTGGATATGCAATTTATATTCTGTGTTCTCTATAGGAATAGTAAGAAAAAAAAATAATACTCAGCCTCTTGCCATTCCAAACCTTTTTACCATGAAAAACAAAATGAGATGTGTTCATGCTGCACTTTTCCATACAGCAGCAGTGTACAGAGTGGCAAGCTCCAAAAGGACAGACAAGTGCCATACACGTGTTATAAACAGTGGCTAAGAGAGTTCAGTGTTCTGCAACTGAAGAAAACATGCAAATAGAAAAAACACCAGCAAATTACCGTATGAACACATCTTCATCAGTTTGACAACACATGTGCTGTAAATACTCACAACACAACCAATTACAGAAACACACTGCAAATACTCACAACACAACCAATTACAGAAACGCACTGCAAATACTCACAACACAACCAATTACAGAAACGCACTGCAACAACACAACCAATTACAGAAACGCACTGCAACAACACAACCAATTACAGAAACACACTGCAAATACTCACAACACAACCAATTACAGAAACACACTTCAAATACTCACAACACAACCAATTACAGAAACACACTTCAAATACTCACAACACAACCAATTACAGAAACGCACTACAAATACTCACAACGCAACCAATTACAGAAACACACTGCAAATACTCACAACACAACCAATTACAGAAACCCACTGCAAATACTCACAACACAACCAATTACAGAAACACACTTCAAATACTCACAACACAACCAATTACAGAAACCCACTGCAAATACTCACAACACAACCAATTACAGAAACACACTTCAAATACTCACAACACAACCAATTACAGAAACACACTTCAAATACTCACAACACAACCAATTACAGAAACACACTTCAAATACTCACAACACAACCAATTACAGAAACACACTTCAAATACTCACAACACAACCAATTACAGAAACACACTTCAAATACTCACAACACAACCAATTACAGAAACACACTTCAAATACTCACAACACAACCAATTACAGAAACACACTTCAAATACTCACAACACAACCAATTACAGAAACACACTTCAAATACTCACAACACAACCAATTACAGAAACGCACTGCAAATACTCACAACGCAACCAAATACAGAAACGCACTGCAAATACTCACAACGCAACCAATTACAGAAACCCACTGCAAATACTCACAACACAACCAATTACAGAAACCCACTGCAAATACTCACAACGCAACCAAATACAGAAACGCACTGCAAATACTCACAACGCAACCAAATACAGAAACCCACTGAAAATACTCACAACGCAACCAATTACAGAAACACACTGCAAATACTCACAACACAACCAATTACAGAAACCCACTGCAAATACTCACAACGCAACCAAATACAGAAACGCACTGCAAATACTCACAACGCAAACAATTACAGAAACGCACTGCAAATACTCACAACACAACCAATTACAAAAAACGCACTCCAAATACTCACAACACAACCAATTACAGAAACCCACTGCAAATACTCAAAACACAACCAATTACAGAAACGCACTGCAAATACTCACAACACAACCAATTACAGAAACCCACTGCAAATACTCACAACACAACCAATTACAGAAACCCACTGCAAATACTCAAAACACAACCAATTACAGAAACGCACTGCAAATACTCACAACACAACCAAATACAGAAACCCACTGCAAATACTCCAAACGCACAAAATACAGAAACCCACTGCAAATTCTCACAACACAACTAATTACAGAAACACACTGCAAATACTCACAACACAACCAAATACAGAAACGCACTGCAAATACTCACAACACAACCAAATACAGAAACACACTGCAAATACTCACAACACAACCAAATACAGAAACCCACTGCAAATACTCACAACACAACCAAATACAGAAACGCACTGCAAATATTCACAACACAACCAATTACAGAAACCCACTGCAAATACTCACAACACAACCAAATACAGAAACGCACTGCAAATATTCACAACACAACCAATTACAGAAACCCACTGCAAATACTCACAACACAACCAATTACAGAAACACACTGCAAATACTCACAACGCAACCAATTACAGAAACGCACTGCAAATACTCACAACGCAACCAATTACAGAAACGCACTGCAAATACTCACAACACAACCAATTACAGAAACGCACTGCAAATATTCACAACACAACTAATTACAGAAACCCACTGCAAATACTCACAACACAACCAATTACAGAAACACACTGCAAATACTCAAAACACAACCAAATACAGAAACGCACTGCAAATACTCACAACACAACCAATTACAGAAACGCACTCCAAATACTCATAACACAACCAATTACAGAAACGCACTGCAAATACTCACAACACAACCAATTACAGAAACCCACTGCAAATACTCAAAACACAACCAATTACAGAAACGCACCGCAAATACTCTCAACGCAACCAATTACAGAAACGCACTGCAAATACTCACAACACAACCAAATACAGAAACCCACTGCAAATACTCCAAACGCACAAAATACAGAAACCCACTGCAAATTCTCACAACACAACTAATTACAGAAACACACTGCAAATACTCACAACACAACCAAATACAGATACGCACTGCAAATACTCACAACACAACCAAATACAGAAACGCACTGCAAATACTCACAACACAACCAAATACAGAAACCCACTGCACATACTCACAACACAACCAAATACAGAAACGCACTGCAAATACTCACAACACAACCAATTACAGAAACCCACTGCAAATACTCACAACACAACCAATTACAGAAACGCACTGCAAATACTCACAACGCAACCAATTACAGAAACGCACTGCAAATACTCACAACACAACCAAATACAGAAACACACTGCATATACTCACAACACAACCAAATACAGAAACGCACTGCAAATACTCACAACACAACCAATTACAGAAACCCACTGCAAATACTCACAACACAACCAATTACAGAAACGCACTGCAAATACTCACAACACAACCAATTACAGAAACGCACTGCAAATACTCACAACACAACCAATTACAGAAACCCACTGCAAATACTCACAACACAACCAATTACAGAAACGCACTGCAAATACTCACAACGCAACCAATTACAGAAACGCACTGCAAATACTCACAACACAACCAAATACAGAAACACACTGCATATACTCACAACACAACCAAATACAGAAACGCACTGCAAATACTCACAACGCAACCAATTACAGAAACGCACTGCAAATACTCACAACACAACCAAATACAGAAACCCACTGCAAATACTCACAACGCAACCAATTACAGAAACGCACTGAAAATACTCACAACGCAACCAATTACAGAAACCCACTGCAAATACTCACAACGCAACCAATTACAGAAACGCCCTGCAAATTCTCACAACGCAACCAATTACAGAAACCCAGTGCAAATACTCACAACGCAACCAATTACAGAAACCCACTGCAAATACTCACAACGCAACCAAATACAGAAACACACTGCATATACTCACAACACAACCAAATACAGAAACGCACTGCAAATACTCACAACGCAACCAATTACAGAAACCCACTGCAAATACTCACAACGCAACCAATTACAGAAACGCCCTGCAAATTCTCACAACGCAACCAATTACAGAAACCCAGTGCAAATACTCACAACGCAACCAATTACAGAAACCCACTGCAAATACTCACAACGCAACCAAATACAGAAACACACTGCATATACTCACAACACAACCAATTACAGAAACCCACTGCAAATACTCACAACACAACCAATTACAGAAACGCACTGCAAATACTCACATCACAACCAATTACAGAAACCCACTGCAAATACTCACAACACAACCAATTACAGAAACGCACTGCAAATACTCACATCACAACCAATTACAGAAACGCACTGCAAATACTCACAACACAACCAATTACAGAAACGCACTGCAAATACTCACAACGCAACCAATTACAGAAACGCACTGCAAATACTCACAACACAACCAAATACAGAAACACACTGCATATACTCACAACACAACCAAATACAGAAACACACTGCAAATACTCACAACACAACCAATTACAGAAAAATGCTGCAAATAGCAGGGAAAGGTTTCAAGGGGCACCAGTGACGATCCTGGCTGGCCTGGGACATGCTTACTATTCAGTGTTCATCAGCGGTGTGGTCACACTTTAGTTTAGGGTCCAATTCTCACTATTAACTAACTATTACCTATGACGTTTGCCTGAACACACTTCTAATTACTGCTTATTAATAGTTAGTAAGGAAGTTGTTAAGTTTGGGTATTGGTTAAAATTAAGGCATATAGAATATGGTCATGGAGAATAAGGCATTAATATGTGCTTTATAAGTACTAGTCAGACAATATTAGTAATATGCATGCTAATAATAAGCAACTAGTTCATTGTGAGAATTAGACCATAAAATACAGCGTTACCATTGGTGTTGTCGATGACCTGAAAGGTGAGTTTTTTGTTTATTTTAACATCCTGATCGTGTGTGCTTTGTATTTCTGCATGTGGTTGTGTTGTGAGTATTTGCAGCACATGTGTTGTGAAACTGATGAAGATGTGTTCATAATTTGCTGGTGTTTGCATGAGTTTTCTTCAGTTGCAGTGCATAGAGCTCTCTCAGCCACCGTAGTTATACACTAGTCCATGTGACTCATGCACTATATTTCAAGTCTTCTGAAGTCACATGATAGCTTTTTGTAAGCACCTTTGTGAAAAATAAGTCCACCTTAGCATACCTTTAAAAAGAAAACTTATTATAAAAAATTATACACTTAAGGGGGAAATTAATGTAATGTTTCCAGACACCTGATGAAAATGTATTATAATTTAAATTTAAGCAAACATTTATGCAAACATTTATGCAATATATATATAATGAATATGGTCCTTACACAAATGTAAAACAGAATATTTGGAATATGTTGCACAAGTCGTATGGAATATGGAATGTAAATGATGATAGAATTGTCATTTTGGTGAATTATTCCATTAAATTGTGTATTAATGACTACCATGCAATTATGAATGTATTTATGAACTAAATGTGTGCATATATTGTCTTTTTCTATAACAGAGTGGGCTACGTACCTGGGACAAAGAGTGTTTTTTGTTGTTTTCCCACAATTTGATCCAATTGACATGGCAGAATGGACTGACAAATCCTCCTTCACAAGCAAAGCTTCTGGACCTCTGTGAAGTTTCTATTACTTTAATTTGGCAGCTCTTCACCTAAAGTCCAGTTTCCAGGCTTGTAGTAGTAGCAAAAAAAAAGAAAAGAAATGAAAGAATAACCGCCTCATTTATTTCGATGGGGACTGTATTTGTGTGTCATGAGTTTAAGTGGCACTGGGTATTGCTCACTTTTTGGTTAGGCATGTTATTTACACTGTTTGAAACCCCTATAATGTGCTACTGGGGTCATTTGCAAATGTCCTATGTTGATACATGTACAGAATCTCTCCTCTCTTTTGTATGATGTCCTTCACCTGTGATGTCTCTCCAACCACATAACAGTTTCTACAGGCTCTGTACGCCTCGCTGTAAATACATTTAAATGGTTTCTAACTCTTCACAATTTTGGTCTTTAGTCTGAAATGATATTGTTACTTGCAGGCATATTTTCTTATTCTTACAGAATATGTGATTTCAGAATTAATTGCTTAAAATGATTGACAAGGGATTGAAATTTATATTCTCCTTTCTTCTTCTTGTTTTCACTGTTGGTGAAAAACTTTTCAGTCATCCTGGGGAAAATGCTGTTAGAAAATAAGAAATAAAATAATACAAGTGTATATACAAGATGTAAATACAAATAATACATCTAACTCTTTCGCTATTTTACTTCTCAGGTAAATTTATGTTGTTGTTATCTAGATATTTTTACTGAAATATGGAGAGAAACCATTAAGAATAGATTGATTAGAATCTGTTGTTTCACTCCATGCCTTTCCTAGGTTGGAAAAACCCTCTTGTTAATAACAAAACCATTTCAGTACTCTCTAACTTTTGATGTTTAGAAGATTCAATTGGGGCTACTAATAATCCAGTGACTGGTAAAAGCACACTGCAAACAGATCAAATTAACTTGTCAATAAGATACAAAGACTTCTACAATTTACATCTGATACTGACAGAAGCTGCTACATCTTTAGAAACCTTGAAGAAGAAAAAAACCTAGACAGTTTTGCAAACTTTTGCATTCTGCCAGGGAATGAGTTTAATTGGTTAGCAGTTAACTTGATGCGTAGTGTCATATTGTACAAGACAGATCAGTTTTAGCTGGTGAAAAAAATGATGAGCTGATAAAAGGCCCCGCTGGGATTCGAACCCAGGATCTCCTGTTTACTAGACAGGCGCTTTAACCAACTAAGCCACGGCGCCTCCGTGTGACGATTGGGAAATACGCCTGTTGAAGATTGTGAGTGTGTTTGTTTTTGAAAATATTTTAATTAATTTTAATTAATTAGCATTTGATTTGGCTGAATGCTCGTTTAGTCATCTGGCACACCAAACGTTCTCGGTGCGTGCAAGTCTGTTTGACAATATGTTATATTCTTACACACAAACAGAACTGGACAACTAACATGGGTGGCATTATTTGAAAATGTTTGTTCAAACTTTAAAATCAGCCGTGATTTATATTTTGAATTGAATTTTTTGCCGCTAATAATAATTAATTCCGCTTCGGTTATTCGAGGCTTAGCGAATCCCATCATGCATCGGGAACTATGTGCCCCGAAGTCGCGAAATGTCGAGGAAAACAATCCACTGTAATTTAATTAAAAACTTTTGTTTTTTTATCGTGATTTTGTTGTAAGTTAGTGTTGCACGTTTTATTGGTGCAAAGATGAGAGTAGGGAATGTGCATTTTGTACAACATTTGCAACTGTTTATCGCTTAAAGCACTACCATTTTAATATCATGTCTGCTATTTATGGCGACTACTGAACAGACATTTAGAAGTTTATTTTAAAATGCAATGTATTGAAAATAAAATATATAATAACTCTGTAAACACTTGCATTTTTTGCAACACTAACGTTACAAGTCACATCGGGTAAACACAATGTCTTTACACACAGTCTTTCACACCTACGTGGGCCAAAAAATAGAGGAAATAAGTCATACAAGTAGACAAGTGGTCAAGTCGGGTCAAGTCACGTTTTCAACTGGACGGTTTTCTCTTTCTCAGAACTGCCCGTCGCGCGGCGATGGCGTCATCAGCACCGGAAGCGAGCGCAGTGCACGCGTGTTCACCGCAGCTGTAATGTTGACTCAAGTTGAGTTTGATACTTGGAAGTTCAGCGCTGGAATCATGTAAATATCTACAACATGGGGATAATATAACTGTAATTATAATGGCACAGTCGCTATTTTATATATGTAATCAGAATATCGAACATATTTGGCTATATTAATAATATATCACTGAAACTAATAATGTGATCATTTAAATGTTTTGATCTGATAGTTACACAATGATGATTGATAATAATAATAATACATAATGATACACGGACTTTAGAAGATACTTTATCTCACTGTTTACATCCGCATTGATGAGCAAGCTAACTGTGTGTGTGTGTGTGTGTGTGTAGCTGTTGGGCGGATGAGGAGGAGGATGATGAAGATGGGGGACAGGCTGTGTTTTGAGGGGAAGGCTGTTCTGGCCCCTATGGTTCGGGTGGGCACTCTTCCCATGAGACTGCTGGCACTGGACTGTGGAGCAGATATTGTGTACTGTGAGGTGAGGACAAGCATTTACACCTGTCCATGTCACATCTCAGTCCATGACTCGATTGAATCTAAAGTATTTGCGCTGCAATATTGTTCAAATGGAGTTACGGCCTTTGATATTTCAGGAGCTGATTGACATCAAAATGGCCCAGTGTGAGAGAGTAGTAAACGGTACGTCTGTTTCTGTTGGTCATATCAGATGTCCGGGGATATTATATAACATGCAGTATGTAAAATGGGTTCACAAAATATGGTTTTTAAAATTCTGGTCTGTTTTAGGGATCAATTTAGCATATTAATAAATGTGTCTACAGATGTTCTGGAGACGGTGGATTTCGTTGCTCCAGATGAGCGTGTGATGTTTCGGACCTGCAGTAAAGAGAAGAGCCGCGTGGTCTTTCAGATGGTCAGTGTGCCAGCTTCCTCAACTTAAAGGAGTGGTTCACTTCAGGATTAAACTTTCCTGATAATTTACTCTCCCCACGTCATCCAAGATGTTCATGTCTGTCTTTCTTCAGTCGAAAAGAAATGAAGGTTTTTGAGGAAAACATTCCAGGATGTTTCTCCATATAGTGACTTCAATGGGGTCCAACGGGTCGAAGGTCCAGGTGTGAGTTTCAGTGCAGCTTCAAAGTCTCGACACGATCCAGCCGAGGAATAAGAGTCTGATCTAGACAAACCAGCGGTTATTCTATAACACAAATGTACATTTATATACTTTAACCACTAATGCTCGTCTTGCACTAGCTGTGACGCGACACACATTACGTGATCACGTTGAAAGGTCACGCGTGTTCCGGTTCAGAAATGTAGGGTAGGGCGTAAAGACCACCTGAAAACTATACTTGAGTAAAAGTACAGGTACTTTACAGTGACAATTACTCCATTACAAGTTGATGAGACTCTTATTCCTCGGCTGGATCGTGTCGAGACTTTGAAGCTGCACTGAAACTCACATCTGGACCTTCGACCTGTTGGACCCCATTGAAGTCCATTATATGGAGAAACATCCTGGAACGTTTTCCTTAAAAACCTTCATTTCTCTTCCACTGAAGAAAGAAAGACATGAACATCTTGGATGACGTGGGAGGAGTAAATTATCAGGAAAGTTTAATTCTGAAGTGAACTAATCCTTTAATATTTCCTGAACGCAATATTATTGTTTTTAGAATATAATCTGATATGCTTGTGTTTCAGGGGACGGCTGATCCAGAGAGAGCCCTGGCTGTGGCTAAGCTTGTGTGAGTTGGTTTCATTTGATTATTATTTCTTTCTGTTGTTATCATATACCCCTTGTGTTGTGTTCTGGTCATTTTGACCTGAGGAGATTTTCTTTCTCCCAAAAATGTTATCGCATTGGACTTAAACTTACTGACTTCACTCACACGGTATAAGCACTTCCCACATTTTTTGGATAATTTCTCTTTTCTCCACCTTGTTACTCTTCCACTGGCCTACTGAAAATACCTCATGTTAAATTATCACCACATATTGGATTCAATACATTTATCAACTTGCTTTCTTTCAATTAGGTCAGGTTTTGTATTTGTGTTACAGGGTTTTCAGCACAGCATAAGGGATATTCAAAGTAGACTAAGTATTACACCGTGTTCCTCTAACTTATCATCACATATGAACTTGTGTCTAATGTGGCTGTTTTTCTCCCTGAACAGGGAGAGCGATGTGGCGGCCGTCGATGTGAATATGGGCTGTCCCAAGGAATACTCCACGAAGGTACGGGTTGCTCCGGTGTCAAACACACGGTCTGAGGCCACATTGAAGAGCTGGAATGCAAATCATATTTAAAACTAGAAACAAACAAACAAAATAGGATTTTGAAAAACAAAGGAACATTGTCACTTAAAATAAAAAAGAAATATAGTCTTGGTAAACTCCCTTAAAGGTACAATATGTAAGAATTTTGTAATACAATATCCAAAAATCACTTGCACAGTGTGATATATGTCCTGCAGTTGTGTACTTACATTATCCCAAAAGTCTCCAAAGATTTTTTATTTCAGAGAAATTCCAATTTTAAATAAGTGGCCATCCCGGAAACAAAATGTCGCCTGTCAATGACCCAATATCCGCGCTATCCTCGGTTTCCGTTCGTACTGCCATAGCCATGACGTAACCATGGTGACAGACGTGGACAACTGCGTAGTGCGTAACGTTTAGCGGCACGCAGTTCTTGTTTCTTTCAAACATAGACCATGGCAAGCAGACTTTGGGACAAACAAGGAGAACTAAAATGAGGATCAATATCAGCGTGGCGTTTTTGAGATGCCGAGAGCTAGCGTCCGCGACTAACTCGGACTCGACAGCTTTATTAGACAGGTGAGCAAATGTACATAAAACAAATCAATGCTATATAACGTTAGCTCAACATGATGAAATGTTAGAATATGGTCAGTTTGTTATTCTAATGTTGATCTAGCTTACTGCTAGTTTCGTATAGCAAACAAACTAACACGTAGTATAACATTATAACTTTCAACACACATTTAAATGCCGTTTAGTGTGATAGTGTAACGTTAGACCGAGTGAAGCAGCGCTGCGTTACCTCACAAGTTTAATTTGTCTAATAAACTGACCTGTGTGAGTAATCCAGCACTTGCGGGTAGTTCGGTAGAATTAAATGTCCTTATTCCTTTATATCCGCGGGACTCGCGTGTGATATCTGTCTCTTTAGCAATCGCGACCTGCTTCATACCACTGTAATGTTAAAACACATCAATGTTTGCACTCATCCATAAACATTATTAGATCCATCAGCTTGACAGCAAGTCCCATCATTCAGCTCAGCACTGCGTCATCGACCGACGCCTGTGTTATTGTTGGAAACTGCGCCCTCTTGTGGCGAAAAAATCTTACATATTGTGCCTTTAATGTTAACAAAATAATGTTTTTACTTTCATTTTTGGAACATTTAAGTTAAATCACGCTGGATAACTCTGGGGGGAATCCATGTTAGGCTTTCAGTGTAACTTCCCACTGATATAGAGCTCTGCAGGGATGACGTGTGTTTGTAGGCCGAGCCGGACGTTCACACTACACTGATTCCTTCGACAAACCCCAGTAGTATTTTTCCATTGGCGTGTGGATTATTGCAGAAAATAAGGTCTGTGACCAACAAAAGCTTGTGATTCTTTCACGTTCTGTTCATCTTGATAATCTTTTCAATTGAACACTAGAAACTAAACAAACACGGTCACATGACTTCAACGTCACCATCACTGAGCTCCTGACAACTCTTTCAGTCTTTGTTTAAAACATTTTCCATGAAAGTCTGAGGTATAATAGTTTCATTATGAACACAACAAGGCTGTGAAAGCATCTAGTGAGTTGATGAGTTTAAGTTTAATCTCCCCGACAACCTTTATTGTCCCATTTAGACACTTGTTAGCAACCGCCTTTTACAAGACAAGTAAAAGCTTAAAAAAAAATCACAAGAGGGTTTTACTGATTCACTTCATGTTGTAGAATAAAAGGTGAACATATCTTGAGCTTGTGTTCACAACAGACCATTTTATAACCAAAAACTCATTGACTCCAGCATGATGGAAGTCCTAAAATGCAACTGGTTTCTGGGTTTTTACCAACAAAAATACATCATCCCTAATGTTATGTTAATGTTATGATGATAACTTAATTTGTAATAACACAAAAGAATGAAATTAGAAAACATAGTGATGGAAGCATCTGCATTTGTGCTCTCAGACTATTGCTTGTGTTGTGTTATAATGTACACATTTGATATGATTCTCACTATTTATTTCTGCTGCTGTTAAACACGTTTCTCATCGATCTCACACAGGGAGGAATGGGTTCGGCACTTCTCTCTGACCCTGAGAAAATCGAAGCTGTAAGTTTTCTTAGTTTTTCTTCTTACTATATCAGTTTGATAGGTATTATCAACTTTTTCTCTTTTAAACGTCTTGTGTTTTAGATTCTGAGCTCTCTTGTGAATGGAATCTCAAAACCCGTTACATGTAAAATCAGAATCCTTCCTACGGCAAGTGTTTCTTCCTGTATAATTTGTGTAAAAGCTTAGAAATCCTGATATAAAACAGCATATTCCCTGTTCCTGTAATTATTGGATGCGTGATGTAATGTGCTCTTTCAGCTTGAGGACACGGTGAATTTAGTGAAGAGAATTGAAAAAACAGGAGTGGCGGCCATAGCCGTGCATGGCAGGTGAGAAGCGGTCGCTAAACGTGTTTTCTGATATAGATATGAATATAGAGCATCTTTATATCTGATCTTGTGTTGTTGTCAGGATGAAAGAGGAGCGCCCGCGGCACCCGGTCCACTGTGATTATATACAGGCCGTTGCTGAGAGCGTGTCCATACCGGTCATTGCCAAGTCAGGCTTTACCCTACATTACACTTAAAGTATTCATGAAATGGAAACTGTCTTTTTGAATCAGTTGGTATCACTGGCTTCCGTTGTGATCCTTGTGTTGTCATGATTTGTGTGTGTGTAGTGGCGGCTCTTCAGATATTGTGAAGAGCTTTGAGGACATCGAGACGTTTCGGGCGGCCACAGGAGCGTCATCGGTCATGATCGCGCGAGCCGCCATGTGGAACCCTTCAGTCTTCCGCCAGCAGGGGGCGCTGTCTCTCGAGCGGGTCATGGAGGAGTACATCAAATACGTGAGCGGGACAACATGCGCTCATCAATTATTTAAACCACAAATACATGTGTGACAAATAAAACTCACGACAATAAATATTTGTAAGTAAGAAAAAAATTATTGTGGACGGGGATAATAAAGTTGTGCAACATTTCATTAAACATAAAATGACAAATAATCAAATAAAATCCATTCAATAATATAGTATGATAATTAACTAAATGCATAATAAAAGCCCTTTAAAAGTAAATGTATCCGATGAATTAGCCTTCCATGAACATACCCAGATGTGTCTTCCTAATACTAATGGAAATAAATAATAGTAAAACTGAAGAGTTTGGTTCCAAAACGCAATAAATCCATTTAGATTAATTTGAGTAAAAATGTGTTTTCTTTACCAAGAAAGTGGAAGATGAAAACCACTATTTTCTGTTTCAAATTTTCACATAGCATTTGTGGGTCATAATAACAAAAAAAAATTAAATCAAGGTTTTGATTTTCAAAGATTTATTATAAAAACGGATTATTTTTTGCCCCAATATGCAATAAATCATGCAATTAATCCATTGAATCAATATAAAAGTTTTTTTTTTTTTTTTTATATTGAAACTGTTGAAAATACACAACAACGTAAGTTTATTAGTATAATATTTTTATTAAGAACTGTAAAGAAGATCGAAAACATTTTTCCTCCTCCCGAGTGCCTCATGTAAATGATTCGATTTCGATGCCTTAGGTTTCTTACCCACAGCAGAAACAACCACAGGTTCATCAATGCCGTCAAAATTATTCATTTTTTTGTTTGTTTGTTGATCGAAAAGTAGCAAATAGATAAGAAAAACTAGGAAGCCGGGTGTATTTAAGGCGCTGCCGTTACAGTTTACATTGCGTGGAATGGTGCGTTGTGATTGGTTGAGAGTGGAATGGTGCGTTGTGATTGGTTGAGAGTGGAATGGTGCGTTGTGATTGGTTGAGAGTGGAATGGTGCGTTGTGATTGGTTGAGAGTGGAATGGTGCGTTGTGATTGGTTTAGAGCGGATATATCGCCTTCTGCAGAGAAGGGAGACTGGCGTTTGTTGCGGTTTGGAAAGAAAGGGAGAAAACATGACAGAATAACACGGCGGATATCGCATTTTAATTCAAATTAAACATTGACTTTTCAATACCAACCAGATACAATACTGATTTTTGCAGTAAATATATATATTTTTTAAATGGCATTTATCGTGTTTTGGAACCAAACTCTTCAACTGTTGTTTCTGAGTCTTAATGATCTCTTTTTCTTCTGTTTTCTAACAGGCTGTTCGCTATGACAATAACCCGTTCAACACCAAATACTGCTTATGTCAGATGCTCAGAGACAGAGTCGAGTCTCCATTAGGGAAACGGCTGCATGCAGCTCAGACCACTGAAGAAATATGGTAACGGCGTTTCACACGTGGAGTTTATGTTTATATATATGTATTGTATGATCTTTTTTTTTACTTTGAGCAATGATTGAGCTGTACGTGACCCATCTCTGGGGTGTCTTCTTTGCAGCATATAAAACAAAAACAGCTCCTTATAAAAAATATGAAATGTAAAGTTTTAGTAGTTATAAACAGGTTTAGTTTATTTTTATTTTCAGTTTGCAAGGCTCCAGATTAACATTTGAGGGCAGCAATTTTATTCATAATGTTGAAATAATTCAAAAGCAAAACGATAAAAAAATAAATATTTGGGAGTGGAAGTGGTACAATGGTAATTTAATGTCTTTTTATTTTTAAATAAGTGTGAGTTTTCCTACATCTTGAAACTTTTAGTTTTATAAATGGGGGTAATCTGTGAAGGATGAACAGATAATATTCCTGCCAAGCTTCCATGGTTACAGTGAGTGTTACTCCAGTAAGTCCATGGTGAATGTTGCTGAACTACTGTAGTTCATTCAAGGCACACTGTTTCTCCCGGTGTCCACGTCAGCGCTGTTTGATCTAGAGATCTACGGTTGATAATGGAGAAATGTGAATGCTTCTCACTAGACCTCGCAGCGATGTTATTACTCCTGTGGTGAATTCAAATGCTTTCTTCACTGGATCTCTCAGCGCTGTGTAGTGACAGTGTGGCTTGATCACGATCGGCTCGAGCCGCACTGATATTGATGGTCCAAACTCAGAACGGTCCCTTAAGCACAAATGAGTAGCGCAGTTTCGTTCCGCTTTCATTGCGTTTGCCAGTTGATGTTGGGTAAGGTTGTAATGGTAGCGCCAGCACGACTGCTAACTACATTTTGGTCTGCAAGTAAAATGGTCCAACAAATCGTTCGGTTTGTAATGCGTACCGAACCGAAAGCTTCGTACCGAACGGTTCAATATGAATACGTGTATCGTTACACCCCTAATATATATATATATACATACATCTACACACACATAAATAATGTTTTTTTTTTTTTTGTGTGTGTGTTTTGCAGTGAGGTGTTTGGATTGACTGACTTCTACAAGAAGACCGACGCTGAGCTGAAAGCTAGGAAAGCTGCCCTACAGACCAACGGGGATCAGCCAGAGATCCCGAAACTAGAAGATGATGTCATCACAATGCCTGTCCGCTTTGAAAGGTGAACTGTGACCCATATGGACCCTAAGAAAGCCCTTTGGCTTGTGCACTTGTTATGACCGCTAGGGTTCAGCAGCAACAGAAGGAAGAGTCTCACTCTCACAGGGTTTAGCGTCAGGGGCAGACAAGGCCAAAACAACAAACCAAAACAACCTCTACAATTCCTAACACAAAAATAAAGAAAGCAAAAAACAATTTAAACTTGCCTACCTCCCTAAACTAAAAACAATGTGAAAAGATAGATTTACAAAATAAAATGCCATCAAAGCCCCTACAAGAATATTTACAGAAGATATTTACAAGTTCGTAGCAAACTTGCTCGTAGTCAATCAGGCGTGGGTCAACGTGAATAATCACAGGTCCACAATCTCAAATAATCACTCTCAATCTCTCTGATACGACACTCGAGACTAGACAAAACCACACGGGGTAATAGACAGTCAATCACACGAGGGCAGAGGTCGAGTGTGTCGCGGTCTTGTATCTGGATGAGGTGTGGAGGAGAACCAATCACAGCTTCCAGGAAATGACCACAAGAAACCGCCCACCTGTGACACAAACATGCACACACACACACACAGGACAGATGGAACGAATGACTCGGGCTCACAACACCCCCGCTCGGGTACCAGTGTATTTACTGTATTTATGATTGTGTTTGTGTTTCCCAGACGAGATTATCCACCTCAGATCACTCCAAAGATGTTCCTACTGGAATGGAGCCGGCAGGAAAAGCTTGATCAACCCGTTTATGAGACGGTCAGTTCCCCATTAGACTGTGTGTCTGTGTGTGTGTGTGTGTGTGTGTGTGTGTATATATCAGAGATGTGATTTTTACAGATTTACGTATTTTCCAACTTTAAGAATATGTCCCACGTGAATAGTGTAAATTCGGGAAAAAAATTTCTATATAAATTCCATTGTATTGTTGTTGTGGAGAACCAATGGTGTAGAGGATTACACTAACCTATTAACCTATGACCGATTGTTTAAACAGTTTGTTTACTTCTTAGGAACAGCGAACTCAAGATCGAGCTTTTCAGTCCACGGTCATTGTAGCCGATAAGAAGTACCGCTCTACCCTGTGGTGAGTTTACTGTCTGACGCGTCACACACACTCCTGGGCAAAATAATGGGCCAAGCCCAAAATGGCTGAAAACTAAGCTTTCATTTGTCTTCATTTTTGCTCATTTCCTGACCAATAATTTGTGGTTAAGCAAATGTACTTCTGAAAGTGGACCTATTATGCCCCTTTTCACAGGATGTAAGATAAGTCTCTGGTGTCCCCAGAATGTGTCTGAAGTGTCAGCTCAAAAGATCATTTATTATAGCTCGTCAAATTGTCCCCTATGTGGGTGTGGGTGTCAGCTCCGCCTTCGCGTGCAGCCGTGCACGAGCGCAAAACCTCACAACCCTGTCGGTGATTGGTCGGAACACTATTTATTTTGGTTTTGAGGTAGAGAATAAATACTTTTTATTTGCTTGAATTGTCAGTTCAAGCAAATAACTGACAATTATTTGCGTGGGGTGGTGATGGCGCAGTGCATAAGACACATGCCTTTGGTGTGAGAGACCTGGGTTCGAATCCACTGTGAGAAACCAATGTGTCCCTGAGCAAGACACTTAACCCCTAATTGCTCCAGAGGCGTGCGACCTCTGACATATATAGCAATTGTAAGTCGCTTTGGATAAAAGCGTCAGCTAAATGAATAAATGTAAATGTAAAATGTCAGTGCCATGTGTCAAATCTTCTCTTTTGCAAGTGTGAGCAATTATTAATAACAGCAACAAAAACACTAATAATAATATTACTAATGAAACACCACCATTCCTGCGACCCGTCCTATATATATATATATTAGGGGTGGAACGGTACACAGAAGTCACGGTTCGGTACAATGGAGGGAATAGCAAAACAAAAATGCAGAAGGCATTGTATTTTTTAAATAAGTTTATTAATAAAGGGCATAGAACCAGTTTATTTGTAGTGCACTGACAATTGTTTTATATAATTAGTTTATTAATTATTTTAATGAAAAGACAAAAAGACCTTGCGATATGTTTGGTAATTGTACCTGAATTAATTTAAAATTAATTTGCTATATTTCAGATCAATATATTTGTTTTCCTTAATTTTAATTAACATTATTAATTAACAATGTAACATTATTCTCATCTGAATTATAAATAATTGATTTCTGTTAAAATACTACTACCATTAAAAGCGCATTCGATTTTCTTTTTTAATGAATGTAGAGTGTGTGAGATTAGTGCTCCGAGGACAAGAAATGGAAACCAATGCGATGAATGTCCAAAAGATGGGACCCACAGACTGTTTTGAAATGGAGTCGGATAAATATGTTTTTCTTTTAAAACAGTGCGTGTGTGTGTGTGTGTGTGTGTGTGTGTGTGTGTGTGTGTGTGTGATTTTGGTTGAGTGACAGTTGTAGGTTACAGTTTGACAAGAGTTTACAGTGTGCACAATGTTGTGTTTTATTGCGAGTGTACACAAATATATGTAAACACTTTGCAGGTTTAATGATCTGTATGAACAAAATTACGGAGTATGTTTTTTTTTGTTTCCACTGTTCGGTCGCGCGCCTCTCTCTCTCTCTCTCTCTCTCTCTCTCTCTCTCTCTGTCTCACACACACACACACACACACACACACACACACACAGTTCGATCTCGCCGCACACAGACACACACACACACAGACACACTCCAGCATTGCAATCTTGACATCGCAGCCTTCATTATGCGGTCACACCAAACACGGAATAGAGCGTCAAATTCGCGTCTAGTTCGACGCTAGTCCAAAGCGAATAGGACGCGCGTATAAAGCAAACGTTTGAAGTGAACGCGCGTTCAGAGCAAAGCCGATGGTACAGATTATGTGTCCCTAAAGAACCCGCGTATCTAACGGTAGTTCCGCATTACATTAATTAATTAATTAATTAATTAATTTGCACGCGAGTTTTATTTATTTGTATACCGTGTATTCTCCATGTAAATTCGTGCACCGAACCGTGACGCCCGTACCGTTTCGGTTCGATACGAATACATGTACCGTTCCACCCCTAATATATATATATATATATATATATATATATATACGTGGTTAGTCGGGTCGTATATGGCATTAAAACATTTTAAAATGGCATTAAAAAGGCATTAAATTTAATTTGAAGATACCTGTAGAAACCCTGTGAGAAATATAATAATAAATGCATCTGTATCGCATGAGGAAGAGGAGCCTTTCAGCTGCCGCTTCTCTGGGAAACTCGTGTCATGCTTTGGTGTTCAGGAGGAAATGCAGAAATGAAAAGCTCTTCTCTAAAGATGATCTGATGTTGTTTTTGCTCCTGCTCAAACTGCAAACCCAACCGAGAAGTGTCTTGAGAACGAGTCCATCAGGCTCATGTTTAGTTCAGATTTGAATATTTGGTCTCACATTAAACTCAAACGAACTGGGAGACATTTTTCAACGGCTCATGAACTGTTTGAAGACGTTAACATTGAGCAGAACGACACTGACTCTTCTTCCTGTGAACGCCGCTGTTCTGTGCTGAGTGTCTTTATCTACAGTATCTGTGCAGCTCATTTCCTGGCCACTGGTGTGTGATTCAAATGAAGACCGTTAAAAGACCACTAACTACTCTGCCATTCTTGGCTTGGCCCTTTGTGTTGTCCAGGAGTGTGTGTGTGTGTACACTGTAGTAGTTACTGTGGTTAATTCCATTGTTCCTCTGTCCAGGGAGAAGTCGAAGAAGTTTGCGGAGCAGGCCGCAGCTGTCGTGTGTTTGCGCACTCTCGGGCTCCCAGAGGGCCGGGTCGGAGAGGAGAACAGTGGACTGGTCAATAAACGCAAGAGGGACGACAACAAATGTGCACCGCTAAATGACCATGAGTCAGCAACACGAAAGAGACATATAAGTGAAGTGCCACAGGAAGAGGAAGAGGAAATAATATGCAGGACGAGAGTTGTGAATGGTGACTGTGGTCAGACCACAAGTGAACACTGACACTGTCAGACACGCATTCCTCTTCCTTTCAACGCTAAGTGCCGTTTTACCCTGACAAACTACCGTGTGCTTTTAAGTTTGTTAAATTCAGTCATCAAGTGCCATCTCTAGTAGTGTTTTCTATTAGAAACACTGGTTTGGAAGTTGTTGTATGCCAATGTTTTGCATGGAGGAATGTTTTTTTTTTACTTCTATAATTATTTTGATGGATTTCCACCCTTCACCAGAAGGGCGCAGTGTAGCGCCAATTACTTACAGGACAAAGTCAAAACTGCTCCCATATTGTGTCATGAAACTAAGTTCATCATTGTGAAATAAACCATTTTAACTATGCGTTTGACTTTTGCCCCTCCATGTATTAACCGAGGAAAGCTTCAGTGACTCACATGTGAGAGTTTGTTTCTCAAAACCTAGTAAGTTGCGAAACTAGACAGCATTTCAAGCATTATAATCCACAAAAAGCTGTATGGGTAGGCAGCCTTTAAAACAGGACCATGGTATCCAGATTCAGCCAGGAAAATAAAAGCAACGATAAAATAACATTTCCTTTTTATTAGACACCTTAAACTGGTCGATACTCTTATCAAAGCAAGTGTGTTTTGACACCGGTACCACTGACGTGTTTCTGGAGAAATATACCTATAAATAGCTTGATTGCTTAAGTTACAGACAGTGCATGTGTTCTTTGCATATAAGATGAAAAAACAAAAAATCATTTTAACTTTTTAAAAAATTCACACTTAACCTTTAAATAAAACTGTAACAGCCTCTGCTATCAAGATAATAGCTGACGCTTTGTTTTAGTGTCCTTGTAACATGTCACATGTACTTACTGTAGTAAATTATGACTAATTACATGCAACTAACCCAACAGTACGTACATGTTAATATTGCTCCCTGTATAAATGACAGTGTAGCCCCCCAAAAATGTGATAGATTAAAAAAATCAATGAAATTGTATATTAAGTCTCTGCTATTAAAAAAAAGACCGATTATATAAAGTTATTAAAGGGACACTTCATCCATTTGCATTAAGCTTTGTATTGTTAGAAACCCAGTCATATATTATAGCTAATGATCGTGGATTTTTCCTTTATTTTTCCCTGAGATGTTTTGAATAAGATACCATATTTTTTTGTTGGTAATTTTTCAGAATTAACAACAACTTTAAGCGGAAACTGTGGTTACCATGGTATTCTGTGTGTGTGAGGGAGCTTACTATTTTGAGACGCAAACACAGTGTCTATTAATTGATCATGTGTGTATTTCCGTCTACTGTATCAAACGACTATTAAAAGTCCACCTCTCTCAGCTCTACTGCTACTGAATTGTTCTTTCACACTTGTTACATTGTTGCTGTTTGCAAATGTGGCCGCGTGCGCGCGCGCGCGTGCGTGCGTTTCCTTTTCGAGTGTTTGTAGTCTGTCAAATGTCGTGACGTCACGTCTGAAGTCGCAGCGTAAAATGTAACTTTGCTACAGCCAAATCTACATGTCCGCAAGACTTCACATCAACTCAGAACCCAGCATGGGATTATTAAACACGGCAGGAAATCAACAAAGTCCGGGAAGAAAGAACACCAGAGGCTCGATCTAACCAACTTCTGAGTGGGGGGGAAAGGACATTTTGGACCGTGTGTTCCGGGTTTTCGCGCTTACACTCTGTTTTGTCAACCAAAGTGACGCTTGTAGAAAGTTGGAGAGTTGTAGTGGCGTTTGCGCGCGCATGGGCTTGTTTGTTTATGTAATTCAACAGAAGAAAGTAGAGCTGAGGTCTCTAATGCAATGACTACTAACTACAACGAGGAACTGGACTTCAGGCTGATATTTGGAGAAAGCAGTTATTCTCATCAGTCGCTGAGCCACACAGGTTTGTACGTTACTTTCAGCGGACGCGACGCGACGATTCCAACGCTCCGATTGTATCAATGAAGTGCGTGCAAGCGCGCGCGGTTATAATGGGAGCGACGTAGTTGAGTCGCGGCTAGAATGTTTTACAGAAGTGGCCATGTTTGGATCTGTGTGTGTGTCATGAATATATGAAACTGTGTTTTAAATTACTCAAAGTCACTTCCTTATCTTTCAACATCAAGTGTAGTTGAAGCGCTTAAAGAGGAAGGTCAAAACCTAATCACGCGAAACATCTTTCAAAAAACATGAAGCGTGTGTAATACATTATGTTTTGTGCCAATCTTATCGTGGATTGTAGACAAAGAATAATAACCATTATTATTAATAATAATAATAACACGATTATTATTCATAATAATATTGGCACTGTGAGCATGTTACTGTACTTCCCTAAATACTGTAGGCTACTGTTGACGTTGTTAATGCAAATGATACTGTCCACTGTAATTGATCTTTCTATCCTTAGGTAAACCTCGCTGATAACATGGTTAAATTCACAGCAAATCACCTTTCAGTTTTTATTGCTGAGCATTTGACTGTCGAAGCTTGAGTGCGTGTTACTTCTTTATGGTAGACACATAGTGTTATCAGTGTGACAGCATCCCTAGCTCGTGGATCAGAGTGTCCGTGTGTGTGTGTGTGTGATATTTATGGTTAGCTTCTGTTGCACTTCTGTCAGTTTGCTCATGTGTCTGAATGAGCCAGAAGAGCATCTCTCGAAATGCATTTGCTCAAGTACAGTATGCCAGTGTGTGTCCTGTTGGAGTATGCTTAACATTTCTTCACACTCTTGAAAACAACATTTCTTTTGGTGTTTTTTTTTTCTGAAGGTTTCGTTTACTAAATTAGTACATTTTGCTGAAGGACATTGCTGACTTAAAACCTAATAAAGTTACTGGATTGTATTTATCCTTCCAAAAGAAATTTATAAACAATACTGACCTTAAACATTGTACAGAATAACAATTCTTCAGTGTTATAATAAAAAGTTTTTTTCATGATATTTAATCAAAATATAAGAACTGCTCTGCCTCTGAAACATCTCCATCTTGTGTTTCACATAGTCTGACTTACTGGATAATGTTAGCCAAGTGGAGTGCAGTGATGGACCTTAGGTAGACAACAAAGGTTGACTTGACTGGCCAATCATTTGGTGCAAAGAAAAACGGCTCTGATTTGGAGTCTGGAGTAAAAAATAAAAAAGTAAAAGAAAATTGCGACTTTTTGTCTCACACTTTCGAGTTTACATCTTGCAATTCTGACTTTATAACATTCAATTGCGACTTTATATCAAGCAATTCTGACTTTCACAGACAAGGCGTAAGCAGGTCTCAGACTAAAATGCATGTTTGAGTGGTTTTAACTGAAAGCAACTTGCACTGACCTATCTTAAAATATGTCAGTGCCATTGTTTTGTCTCAAGATGCACTACAGTAATGTTTTTTTCTAAGGCATGTTTATAAAAGCAATTTAAATGCCCTAATTAAACTAAGGCCTAATCCTGGATTAATCTAAACCCTGTCTGTGAAACCCGGCCTAACTTGCAAGCTTATATCATGCAATTCTGAGAAAAAAAGTTGCAAGTACATTTGTTATATTTTATTCAGTGGTGGACACAAGCTTCCATGGGAGTTGGATGTCTTATTTCCTCCACAGTCTGATTCCTACGGCGTATGTCCTAAAGTAATAAGCCATTTTAGTCCAATGCAAATACAACCAATTCCCAATGGACAAAATCATGCCCCACCGTACTTTTTCTTGTTTTTTTATCCCGTTTCTCTAAAAAATTATAATCCCTTTATGTAAAACCTGGAATACACTGGACTTTTGTAAAATCTGAACAGATTTTAAAGCACTAGGCAAGTAGGCATCATACACTGACTAAACTGCTGTGGATCACACACACGACTTTCAAGTTGGTACATGCATGACACTATCCGCGTTTCCATTACAGATGTGCACAACTTTTTTGATATTTTATAAATGTTATTAAAAAAACGATTGCGAAATGACGGCGTTTCCATTATCCGATGTTATGCGACTAAAACGTAATTTTGTTCCTCTTGCGATAAGTCCTTCCAAAAAATCATGGCAAGGGATGTTTGTAGGTTAAAGTACATCCCAGCCACCACACTAGCTATTATTTTTAATGGAAGGAGAGACATAGGCGTGTTATCCAAGCATTAATGGCAAGGAAGCCCCTTATACTGGGAGCGGCACATATGAAGAGTTTCTGGGTGTTTCTCCCTCATATCTGCTTCAAGCTCTTGATAAATTGTGGCATTTCTTTGTTGTTTAGAATCCAGTATTCCTGTAATACTTTTATGAGTTTAATGAAGAACTCTGTCTCATCTTCTGTCCAAACATACCGCGCCATCTTTAAAGAATGATCGACTGTTACGTACGTCAGGTGATCTGTAAATGTGAGTATTGGGAGTAAATTGGGAGTACGCAGCTGTGTGTTCTAAAATCGGCTCAAAATATCAAACATGTCTGATGAAAATTTTTGACGATTCTGATGAAAATTGACTTTCGGCATCTAAGCATTGGCAAATCGTTGAGTAGTGTATTCCAGCCTTAAGTGTAAACCAAGATATGTCATATTAAGGGGTATTGTGTTAAAATTACCGTAACCTTTTTTCTGTTACTCTAGAATCCAGATCGGATGATGACGCCAACTCCTACCCTCTCTTTCCTTCTGACCCCAACCATCCGACAGAACAGCAGGACAGCTATACAAACCAGCCTTATGGCACCCCTCACCCTGGGTCCCTGCAACCCATGGATTCTCCCAGTAGGGTGTTTGACTGTCCCAGCATCCAGATCACCTCTATCCCAGCCAACTGCCTCCAGGATCTGGGAAGCCACCAGTTGGGCCAGTCAGCAGGAGCTTGTGGGGAAGCGTGTGCTGGGTCTCTATCGAGGGACCAGCTCTTCCTGCCATTGGATGGATCCTATAGGGACACGTCCTCACTGTGTCCCAGCCCCTGCAGCAGTTTGTCGTCCCGCAGCTGGTTGTCTGATGCCTCGTCCTGTGAATCCTTCTCGCACATCTACGATGATGTGGAGGCAGAGCTGAACGAGGCGGCCGCTCGAGTTCGACTCGCGTCTCCTCTAATGTCACCATTGACGTCTCCTCTGCCGTCCCCCCTCACCTCTCCCCAGGCGTCTCCTCAAGTGTCTCCGCAAGTCTCCCCCTTCGGTTCTCCTGGATGCATGGCTGCATATGGAGACGACTCTTGGTATCGTTACCAACAACAACATCATCTGCAAACTCTGCAATATCAGTCGCTGTCACCGTATCAGTCGCCCCGCACCAGCATCACTGAGGACACGTGGCTCAGTCCCCATCCACACTCCTCGTCCTCACGGCCCTCCTCACGGCCCTCCTCTCGGCCAACATCGCCATGTGGGAAAAGGCGACATTCCAGTGCAGAGGTCATTCCTGGTTTGGCGTCCCCTCACCGTTCCCCCAATGTAACACCATCTCACTCTCCTCGGGGGAGTGTCACTGAGGAGACGTGGATGAGCGGTGCCACGTTTGCCCCCTACCAGACCTTTCCACTGGAGGTAGACATCCCATCCAAAACAAGAAGAACATATCAGACCAACAACCAGCACCAGGATCAAGCGTCTCTGTTGCCTGGACATGAGGACTCAGGTCTTCAAGACCAAGGTCTTGCAAATCCATCGCTAAACTCGGGCATAGCTGTGTCCCTGCCCAGTTTAAGGAAAGAGGATATAGTGGAACATTTCTTAGCCGTTCCAACACACTTCCCTTGGGCTAAACCCAAACAAGTCAATACTACTCCTTTATACAGGTAAATTGCATGTATGCATAGGATTTATTTTGCAGCCTTTGGTTTTGGATAAGTGCCAGTTATATCATAGATTGTTAGCCTTGTTGCTCCATCATTATTAGGGTTATAACAATGGGAGTTCTGTTTCATTGACCAATTCCCAAAAACAACAGCTACATTTGTTAAAGCCACTGCTGTTCTTTATTTCTTGCTCAGGTCCACATCTTTACCTCCACTGGAATGTCCTCTGCCCAGTCAGTGTGGGCAATGTGAGTTAAAGATCGAGATCCAACCTAAACCTCACCACAGAGCCCATTATGAGACGGAGGGCAGTCGAGGGGCCATTAAATCCGACTGTGGAAGACACCCTGTTGTAAAGGTCAGGTTTTACACCAGCTCTCGCAATAGCCTTTTATAAATTCCCCTATAGTTGAAGGTTTCTGGCAGGGGTTTGTGTTCGGGGCTGGTCGCCTTTTTGTCTGAAAAATGCCAGATGGGAGTGAAAAACCTGTTTGGAAACAGTCATTTTTGCAATTCCATTTGGTGCCACTAGTGAATTAGAAATGGAAATATGTACATGTGATTCATTGATTATGGTTAATTATTGATGGAGTAGTTCATCCATCATTGCCTACTTGTTCTGTGTTGGTTTTGTTCATCACAGAAACTGTATTGTGCAAAATTTGAACTTGCACAGCAGATGTTTTCATTATTCTGGTAATTGAGAATGGGTTCCATACCTCAAGGTTTGTTGCTCATCTGACACCTGCTCCAGTAAAAATAAAAGACCAAAATACCAGATTATTGTTTGAATGCATTTAATTATTTACATTAACATTATTATGCATTATAATTTTTTTGTTAAACTAGTATTAGTTTAGACATAATATTGGATAAATGATCTAATTCTGCCTATAAGTTAAGATAAATGTGATTCATGTGATGAATATCAGACAGTCTTATGGAGAGAGCTTTTGATCCAGTCAGCGCGTGGTATTTTTAACAGGGTACAAGCTAATGTTACATGTGTTGGCCTGTTTGTTTACCCTAGCTACCAATAACACAAATGGAAAACCTTTCCTACCATTAGAGCAACAGAAGTTCTTAGCTTTAAAAAATTAGAAAATGAAAGTTGTTCAACACAAACTTTGAATGTTGGCTGGAAAGGCTAGCCTGATGTGGGCTACTTTGAATACTTTAAGGGCTATAGTGCATTAAAGCGTTGATGGATGATGGACAGGCACATACCATTTTTTTGGAATAATCAGATGCATGTTTCCTCATATTGTTTGTTCTCGCATTTGTAGCTAATAGGGTGTAATGAAAAACCCATCAGCCTGCAGATGTTCATTGGGACAGCGGATGATCGGTACACCAGGCCACACCCGTTCTATCAAGTGCACAGGATTACTGGAAAAACTGTAGCGACTCCGAGTCAAGAGACAGTGATATCCAGCACCAAAGTTCTTGAAATTCCTCTCCTTCCTGAAAACAACATGTGTGCCAGGTACCTGTCAAACAAACCTCTGATTTACATTCACCATGAGCTGCACTTTTTGCATAAATGATATATTGACATGGCTGACAGGTTAGTCTTTCGAACAAGAAGATGGCAGCTCTTAATGGAAAATATGTGAAATTCAGAACAGAACAGAACTGAATTGAATTTTTTGTTCAATTTTGCCCCTCAGGGAATAAATAGTACTTTTAATAAAATATGTTTAAAATGATTTGCACTCAGACGAGGTGAAGACTCAAGTTATATCAGGAGCCTAATTAAAGCTGGAGTGGATTGCTATATGGGAGCCGACATGACAGTATAGAATCAATGTTTCCATCATGGTACCCATCTTATTATCTGACAGTTTTTCTAACAGAAACAAATTAATAATGGCTGACTATGAGTAGATAATTTCTACAGTGGAACCCACTACCAAATTGTCCAGGCTTTTAATAGAAACTTTTCAATATTGTGATGGTATTGAGTAAATGCAGGTCTCTTGAATGCATACGACAAAGGGAAATTACTTAAAGTCCTCCTGTAGTCAATAATTTGATTCTTTGAATCTCATCTTTGATCACCAAAATTACATATTTAAAAGTTTGTTTCCTGTGAAAAAAATTCTTTATGCTTTAAAATAGCTTGAATGCAACTCTAAGGCCTTGCCTCATTTAGTATACGTGGCACCGTGAATATGCAAATTATCCCCGTCTCCACTCACTCGCACCAGCTCAAAGATCCACTCTGTCAACTTACTGAGGTAAACGCTGCACAATGATATCGCTCTCTTTACAACGTCGGACACATATCGCTAATTCATATGATTAGCCTTTTGCTTGACTATGTTAAAAAACAGCTAATAATGTGTTGCTAATGTTACATGAACCATGTTCCCGTTCACCATCTGAGTCTGCCTTCTAACAATCATCAGAAACGCTTTGAACAACTCATAACGTCAGTGGAGAAAGGCATATAGTTCATCATAACATCGTAATAGTCAAGTCAAGTCACATTTATTTATATAGCGCTTTTTGCAATACAGATTGTTTCAAAGCAGCTTTACAGAGATAACAGGAAAATAATGCAAAACAGTTATTTTGTTTCCAGAAGAAAATAGCATCACAGTCCAGCTTAGAACAGTAAGTTCAGTGATGTTTCATTTTTGTTTTTAAAAAAAAGTTATTAATTTAGTTCATTTAAATATATATATATATATAGCCGCTCTGTAGTAAACCGTAATGTCATCGTCCAGCTTTTATTGTTGAATATTAAATTAAATGTTAAATTTAATGTCCCCAACTAAGCAAGCCAAGCTAATGGCAACAAAGGTGGAAAAAGGTGACAGTGGCGAGGAAACAAAACTCCATCAGCTGGCAGAATGAAGAAAAAAACCTTGGGAGAAACCATGCTCAGTCCGGGGGAGGCTCAGTCTGGGGGGGGGGTTCTCTTCTGGCCAATGAACGAACAGTGTATGATTAGGATTCAGGCAGCATTATAGGTCAGAAGTCAGATTGGTTTGGAACAATCAGAATATTATCCAGTTCCATCTGGTTTAAGATCAGAGTCATCACACCTGGATGGAGACGGGTTCTATATTTCTTCTATGAACTTGAGCTGCTGCTTTTGAACTAGCTGTAGTTTGTTTATTAAGCGTGCAGGGCAACCACCCATAAGAGCATTACAATAATCTAGCCTTGAGGTCATGAACGCATGAACTAACTGTTCCGCATTTTTCATTGAAAGCATATGTCGTAATTTAGATATATTTTTCAGATGGAAGAATGCGGTTTTACATATACTAGAAACGTGGCTTTCAAATGAAAGATTGCTATCAAAGAGCACACCCAGGTTACTAACCAACGACGAAGACTTGACAGAGCAGCCATCAATTGTTAGACAGTATTCTAGGTTAGTACGTGCAGAGGTTTTTGGTCCAATCATTCAAAATTCAGTCAATTAAGTAATAGGAAATTCGTCGGGGTTTCGTCGGGGCGCAAATAAATATAGAGCTGAGTATCGTCAGCATAACAGTGAAAACTAATGCCCTGCTTCCTAATGATATCTCCTAATGGTAGCATGTACAGAGTAAACGGCAACGGTCCTAGTACTGAGCCTTGTGGTACTCCATACTGAACTTGTGATCGAAAAGACATTTCTTCATTTACTGCTACAAACTGATAATGGTCAGATAGTATGATTTAAACCATGCTGGTGCAATTCCACTAATGCCAACATAATTGACCAACATAATCGAGTCTATTTAAAAGAATGTTGTGGTCAATGGTATCAAATGCAGCACTAAGATCGAGTAACACTAATAGAGAGATACAATCACTATCGGATGATAAGAGCAAATCATTTGTGACTAATGCTGTCTCAGTACTATGGTACAGTCTAAATCCTGATTGGAAATCCTCGCAGATATCATTTCTTTCTAAGAAGGAACATAGTTATGAGGATACTGCTTTTTCTAATATCTTTTACAAAAAGGGTAGATTTTATATCGGCCTGTCATTGACTAATCATCTAGGATCAAGTTGCATTTTTTTCTTTTAAATAAGAGGTTTAATAATAGCCAGCTTAAACGTTTTCGGTACATATCCTAGTGACAGAGATTAATTAATGGTATTAAGAAGAGGATCTATGACCGCTGGAAGCATTTCTTTCAATAGCTTAGTCGGTATAGGGTCTAACATGCATGTTGTTGATTTAGATGATTTAACGAGTTTAGACAATTCTTCCTCTCCTATAGCAATGAATGAATCAAATTTTACCTCAGGGAGACTACAATGCACTGTCTGATGTGATACTGTAGTAGGCGGTTGTATAGTTATAATGTCCTCTCTAATATTATCAATCATGTAAGTAAAAAAGTTCATAAAGTCATCACTGCTGTGCTCTTTGGAAACTTCAGAAGTAGAAGCTTTATTTATTGTTAATTTAGCCAATGTGTCAAATAAACACCTTGGACTATTTTCTTTAATCTTCTTTAAGCGCAAAGGAGCACTGTGTCTAAAGTGCTGGAAAAGAGTCAAAAGTTTCTGTTGCAATATCGAGTTCTTCTAAGCTATCTGGGATGCTGAGGAGATGAAACTGATTAGGAATATTATTAATAAAGCAATCTTTAGTTGCAGAAGTGATAGTTCTAACATATTTGTAACACTGAGTCGGCTTTGCAGCCTTGGCTAAATAGAGTATACACAAGACTAGATAATGATCTGAGGTGTCATCGCTCTGCTGCAGAATTTCAACGGCATTAACATTGATTCCATGTGACAATACTAGATCTGAAGTATGATTATGACAATGAGTGGGTCCTGACATGTGTTGTCTAACTCCAATAGAGTTCAGAATGTCTCTAAATTTCAATCCCAATGCATCTTTTTCGTTATCTATATATTAAAATCACCAACAATTAGAACTTTATCTGCAGCCAGTACTAACACTGATAGAAAATTAGCAAATTCTTTGATAAAGTCTGTATGGTGCCCTGGTGGCCTGTATACAGTAGCCAGCACAAATGTCAAACGTGATTTATCATTTACACTAGATAGTGTTACATTAAGCACCAACACTTCAAAATAATTATATTTCAAACTAGACTTCTCAGTAATTCTGAAGATATTACTATAGATTACAGCAACACCTCCCCTTTATCTTTCAGACGTGGCTCGTTTTTAAAACATTAAAAACCTGTTTTTAGCCAGGTTTCTGTCAAACACAACATGTCTAGGTTATAATCTGTGATATAATCTGTACTTTTAAAGTAAGGGATCGAATATTCAGCAACCCGAGCTTTATCATTTGTTCATCTGTATTATATCTATTTTTTATTTGTTGAACATCGATAAAATGTTTACCCTTAGATGGGTTTGAGAGTTTTTTTATATTTCCTAATTCGGGGAACAGACACAGTCTCTATATAATGATATAGACCGCTTCCTGACCCGAGCCCTAATTCATGTTTGAGCTCTAAGACTATGTGCCAATATTACTAGAGAGAAGATTAGCACCATCCCAGCAGGGATGAATACCCTCTCTTTTCAACAGGTCTCTTTTCCAATTGTCTATGAACCCTATATTATTCTGAATCTGCGGACACCACTAATAAACATCATACACCTGCTATATTGCTAAATCTACCCAATTTTTCATATCAACAGAAAAATATACCGGGATAACCTGGCTTCTATTGAGACTCCACTGCCTCATAGTTAATGATATGCAAATTCGCTGTTAATGATATGCTAAAGCCCGCCGGCACGTTGACCTGATTAGTTACAAGGTAGTTTGTGACGTCAGAAACACCAGCAATTTCAATTATGAATTTGCACATGGTTTGTCTTAAAGCATTTTAAAAACACCACATAAACAACATTAAAAGCTGGATTTTCACCACAGGGGGACTTTAAACGTGAGATTTAGCTAATAGTTTATATTGAGTCTCTCTGTTTATATTGAGTCTCTCTAAACCACCGTCAGCAAATAGCACCATTTATGTCACTCTTTGGTTTAATTTCACTTGCTAACTTAATTTTATTATTAAATTATTAAATAAACAGAATTTAACTGACTGTAATCTTTAATGGCTGCCTTCTGTCAACTTTCTTTGAAAGCATCGACTGTGCTGGGATCCTGAAGCTACGAAACTCAGACATCGAGTTGCGTAAGGGAGAGACTGATATCGGGCGTAAGAACACGCGTGTGCGCACCGTGTTTCGTGTTCACATCCCGCAACACGGCGGCAAAGTGCTGTCACTGCAGGTGGCGTCCGTACCAATAGAATGCTGTAAGTTTTTTATGTGGATTTCCTATGTGAAATTATGTAAAACATGCATTGAATACGTTAAATATTAAATGCTAGTTATTGCATGTCTAAGTCAACTGATATTGGTGGAGGAATATCCTCATTCTAGAGAGCCTTTCCTGGATCAAAATTGTATGTCCATGTGAACAAGATGATGTCATCAAAATATTTGGTCCATTTCCTTATAAGAGAAATATTGTACATTTTTAAAAATGTAAAAGAAAACTTAAAATATTTAAAATACATTATATAGATGGCCAGACATTGACTAAAAGCCACAAAAATCGAATTTTGTATTTGAAAATGTCACCGAACCGTATTGATAAACATTTCCTCTGCAATTTACAGCCATTGTTTTTCTCTGTTGACCAGCTCAACGCTTAGCTCAGGAACTTCCTCAAGTCGACAGCTTTAGTCCCGCCTGTGGTTCTGTGACTGGAGGAGAAGAGATGCTTATAACAGGCCAAAACATCAGTCCAGAATCAATAGTGGTCTTTCTAGAAAAGAGCTCTGGTAAGTGAAATCATCTATTATAATAACCATTCTCACAGTGTATGTAACTTGCGGGTTGCAGAGACGAGGAGAAAGAGGATCTAATTGCAGTAGTTTAAATGTATTAACAAGAACAAAAAGGAAACAATACAACTCAGGAACAAACTCTCAGGCAGGAACAGAACAACCAAGCTTAGCGTAACAATAACAGAGAACTGAACTGAACTGAACCAAACACAGGGCTTAAATACACAGTGAACTAATCAAAGAAATGAGACACAGGTGACATGAGTAATTACACACTGAGGAACCCAGGAGACACCGTTTTCAAAAAACGTACAACTTTTTGTGTTTTGGCCGTTCATTTACACGACAACGGCGTTTCAAAGTGGACGTTTTTGAAAACGGTCTCCGTGTAAACATTAAAAACGTGAATCTGTGGAAACGATGACGTCATGCAGACTCATATTACTTGTTCAGTCTATACTATAGTGTTTCATCGCCATCTAATGGCCTGGCAGCAGAATACAGGGTTTTGAGTCGTTTTCACGGATCCGTGTGAATTGGGATCATTTTGTACCCTTAAACAGATCAAACATAACCCTGACACACCGCTAGTCTGCATCTGAAATCGCATACTTGCCTAATATAGTAGACAAAAACAGTACTCATAAAAGAACCGGCTAAAAGTACCCGGATGACCGACTGCTTCCGGCGAGATTCTGAAGTGTGTTTTTGATGGACACTTTCCTATCCCATGAGGCCACGGATTTAGGAATAGCGGTGAAGCAACGTAACTTACGCCGGTAGATCACATGATAATGACAACGTGGCGAATGTAGTACCTCCGGATTACATGTATATAGAACTTACTTTTTAGCGGCTGTGAAGTAATTCAAAATAAGAAGAGGATAAGTACCTACTCAAGAGAGTATGTGATTTGAGATGAAGCCCATGGCTCTCTGCTCTAATTAGGAGCTGTTTTAGCAATAAATTTTGGATGACAGTTTGTTATGTAATAACAAAAGAGCCTTTGTATTGTCTTTTTTCCATTCCAGATGGTAAAACACAATGGGAGGTCGATGTGAGGGCTTTACAAGAGAAGAGTCAAAATGTGAGCATAATAAGTTATTGATTTTGTTATAAAACACTCATATTCTTCAATTTATTTAAACAACATGGCATATGTGCATTGTTAAATGCACATCCCATTGAGATCTATAATTACAGGTGTCTCTTGTGTGTTCCCATTCCTGTTTAGACAAGCATAGTGGTAAAGATTCCTCCGTACTACAAGAAAACCACGGCTTCCTCCACCCAGGTGCAGTTCTATGTCAGCAATGGCAAAAGGAAGAGAAGTGTCTCACAGTTCTTCACCTATCTTTCAGGTAATAGTCCTTGCGAGTAGAACTATCTGGTCCACTTTGGTGGCAAGAACTGCCAGTTAGACGGCAAGAGCCAGTCTGACTAATATATCAAGGTCAATCTAAAATAGACCGGTAGTAGCTCATTCATGTAATGAACAGTCTCTAGGAACGTGTAAAACGTTTCACTGTAACTGAAACCACATACAGAGGTAGTCAAAAACACTTGTGACCACAAAAAGCCTTTGTAGTTGTAGAAACGCTCCGTCCTTAGTGCGTCCCGGACCGCAGTGAAGCATTTCCTACTCGTCGCACTTTCACATAACGTGTGTTGTGAGAGAGCACACTAAAACAAGTCATTCAAACTTCACTGTGTTGTATAAAAATAAAATTTTCAATGGTAACACAGCTGATCTCCTTATCATTTCCATTTACTTGCATATCCTTCAATTCCTTTCCCGTTTACTTCCACAAAATCCAGATACTAGTAGTCACAGTTAATAATCATGGATGTCTCAGCTGATGACTTGTGATCGGATCACCAAAACACATCTTAATACCAGGCAGAAACAAGGCCTAGGTGTCTCAAACAAAACTCTGAACAGATTTAATAGATGTTCTGAAGCGTTTGTTGTAGCAGCCTGGTAACTTTAAAAATAAATAAATAAATAGACCATTTCTGTGTACCAATTTGTGTAGGACATGGATAGCCAACCCTGCTCCTGGAAGGCTACCATCCTGCAGAGTTTATTTCTTTGCCTAATCAAACATACTAATCAAGGTGTTCAGGATTACTCATGAATGTTGGAGCAGGGTTAGAACTGAAGGTCTGCTGGGTTGGCAACACCTTGGGTAGAGGCTAACCAATCAAATTTGAGCTTCTAGGTTTGGAGATTGAAAACTTGAAAATCTGTATAATATGCCATGTTGTCTGAGACTGAGGCCCTGTTTACACCTAGTATTAAGATGTGTTTTGGTGATCCGATCACAAGTGGACGACGCCAAATATGGGTGTAAACTGGGTCTAAAACGTTTTGAACTTGTCCACTTTCCACCACTTCCAGAGGTAGTTGAAAACACATTTGACCGGATTGCTTTCGTAGTGTAAACGCTCATGTGGTCAAATGTGTTCAAACAGCCACAAAAGACCCACTGACCTGATGTGTAAACATTCTCCTCTCAAAGAAATCAGGACAGAAGTGGTTGAAAGTGGACAAAAGAGACGGATTAAAATACAGGTGTAAACGGGAATGTGTCTCCCTCGTCTACTTGTGATCCAATCGACCAAAACACATCTTAAAGGAGTAGTTCACTTTCAAATAAAAATTTCCTGATAAGTTACTCACCCCCATGTCATCCAAGATGTCCATGTCTTTCTTTCTTCAGTCGAAGAGAAATGAAGGTTTTTGAGGAAAACATTCCAGGATGTTTCTCCATATAATGGACTTCAATGGCAACCAACGGTTTGAAGGTCCAGATGTCAGTCTCAATGCAGCTTCAAAGTCTCGACACGATCCCAGCCGAGAAATAAGGGTCTTATCTAACAAAACGATCTGTAATTTTAAATAAATAAAAATAATATACTTTTTAACCACAAATGCCCGTCTTGTACCATCTCTGAGATGGGCCACGCATTACCTAATCACGTTGGAAAGGTCACGCTTGACGCAGTCGGAAGTGCCGACCCAGTGTTTACAAGTTTGGAGTAGGAGGACCGTTCAAAGTTATTGTATGTTGAATGACACATATTTATATGTATTTGTGTCAGTTTATTGCATATCCTGGATGTTTAATGATGTCACACGTGACCTTTCCAATGTGATGACGCAAAGCGTGGCCCATCTCAGAGATGGTACAAGACGGGCATTTGTGGTTAAAAAGTATATATATATATTTTTTTTTAGAAAATGACTGATCATTTCGCTAAATAAGACCCTTATTTTCTCGGCTGGGGTCATGTCGAGACTTTGAAGCTGCACTGAAACTCACATTTGGATGTTCAAACCGTTGGTTGCCATTGAAGTCCATTATATGGAGAAACATCCTGGAATGTTTTCCTCAAAAACCTTCATTTATTTTCGACTGAAGAAAGAAAGACACGGACATCTTGGATGACATTGGGGATGAGTAAATCATCGGGACATTTTTATTTGAAAGTGAACTACTCCTTTAATACCAGGTGTAAACAGGGCCTTAGATTACTATAGAACTGGACTCAATTTAGGACTCAATTGGACAATATAATATATGAATTTTCAAATGTTTTGAGAAATGAAGAAATGTCCACAAAGCTAATCTGTAATGTGTTGAACACCCTCCTTCCAAAGCAGTGCATGTGAAGCAGGAGTTTGGCATGAGGCCGGACCTTAACACCAACGGCCAGCATCCAGCCGCGTCCCCAACAGGTCTCAGAGCCACTGGGGACTCGATCTCTTCAGATGAGGTCCAGCCTCTGGAGCAGTGGCTGCTGACCGAAGGGTCCCCATCTTCAGCCCATCTCTGCTACTCACCTCAGGATCTGCATCTGAGCCGCTCTCATCCGGCAGACCGAAGCCTTGATGCCGTAGCAGACCTCCACCCTATGTTCTCACTGGTGGATTTCAACAACTCTTTGTACCAAAAACCTCAACAGGATCTGTCTTACAAAGGACAACCTAGTCTTCCAATGGTTGGGGGTTCACTGCAAGGCTGCAAGTCATCCCAAATCCCTGCAGAGCAACCCAGGTCTCACCGAGGTGAAGGATATCAAGGCTTCCCTTCAGAACACACTCATAATCTCTACAACCGTGGCTCTATCTCAGTGTCCAGCACCTCTGTTCTAACTAGCGCAAATGTGGAAACATCTGGTCTGGATCCGGTGCAGTTCCCACAGTCGTCCTCTTCCCAGGTGCTTCCTCTTTCCCACCAGCCTACTCTTGCCAAAGTGCCTTCCAACTCACCGTCTATCCGAGAGAGCTTGATGGACCCTCAACCTTCAGGCGCATCTCTTGAGGAGTCCAGCGAACGCTACAGTTTGCCACAAGATGGAGAAAGCCTTGATATTAAACAGGAACCAGATGAAGAGAAAGAGCTTGGCTTTCAGTCCATAGGCCTACAGGATATCACTCTCGATGATGGTAAGACTCCAAGGAGAACCGTTTTAAATTAATGAAGTTAAAGGATTAGTTCACTTTTAAAAAAAACTTTTGCTGATAATTTACTCACCCCATGTCATCCAAGATGTCCATGTCTTTCTTTCTTCAGTCGAAAAGAAATTAAGGTTTTTGATGAAAACATTCCAGGATTTTTCTGCA